>JAGSMT010000303.1:0-392282 GCA_029286875.1 Lamproptera curius
TGCTACAGCACGAAATTTCTTCAGGATCAATGATGATGGTCGCTTCAATTATAATGATGGCTGCATAGTGCGAAAAGCGACCGTACCTCTCTGCCTGATGAAGGACCTCAGATAGGTCTGAAACTAGTCGACACCATTTCCGTTTTCACGTGAGTTTAGCCGTTAATAGAATACATTATGTATTCATATTGTGCTGTTTTGTCTAAGGATCAAAATGATGGGGCCTCGTTACGAAAGAACACAAACAATTTTCCGAACCTTCTTGAATCTTGTCCAACAATATTATCGAAAGCAAAAAAAAAAGAAATATTGTTTCTAAACTTTTAAGTATTTGTAGAGTACATACACGATATAAAATTTAAGCCTCTTTTTATTCATATTGAAAATAAATTGTAGTGTGCACTTTATTAACTGACTAAAACTATTATTAGCAGCCATATATTAAGAAGGTGTATCACCTACAAAATTACTTTAACAGTCGGAAAAACATTATTCTTTTAGAATGCTAATGAGATCACCTGATGGCGATTCACGTGAATAGAATAAATTTATAAAGCTAAAATTATCCGTATCTTTCAAATGTCGAAAACATGAAAGTTTAGAATCTCAATGGCTTTCGAGAGGAGAGTGTCGAGATTTTAGTGCCTTTGGTGCTGCTTTTAGATAATTGGTCTTTTTACACTTTTACGTATATAATTGAACTTATTATTTGAAATTATTATTGTTTTTATTTTCTTCACAAATAGTGTAAGGTTACTGTAGGCACAGTTCCTGTATGATTGTATTATTTAAAAACTGAGTTTTTTCTCAGCAGTTATTAAAACATAATGTTATTATATAGAGTGAACTTTACCAATCTTTTAAATTTCAGCTTGAGAAACTGCTATCACAATTTTCGTTTATTGCCATTTATTTGCAACTAATCAACTTAAAGAAATAATAGCGTAACACCTTCGCCGCAATCGTCCCCACAGCATGGTTATACTTAATTCTCTTACACGAGCTTAAATATTTATATTCTTTATGGCACATTAAAATAACACAAAAAGTTAAATTTAAGGGTTAAAAATGAGAAACACATATTTTTTAATGTAATGACTGTAACTTTATGAACAACATTTCATATAATACACGACTAACAAATCAATAATTGTCTAAGACATTTGTGTATTATATATGTAACGTTAGGCTGAAATGATCTCGTCTGAAAAAGTCCACGCTTCGTCCCTCTCGTGCCCATATTTAAAATGCCCACGGCTTTCAGCTCGTACTTAGCAATCGCTTCCAAACCCTAGACAAGTGCAACACTGTGGACAATAATAACACTGAGCTCGTGGAGACTAGCAACCACCGCAAAACTGGAACCCAAAAACTCTCCGATGCCACTCTTAACCTTCTGGATACAAGACGGAAGATGGGGCTACAGTCTTCTTCTGATAAGCCAGATTACAGGCAGCTTAATAGACAGATCTCCAAGTATATGCGGCGGGACTTGCGTAACTTTAATACGAGATGTATTGATGTATTAAAGAAGCAATAGAACGGAACCAAGGTTCTAAAGTCCTCGCCAGAGATCTGTCTATGTTTGTTGCATTACAAATTTTGGAATATGAAAACATGAAGTAAAAAAAGGCTTTCGTGCAAGGCTCGTGTATAATCGTACCTCTAGAAAACAAGTTGGTTTTGATATTTTTGTGACAACACTCTTGATCTCGGCCGTGATTCCTTTTACGCTGGGTCAAAGATATACTAGTGCCAGTGGTACCGGTGGTGAAAGACAGTATTTTCCCTTTCTATGACTGATAAAGACACAATATCGTGTCTACCAAGATATCTGAATGGTTAGATTTACTTCCTGAAGTGCCAAGTCATTATTGTCATGCATCCTCAAAGCGATTTTAGATTTTGAGAAGTACTTCGTATCTTGATATCACTTGACGATTCCTGTACTGAATATTCATTTGACAAATCATTGCTACTGCTATTAATGATGTAAAGTTTTTCTTTGGTGGCTGTAGGAGTAGACGAAGCATTATTCTGGCCTGGTGACACATTTCTCGATGTGCTGTCAAATACACCTGATGACGTAGACGGCTTATTAACTGCATCGTAATTTATGAGGCCTATATTTAAATAATTTGGCTCTTTACGAGATACACAATATTATTGCTCTTTTTTATGTGGTAATCGTTTCTATTGTTTACGCGAATATTATACATTATTAAATAAAATGACTTCACGGATTTTATTTAATAATGGTAATCGTTGTTTTCCTGAATTTTGCACTAAATTAAGAATAGTCTTGCCTCTTTTCATCGCAATGCTCGTGTACACTTTTGGCTTAACTGCTCAACTGACTGCGTACGAATACGGTTTAACTATGAGGACAAGAAGATTATAGGAGGGTAAAAGTAAACACACAATAACAATTGCTTATTCGCTTTTTTTTTATTATTGCCAATGCAGGCAGACGAGCAGTCGAGCCACCTGATGGAAAGTGGTCACCGACGCCCATAGACATCGGTAATACTGGTATCACCAATGCGCTGCCTACCGTGAGATATAGGATGTTAAGTCTCGTTAACCCAGTAAATACGCTGGCTACGGTGCCCTTCAGACCGGAACACAGCTGTATTTTCACACTACTGCTTCGCAGCAGAAATAGGCAACGCGGTGGTACCCACCCAGACGGTCCCCTGTAAAAAAGGGACCTACCACCGGTTAAGGGACCATCGCTTAACTTATACGTGTTCTTGTTACAAGTGTATCGAGAAATTTACGTTTTTCGAAGTAAGTATAGCTTTTACATATTATTATACTGACGCTATTGGTTACTTACTGGACTATCAGATTTTTATGAGAACAGATTATTTTAGAAGTTTCTTATTGTTTTAAAAAACTATCAATGCAGAGATACTTAAAACAATTTCACGATATTTTGTACAAGGGTTATTATTTGGGACTTATTTTATTTTAGTTTGTATTAAAGTCGTTTTGAATTTTATCTTGGACAGCTTTTGGCAACCAAGCTTAAAGTTCATTATATTTGCTATTTTGCTTGAAAAGCCTTTAAAAGGTTCTAAGTTCATCATAATTTAGTCGCGATTCCTGTTAAAACGGATGATCATAAAGGTAGCGTTATAGACACTGCTCGTGCATTACGTTATCCAGCTTTGAACAAAATCAAAGAAAAAGATGATAAGTGCATTTTTATGGCGCGTAAAACTATTTTTATTATCTAGTTATATTTACTTATTTAGTGTCTGTTTCCCAGTGAAACAATTCAGACATATCCCTACGTAGTTTTCCCGTAATCATTGACCCTAGAAAGAGTCCGAAACGTCGAGAATAAATATGAAGTATTTACGCGAAATGGAGATGAAAGCAATACGGAAATTCATCATTGTCGAAGCAAAAGCCATAAAACTTGATATGTAATGGGCACATACAATAAAAACATCCTATTTATATTATATTATACAGCATTGTTCAATACACCTCACCCACATTTCTCTTATTTCACGCGGAGAAAGTCGCAACAAACAGCTAGTACTGTTACAATAAACAACAGATAGTTTTGGATATTTAAATTTAGTGAATAATAACCGAATTTCATTATAAATATTTCAAGCTCTCAATAATGTCGGTATGATTAGCAATTACTTAGTTAATAATAACTCCGCACAACATGTCGTCTAATTTGAAATACTTAATGCGGAAAGGCGATAATGTTTGGAAGACAATTATTCGTCTGTCTTGAATGAATTAAAATTTTGCTGTTGTCATTTTGGTGAAACTCGTTATATATTTTTTTATTGCCTACGCAGGCAGACGAGCAGTTGGGGCCACCTGATGGAAAGTGGTCACCGACCAAAGACATTGGCAATACAGGTATCACCAACCTGCTGCCTACCGTGAGACATAGGATTTTAAGTCTCGTTTACCCAGTACATACGCTGGCTACGATGCCCTTCAAACCTGAAGACAGTAGTGTTTTCACACTACTGCTTTGCAGTAGAAATAGGCACCGCGGTGTTACCCACCCAGACGGTCCCCTGTAAAAAGGGGACCTACCACCGGTAAAAAATATTAGGTCCTAGCAAAGCTTCTTCCCATTTTTGAATGTTGGCCCCTGTGAAAAAGATTATTCCGCGCTAGCAAGTCCAATATTATGAATAAAAACATAAAAAAATGGGAAAGCAATTACGACTAATGAATTATTCTAATCTGGTCAATATTGAAAAAGAACAAAAGAGCGTAGAATAATTAATTGCCATTACAATTTAAGATATAATTAATAAAAAAACGCAATGTAATATAATAAAAAATATATACATAACAGGGCTTTTAATTAAGAATAACCACATTCATACCCAGTTTAACTTAGAATCTAGATAAAGCTCGTTTTTTTAAGTACTTTGGCATTCAGCTGCCAAAATGGCAGCCCGGTGGCCATTAGGTAAATGGGTCGCCGAAAGTAAAATAGGCAAAGGATCATTAAGCTTCGTACATTGCGGTCTTTGTTAGTCGAACAGCGAAAAGAAACTAAGTCCGAATGTTTAAGAAAATATTCATCAAATATCGTCATCGTTATCAGCCTGTATCAGTTCACTGATGGACATAAGCCTTTTCTAATACACGCCACTGCTTCTGATCTTAAAAAATATATAATTATGTGATAAGTGCTGACTACTTCTAATCATAATTATCACAAGCCTGAGTTAATCCACTGCTGGACATAGGCCTCACCTCATCACTCAATGCACGCCTCCTCCATTAGGCGATTTTTGGACCGTATCCCACCACGCTGGTCCAATGCGGGTTGGTGACTACTTCTACCACTTTATAAGAGTTCTATTCAAGGAACAATTTCGCGACGCGTCCAATATTACAGCCTCAACAGTTTTGAAACTGCTGCTTGAGAAATTTACATTTTTCGAAGTAAGTATAGCTTTTACATATTAATACACTGACGCTATGGATTACTTACTGAACTATTTTTATTTAATATTAGCAGATTATTTTAAGAAGTTTATTATTGTTTTACCAAACTATCAATGCAGAGAATTACTGGGTAAACAAGACATAACATCCTATGTCTCACGGTAGGCAGCGCGTTGGTGATACCAGTATTGCCAATGTCTATGGGTGTCGGTGACCACTTTCCATCAGGTGGGCCGATTGCTCGTCTGCCTGCGTTTGCAAAAAAAAAAAAAAAAAGAGACAAAATTCCGCCATATTTTGTACTAGCGTTAATATTTGGGACTTATTTTAGTTTGATAAACTTGAGAAGCACTTCTCGTAACTAGTCTAAAATCGTTTTGTAACTTCGCCTTGGACAGCTTTTGACAGCCAAGCTTAAAGTAATAACAAAATTTATTAGTATTTGCTATAACATTTTGTTAATTCAACTTGCTATATACAACATTATTTTCAAATATTTTGATATTTTTTATATAGAGCTAAATCGTAAGAATGCTTGAAAAACCTTAAGACATTAGAATTTAGACTGCTCATGGCATTGTATTACTTTATTCCGCTTTGAGTAGAACCAAAGAAAAAAATGATAGAAACGCGCACTTACCACTAGGCTACTACAGAAGCAGTTATATATAATATGTACCAACAATATTTATAACCAATATATCTGCATGAAAGCCGAAGAATGGGGTTTGAACCTTTACAAACCCCATCCTTTAGGATTCAGTTTCCTCTAAGTTAATATAGCCACGTCACGCCAATAAGGATTCTCTTTGACATAATTAGAAAGGAAGTGGCTATATTCGTGACGTAGAAAAGGAAATAAGCCTGTGACGTTGATTGCAGATCTCCTTACAAGACTTACCGAGCCTCGGTGTACACAATCCTTGATGGACAAGAAGTAACTGGCCTTAATTCTAAATTATTCTATTCATTGTCTGTAGTTTATTTTCTTATTAAAAATTATTGTCTGTTGCTTATAGCCTATAAGGTTTAGAAGTTATTTTAGTTTTTTTTATATACATAATTTATAAATAATAAAAATTTAAATAATTTAAAGGTTATGTAACTGAAATTTTAAAAGATAACAGCCGGGTAATAAAATGCTTCTTTAAGGTTTTGTTACAAGTTACAAAATATGACATAAAAATTGCCCGTTGATTTTATATTTCCGGTTCTTCTCAGCTGTGAAGTATCCTATTCCGAAACGGTGGCAGCAAATGAATAAGTGTAAACTTATATATTGAACAAAAAACATTTGAATTTGAAATTTGAGCCGCAGCTCTATAAAATAACTATTTGGTTTCTTGGACTTGATTAATAGGTTTTTAGTAACGGTTTATATTTTAAAAAAGCAAATTGGACTCGTCTATTGATCTTCAAATAAACTACCATCGGTTCTAAAATGGAAGCCTCTACAGAGAAGAACCGGCTTAAGAAACTTAGAGGGACTATAAGTGTGTGTTTTTGTAATTGAAAGAGGTATTTTTTACTTTATATTCATGTTATGCTAAGAAATCTAAATATTAGAATCGGAAAATAACACCCATAAATAAAATCTGCACGTGCACTAAAATTTCACTCTTAAGTAATCAACAACAATAATAATAGTAAAATGGTGAATATATTGTTCAGCGCGGGTTGGTGGGTGGACTGACTTTTTGTATGCCAATTCGACGCATGGATCATCTTACTTTTCAGACAATTGGGTGATCAGCCCAAATTGCCCTTACCAACAATGAAAATTTGTTGAGTCCCCGCAGAAAAATGTAATAGCCACACAGCTTATGTTTTTTATTTGTTAAACACAGGATTGTGATAATTTCCCCCAGGAAACAACAATAACTTCATGTTGTTCCGCTACCCTTATTTATCAACAAATTTTTTAAGACTTGTTAATTTTTGCCTTAGTTTACTTATATTTGCTATAAACTCTTTAGTTCTCTGTTGGGCAGAAATTTTGATATGAAATAATATTCTTTATAATCTTTTTTCATTTGTGTACACACAACACAGTGTGTACCAAAACTACTGAACAGTTAATACCATACGCAGTAAATTCTGATTCTATTATAAATTATTTTAACTGTTTTGTGTCTTAAATACATGTATCAATAAATTTGCAAGAAAAACAATCGCCAACTTGTCCGTACAAAGTTCAGCATAAGCTTTTTGTATAGTTACGAGAGGTGCAGCTTTTGATAGTCGCTTAATAATAATGCATTTGTATTCAAATTCAAATTCTTATTCAAATATCTTTATTCAATATAGAAGTTTACACTTGCTTATTGATTGTCAAACACACTATCACCGGTTCGGAAAGGGACGCCTAAATAAGACGAATAAATAAAAGGTAAATTTATAATATTAAGAATTTGTAAATATTTTACTAATACCTGAGCTTGAAACAAGACAATCTATTCTAGATGTAATATAACTACATGATATGTAATATAATAAGAATAAGTATTGAGATGACGAGATTTTGTATTTTTTAATTTTGTTATGCTTCGTGGAATGTTCATTTACATTTTGATGAATTTATTTTAATGTAATTAACAACGAATTATGTTAGTAAAGTCAGATATGTTAAAACATTAAATTAAATTATTCACACATGGCTGTACCGTGTCCTTTTACCAGTGTTCGTATGACAAAGGACAGTACGTGTAAGGCTGACGTGGGTTAGGAAATAATTTCAATGCAAAATTCACAGCACGAATGTCACAAATATGATTAAATAAAATAATATATGCTCCGCTATTTAAAGTTTTTAATATAATGTATTCATGTATCAAAAAAGAACTTAATTTTGAGGTAACATAGTGTTATATAAAAAAGTTAGCAAAATACATGTTGATACCTAACGTTGGAATAGGCGACAAAAATTTAAGTAAAAATTTAATAAGGTCTATATTAAATTTGCAAAGAATTATTAATATAGAAAGCTCTTCCTTACAATAATAGTTTCCTAATATCTGAAAAGCTATGAAGAACTGTAAATCGGTTTTAGCAATTTTATTGTCTCTTCAGGAACACAAAACTGATAAGAGAAATATTATATTTCAATAGCATGTGCTATTGGCGCTTTCTTACAAAAATCTTCATTAAATACTAACGTATAAAGATTTCGAAATGTATGACGTTTATTGAAATTTTATTTAGATTTTTGGACAAAGAAGATATTAGTAAAAAATAAGGAACTATGCAATAATAAAAATTTGTTCTAAAAACATATTACATTTTAAAGCGTGAAATCAATGCTTTCTCTCTTCAAAATTAAACAGTTTTACATTCCTATTTAATATACGATGAACTATTTGTACGCCTTTGATACACTGTATACAATTTCACCTGAAATCAAATGGTAATTTATAGAATTTCATAGAACCACCAGTTACTAGTAATCCGCATCGAAGCTAACGGTGATGTTCCACATAAATTTTGTAATATTCTCATACATTATTATTTTGGAAAGTAGTCGTATGAAATAAAAAGCCAGCAGTTGACTCTTGATGGAAAGTGGTTTCAAACGCACGTGGGCCTTGGCAATACCAGGGATACCTTAAACGCGCTGCCTGCCGTGAGACATAATATGTTACGTCTCATTTACCAAGTAAACATGCTGGCTCTATGCCCTTCAATCCGGAACACGGTAGCGTTTGCACACTATTACTTTAAGGCACTATATTAGTACTATCCCTGACGGCCTCCCGTAAAAAGGGGACCTGCTACCTCTATAACATCACTCACTGGTTTAAAATACAATTTACAAGAAGTTTTAAGACATGTCTATTATTATTTAAAAATATAAGAATATTTTATGATGTTACGATTATTTAAATGTAATTTAATAACAACATTATAACTAATCTATTGAATTATACTATATCTCATAAAACATTTTATTATGCTTGTCATCATATAGTAAGCGATTGAGAAAAATAACATAGTTGTAACAAATATTCCTTTCAAGATTACTTCAAACGACAATCGTTCAATGGATCATACTAAAATTTTACGACCCCTAGCAGACAGTATCCAATGTTATCCCTGTCATTTGTGGGAGCTTAGTACAATATTACAAGCAAAATTTTGTGTAGATTTATATTTTATGGTCGGTAGCTTAAAATAACAGTTAGGCATTTAAACAACTTAAAATGTTGTGGAATTTTTAAAACTTCGACAAAGATTATCAGTTATCAAGACACGTCTATGTTTATAGTATATCTTTTACTTTATATACCTATATCTTTATATATATATATATATATATATATATATATATATATATATATTTATAGTATACAAGTCATAGAGGTATAAGTAACTTATTCAAGTATGTCTTAGTAATGCTCATTTTTATTGGGCTTCTATTTTTTAAATGTATTCACTTAACCGATTGTAACTCCCTTCTACGCTCTGATTTTGTTTATTTTATTTATTTCATAGCAAGGAGCTGTCGTGTGATCCATTTTTTCTACAATTTACTATTATATTGAATGAAAAAAGGAAAAAATATATAATACCAATTTTATTCGATACCAATATCATCTAAATAAATGATATGGAACTGCCTCCGCAGCCTAGTGGTATGGGCGTGTGCTTTAGAAACCGGAGGTCGTGGGTTCGAATCCTGCGGGGACGCAACAAGTTTTCATTGTTGTTTTGTAGTTGGTTAAGGCAATTTTGACCGAACACTTAATTGCCTGAATAGTAAGTTGATCCATGCATCGGATCGGCATGTAAAAAGTCTGTCCACTCACAAACCCGCTTGCGACCAGCGTGGTGGGATACGGTCCAAACCACGCTAATAAATAGGGGTGTACTAGGGGAGGCCTATGTCCAGCAGTGGACTAACACAGGCTGATGATGATGATGAATGTAAATCATTAAACAGATAATCAAACAAATTCACAGGCATGACTTTTGATGATGATGACAAAACTTTTCACAAAGATATGCTTATATATCAATTTAAACTTTTCTATTGGTAAAGTTTCAAGATTATTATTATTATTATTTTACACAGAATGCCATAATCCTATCATTGTTTCAACATTCATAATACGTGCGTGTTTGTTTTTTTCGCAAATAAAACGCATGTTAAATAAAACTAAGTTACACCGTTTTATTAAATATGGTACTAGGTCCTAAGGCGGTATTTTTTTTAGCAAGGGAAGTCTAGGGAAGTATTATTGGGTTAAGCCTATTTCTGCCGAAATCAGTAGTGTATAAGCAATGCTTCCATCCGTTTCGTTCGAATGTACTTTAAAGGAATATTACAATAATAATACTACTCAAACTTTAATGTGTGATAGTAAACCATGTGGAAATATTAGCACAAAGATTACAAAAATGATGTCGACAATTTGATGATGAATTTAAACGACATAAGGACAGGTGAAGAGAGTTGTGAGCATCAGACACATCTAAACGTCATGAATCCAGGCTAGCATCACAACGTGACAGGTGAAGAGAGCTAATAGCTTCAGAAACACCTGAACAACGCCACGACAGGTTAACTGACCAACGTGAACGTACACAACAACGCAGAGCTAAAAATCATGTACAAGCGTTTGAAAATGTTTTAAGACATCAGTATACACGTTTATAGAAATTTGCACGAACATTATTATCCTAACCAAGTTCACTGTACGTTACAACATAGCTGCGTTAGGATATTTACCTGCAGAGACTGTCTTCAAAAACAACATTACTCTTATATGTTCGCTCCTAAAACACATGTACCAGTTTCTCGGACAAGCAGTGTTGTTTGCCCAAGATATCTTTGAGGTCAGTGAAAGATTATCTAATTGCCTTCAAGATCTTGCAGCCAGGTGGGTATCTTTAGTTACAGAGCGTTTGAAGAATTTGAATATCACAGAGAATCTACAATATCTCAGGGAAAAAGTCTAAAGCGTTTAAAGACTTGGTTAACTCAGAATAACCCACTTTATAGAGATGTACTCATTGACGAAAATGTCAGATTAGTAAACAAGATTTAATAAGACTTGTAGCTGCCAGGTTATAACAGAAAACGGTGAACCTGTAAGAATTACAGAAATTATTCATTAGTATTAAGGACGTTCTACATATGTTCAGGCTTCATGGCATCAAGGTGACCACAGCGTTTTCACTTCGGGATTTGCCGGCGTGTAATGAAGTGCAAAGTCATTACAAATATTGTAAGGGCTGCCATTCTCAGCCCTAGTCAATGGGACGTTAATATTTTGAATGCTAACATGCTAGAGAAAGACTCCCTTTATTGTCAAATTCGTGCTCTACTACCGTTAAATAAACTAGATCCAACGGGTTATCGGCATAGAAAACGTACGAATAATTGGGAGCGATTTCTATAGACTACCATGAAGACACTCTTCTTTTTGGAAACCTTCAAGACACTATCAATACTAACAATATTGGAATGACTTTAATCTCAGGTTTAACCTAATTATTTGACGGCTATTGTTCAAGGATCACCCACCAACCCGCATTGGACCAGCGTGGTGGGATACGGTCCAAACACCCTCTAATGGATAGGGGTGTATTAGGGGAGGCCTATGTCCAGCAGTGGACTATCATAGGCTGATGATGATGATGATGATGAATGTTCGAGGGATATTGACTTCTAGAAATCTGTCAGCGTATTTGACTATAAGGATAATTACTATTTCGCAGACTCCACTCAATGACCCATAGTCCAATAACGGCTGCAGGGGCAGATCCTGCTGTAATAAGAGTGCGACAATGCAAGAACTTTTGCCGTATATGTAAAGATGTCTGAGGAACGATATCGCTTCCACATTCTAACACAGTGTAGAGCGTACGGAAGGAAGATGTCATCACTCATCAGTCAGTGCACGTAGCAACGACAACTCTCAAATCCGAATATCTGGACTGTTCCTATACTGTTAGTACATTCTGTAGACATTGACGTTACAAAGAATTGGTAAATGGCGCTATAGGCTACAATAAGAAATTGTTTTGTCTCCAGTTGCGTCGAACTCAAATGCTACAAATAGATTTACTATCAGTACAAATTGACTTTGGCAGATGACGCATGCAGTTATTTACCCAAGCCATCAGTTTCAGCAAAATTCAATTATGGAACGGCTGAAAAAGGATGTTGCCTATAGTTTTGTCATGAGAATCCACCGTCCATAAAATGCAGGTACAATTGCTCGACCACTCAACGTATATTTGGGCTCAAATCTGTTGAGGAAGGACAAGCATACGTGGCTCTAAGTCAAGTCAGAGTTTCCGGAAGGGCTATGTATTATGGAATCAATTGTATTTAATTATCAGGTAAGAAACCATATTATAACGATTGCATTAAATTAATTAAATGAATGAGGAATGTCAGGTGACAATTTCTCAAATACTCAAAACAAGAAAATAAAAATCGTATATAACTTTCAAATTAAACGGTTTTATTTTATGTTGCACTAAAACTCAAAATAAATAGATAGTTACTACCCTATCAACCTACGTAGGTGATCTCAGTCAATATCTCTGATGGTAGTGGTTGTCTAACATGAACCATGTCAGCCCGAAAGGCAGTTCATGAAAGAACACTAACACCAGGGTTTACTTGGTAGGTAAACGAAGCAGCCCACAGACTAACAAGTGGTAGTTTGACCTTCTAGTTTCAAATATTTAGTTCTTGGCAGAATAGCTTTTAGGCAATTAGGACTAAAATAAAACTGCTTTTATAGAATTTATTTAATGTCAATTGAATTTATGAGCATGAAAATGAGAACTAACTGTCTACTTACACTAGCTTCACGATGGATGGATTAATCTACCTTTGGGAAATTACGAGATAGACTCATATCATTCTGAAATATCTTATGCTACGTAAAGGCAAGAGTAGATTAAAGTAAATGTAAGTAAACACGTTCAAAGATCACTTCTTATCCAATGCATTAAATCATCCCTTTTCAAGAATACTGAGAGGTTAAAGTTTGTAAAATACGATATATGTAGAAACCCATATTACAAAGAAAACTGGCCGTAAAGGTTGCATTCAGAGCTTTTCACACCTGTCATCAATCTCTCATTCCCTATCGTGCACTACGAAGGACCATGTGACGACTAAGATGTATAGTACACATTAGCTCAAACGCCTTATGTCGACAATGTGTGACACTTACACATCATTAAAGGTTATAATGTCGCTGATTCAGTAACGTAAATAATAGTTTATTACGAAATAGATACGGTATTTTCTTTCATGTGTTTTATTCGAAGGCAATGTTATCGAAAGATATATATTTTTTACTATCGGCTACGAGAGCAGACGAGCAGTCGGCCACCTGTTCAACGGCGCCCACTGACATTGGCAATACCATCGTGTATCACCAAGGCTCTATCTACCGTGAGACATAGTATTTACTGTATCTGTTAAAAGTTTTATTATATTTGGATTGCTAGTTCACTCACCATTTGGAAATTGATAGCTATAGCTGCTGGTTTGATTATTTTATCCGTTAAAGCAAAATAAGAGCAAAGACGTTACACTGGTGGCTTAGGATACCTGGTTTAACGCCCATAACAAAAGCTAGGAAAGTCACACCTAAATCCGTTTACCAACCTAAGATATGAATATTTTTACTGTACAGCTGCAAGACGTCCCGTTCAAATCGGAAGACAGAAGTATTTACAAACCACTGATTTGCGTGCAGAAATGAGCACTTTTCAGCTTATTATTTCTCTGGTTTTATTAATTACTTAGTTAAACTAAGTGTTACTCTTTCTCATATCATTTTTATTTTAGCATAGCGATAAATTAACACGACCCAATACTAACTCAACATCGTTTCTGACCGAACGAGGATTGTCGCACCTTCGAGACAGTCCGGAATTAATAATAAAATAAACACGATAAAATCCGTTTACATTTATATACGCAGACAATATTTAGTGCGGAACTGAAAATTCTTTCTATTTCTATAACATCCTCAATACCAGAGATATAGCAATGCCTTACAGGCAATTTTACGTCCCTCAATAAATGCGTACAAAAAAGTGGTCATCATATTAAAAGTGTGTAAAACGTTTGAATTAAATAGTTTAATCCCCGATCATAATGCATGTTTCATTGACCGTATATATATCTCTACAACACGATTTATTTAAGAAACTCGACAACGACAAAAAAGTAAGAACAATGAGAAACATAATAATAAAAAATATCTTTTATCGAAGGCCAATTGTCAGTTGGACAAAACGTTCAGAAACTTGATTTAAGAATCATCGTAAATGCGGTGCCGGTTAGAGAGAGTTACAGAGAAGGAAAAGTAATAAAATACAAAAGTCACGCATATCCAGAAAACTTGTCCGTAAGCGATATTCGATTTCCGGAGTCTAGATATGATAAATCAGTGTGACAACGTCTTATTTATATATATACGACTTAAAATATATAAAGTTAACGTAAGTGAGAGTAATACATTTATCAGATCTGCTTACTATTTAGTTTTATTAATATATCTAGTTTTCTTATTTATATTTACTGTTCTTTCAAAACTGGGCTTATATTTCAATTCACAGGAGTTAATAGGCACAATAATACTAGAATTACTATTCTACTAATATTATAAATGCGAATGTTTGTATGGATGGATATTTGGTGAAAAGTTCAGTATAGATTTTAATGAAATTTTTCGCAGCATATCTATGAAAATAAGGTACAGGATATAATTATTAAGCATATGGTTGTGAATTATTTAAATGTATTACTAACAAGTGTTGGTCAAAATCCTTTAGGTCTACATGAATTAATGTATATATTATCCCAAAATACTGTCACCACGCGTGTAAACCTTAGCAAAGTTATGATACATTCCATTAAAAATATTTTATGGATCAGGATGGGACCGATAACTCGACACGATCGGAGAAGATCGGGCAAGATCGACTTTTTCAATGTCGCTGACATATCGACATTTATTATTATTATTTTAATGTGATGATATTAAAATAGAAACACTGCCCAGTAAATAAACTTCGTTACGCTTAACACACTTTAAGATAAATATTTGTCAATATCATGCCGTATCAAATAACATATCTGATGCAAATTATATTACATTTTGCGTAACGATTATCCGATTGGTAAGTTTCCGGCATTGTTATGCCGCAATATACTATTTTACGCATAATGATAACTCTCATATTAAGTTATAAATATTACTGGTTTTATTTTATGTATTAAACATTCTGTATCCTCCTCTCGCATACTATATTTGAATCCTTTTAATATTTAGTATTTTAATAATTATTAAATATAAAAACAATTTAAATTTATGATTTAAAATGACGATGTTAAGCATAATGTGTATGTGAAATTTTGACTCTAGTTTTGGGAAATATTTTGTTCGTTTCAATTCGAAATGTTACTTCATCACAATCGACAACATTTACGTTTCAATTTTCTTAATTGGTTATAGAGGCAAAATGAACAAAGGTTGATAAAAGCTAGGAAAAGTTATAATTACTGCATTTTCTTAAATCAGTCTACTTTTTACATCATTAGCCGATGATAGTCCACGTTGGACATAGGCCTCCCTAATACACTCAATCTATAAAAGGGTTTTTTGGACCGTATTCCACCACGCTGGTCCAAAACAGGTTGGAAAGTGGACCAACTTTTACGCGCCATCCGACGCATGGATCATCTTACTTCGAACAATTTGGATGATCAGCTCAATTCCCTAACCAACTGAAGCAACGAATGAAAATTTGTTGAATTCGCAGAATTCGAACCTAGACCTCTGGTTTCTAATGAACAGCCATTTCCACTTGGTTCGGAGGCAGATCAACTCACAACAAAGATTACTTTTAGTTCTCCTGATTTATACCACTATGGTTTTATCAGTTTAACTGTTATACAAAGTCTATATCACCATCATCTATCAGACCGTGTCGCATCACTGCTGGACGTCCTCCCTTAAACACTTCACCGCTTCCGATCCTGGGCTATTGTCATCCAGCCAAGTCCAGGTCGTTATAATTTAAGTGAGCATATAAATAACCTGTATACATATTTCACGTAGGCTTTGATTTCTCTGAAGTGTGTCAATGTCTTTGGGAAATCGGCCAAGTGGATCGACATGATGCCAATGTTTACTCAATTACATGTTATACATATAACTATTGTATATTATAATCACATATCTATGTATAGAAAATAATATCAAATTAACTTGTATCTCGTGTCCATATTTGTTTGTATATGAAGCTCAGTAAAAGCTTGTTTTGCTTTCTTACTTTTAATATCATAGTACAAAAGCAAGAATAAAATACAATTAACGATTTATAAGATGAAAGGAGTCATAATGGATTACATTAAAACTATTTAATTAGGTAATTTTTAGGTAGATAATGCGTAAAGTGACGTGGCGAACATAACGCTTAATTGAAACTGAACAATGGCTCGGATAAAGTCAAAATTGTTTTTTTTGTATCCTTTTGGGGTATTATGTCATAGTCTAAATTTGTAAAGGACTTCCCTATGTTATTACTTCGTTATTAAGTCTGAATTTAAAAGTCGCCTATCTTTTTTATGTTATCATCTCTCTGGTCCCGTATTAGCGCGTCAATTTAACCGAGACCTCGTTAGTTTGGCGAGATGTCCCAAATAAAATTTGAATAGTTATTCATTTTACCGATGAAAAAGGATTATACTTCTATTTAAACTACGTTCTTAATGACGTAGCACGTGACATGTTTCACATCTATTCATGTAACAAAAAAAATGTGGTCAACACATCATCATTCCAGTTAGTGAATTGAGCAAACCACTATAAAAAGAGGAACCAATGTTATCAATTGTTTTCAAGTTAAAGCTAGCTAAACCCACTACTAATATCCGCACGGCCTGTTTTTATTAATAGATTTTTATTAGAATCCAGTGTGAACTTATTGTAGAAAAATACCTAAATTTACTAAAGCATCATTATTATTGAAATATTTATTTATTCTTGGTTTGTTCACTGTACAATAAAATTTTGATGTCTTTATAGCTCTCATAATGAACGTAGTGAAATTAATATTTGTAATTGTAATCAGAATCCTGCAGAAAATATTAAAATATTGTTAGATTAAAACATAATTAAAAGTAAGACTTATTTTTAAATAGGCAGTATACTGCTCTTCTTATTAAGAAGAGTTCAGTCCACAGTTCAGTTATTATATCATTTATTAATATATTACGTACGTCCAAAAATGGAAATTTTTCATTCAGAAATTTGAAAACAGTTGCATCAATCAAATCAAAATCAAAAGCAAAATAATCAGGATCCTGCAGAAAATATTGAAACTTTGTTAGATTAAAACATAATTAAAAGTAAGATTAATTTTAAATGGACATATACTGCTCTTCTTATTAAGAAGAGTTCAGTCCACAGATTAAATTATTATACCATATTGAATATATTACTAAGTCCAAAAACGAAATTTTCATTCAGAGAGTTCTGAAACGATCCATGCGTCGGATGGGCATGAGGCCGGTCCGTCTCACCAACCCGATTGCACCAGGGGTTCCACTAATGGAGAAGGTGTGCATTAGGGAGGCCCATATCTGTCTAACATATGGAGATAGTTATGATGATATCAAAATTGTTATATAAACAATCATCATCATCATCATCAGCCTGTGATAGTCCACTTGCTGACTACAGGCCTCCCCAATACGACCCTATCCATTAGAGGATTTTGGACCGTATCCCACCACGCTGGTCCAATACAGGGTTGGTGGGTGGACTGACTTTACATGCCCATCCGACGCATGAATCATTCCTTTTCAGACCATTGGTGATCGGCCCAAATTGCCCTAACCAGCTAGGAAACAACGATGAAAATTTGTTGAGTCCCGCAGAATTCGGAACCCACGACCTCCAGTTTCTATGCCACACGCCTATACCACGAGGCTACGAGGCAGTGCAGGCAGTGTATAAAAACAATTATACAAAACATAGTTTGTGAATATCTTCCTTTCAAAATCTACCGTCAAAATCTATTTTCAAATTGCGTATTACATTATTACAATGATATTTTGTTACAAAAAGTTATTTCAGATCGAAAAAAAATTGAAATTAATTTTGATTAAATTGCAAAAGGATGATTAACTCAAGACGACAAACATGTTTTATAAATATTAGCTTTTAAGCGATTATGATAAAACAGGCAACATTTCAAAAGAAAATAACGATTATATTTGTCAGATCCGTAAAAATATATCTTTCTTATTTTTTTATATTAGACAATAAATAGAATCAAAACAAGCAATTTAACGAAATTATAATCCATGAGGATATTGAGATTAGAAAACATCCAAATTTCAATAGAGTAGTGCCACCAGTTTGGAACCCCATAATTAATAAATTTAAATTAAAACTCGAAGCATAAACCACTGCAGGCAGTAATAATAAAATAAGTTCATTTTGCAAAGGTCAGCATTGTCAACAAGATCACTAACATCTCATTCTATGTTAAATTTATTATTAATAAAACCTATTTTCAATTCGTTTAGGTGACGCTTCGGAAATGAATGAGACTCCTAAACAATTTTATTTGAATATAAAGAAACTTTATACTCAAACGCATGTCTTGTGAGCTCAGGTTAATTTTTAAAGTCGTTTAAAGTCCTTCACGTCAGTTCTCCCAAGGCGATGCAACTTGGCTAGACGATTTTAGAACCTTTTTGTTAAAGATTTACTTTGTAATAATATTTTAAGTATTACAAATGTTATATTAAAATATTAAGTAGCGTTAGTAGCAGTAGTGTTATTAGTGTTTACTCACTTGAGAATATATTTCATATTATTTTATCGGGACAATTTTGCTATTAGACGTTGATGAAAATAACATGTTAAACTGTCAACTAATTAAAGAGCAATATTAGTTATATTCTTTTAAATTCTTAATAGTATGCTACTAATGCTCCTGTCTTATACTAAAAACATACATTTTGAATCTGGTAGATCAATCAAGGGGTGTAGATGAGGTGAAGAGCGGCGGCTCTCAGACTCGTCAGTGGCTAATCACAAAAGAACAAAATTTCTCATCAGCTCATGTCTTTGCTCGAACGAGACAAAGGACTATTTTGTCTTTTCCACGACTTTATTAGTACTGGTTATGGCTTAGTTCTTTGTACATATCTACGTGTTCGGGAGAATAGCGGATGCAGACGTGGGGTCTTCCGAAGGGCGAAGTTCGTTATAATAATTATAAGGGCACACCTTTTCATTTTATCCGTCTGGTACTTGTCTTTTAATAATGTGCGCTTTTCTTTCCATAACTGACGGCGCGTGTTATTATTTCAAAATGAAAACAGTAGCTATATTTTTCTTGTGCATTTTGTTATTGAAAGCAAAGAGCAAGGAGAAAATGCTTAGTAATTCGGTAGCAATTTGACAAATAAACTGCCGACATTACTGTATTTTAATTTCTCATGTAAAATATTCAATGATAGGTTTTTATATATGAGATCTATAGACTACAGCCTGAATTATTTTTATAATTTAAATGTATCTTTAAAATATTTATAGTTTTTATTTACTTTAATCTGTTACAGGAAAAACTGGCGTTATAATTTATAGTCAAGTCTATATTAAATTGAAAAGGAATCATTAAAGTCACAATTCATTAACAATTTTGGAGCGAAAAGCTTGACGAATACAACTGCAATCCTCACGGATCCAATCCAGTGATGTTGTAACACTTTTTAAGACCGCTTGTTGACTCAATCAGAGCAACAAAATTAATTATCTTGCTGGAAGGAATCAGTGCAGAAAAACCATTCGATGTTTTGTTTCAATGTGATCAATAGAAACAAAATATCCAGAGCAGTCTTTATTCAAATACATTCATCATCAGCCTGTGATAGTCCATGCAAGTATAGGCCTCCCTAATACACCGCCACCATTAGGGGTTTTGGACCGTATCCCACCACGCTGGTCAATGCGGTTGGTGGGTGGACCGACTATTTACATGCCCATCCGACGCATGGATCATCTTACTTTTCAGACAATTGGTGATCGGCCCAAATTGCCTAACCAACTAGGAAACAACAATGAAAATTTTTGAGTCCCGCAGTATTCGAACCCGACCTCCGGTTTCTAAAGCACACGCCCATACCACTAGGCTAGGAGGCAGTTCAAATACATTAATCTAATAAAAATGTGTAGTTTGAAAATATTGAAGGCTGCTTCGTAGTAATGGGACCGTAATGAGATAAATAAAACTGTTCTTTTTGATGCTTTCATTATCTAGATAGTTCTAGGAGCAAGAAGAAAATAATAAATAGAGGTAGAACTAAAACTTGATAACGGTGGTAGGTCCCTGTTTACAGGGAGACGTCTGGTGGATACTAACCAGGTGCCTATTTCTGCCGCCGAAGCAATGTGTGAAACACTGCTGCTGTTCCGGTTTGAAGGGCACCGTAGCCAGCGTATTTACTGGTAAACAAGACTTAACACCTATGTCTCACGGTAGGCAGCGTCGTCGATACCACTGATATTGTCAACGTCTATGGGTGTCGGTGACCACTTCCATCAGGTGGCCCGACTGCTCGTTTGCCTGCGTATGCCATAAAAAAAGCTTTTTATATAAAAGAAGTGTGGTACTCGGGGACTGCCGCGGTAAAGCTATGTGTCATAGCGTTTTGTATCAAGTTATGCAATTATATTTTTTTATCCATGCAGTATGTCTTTTCTTTGATATTAATAAGTTACACTTTTTAGCTGTGGTGACCGAAAGAAAACAAATTTTCTATTATTAAATAAATAAATAAAAAAGTTAGTATAGTTTAAAATATTTTCATTATTTTTACAATACAGGTGGGTTTTTATCTATTCAACAGTAGTTGGTTATTCAGGAATATTTATCGTTGAAACTATGAGGTTTATGATAACTGAAATAATAAACATAAGTTTGCAACTTAATAACCACTCAAATACCTAGAATATACCACGTCAATGGTGGTCCCATATGTGTCTTTGGTAATCCAAAAGATTAAAACCTAAGATAACTTCATTATATTTGTTTGGCTTTTGTTAACACGTAGCCTCATCCAAACAGTTATCAACCTTGCGTTACATCCGTTTAGATGACCTATAAATATCTATTGTATAGGTGATACCCTTTTAGTACCCTGTGCAGTTTTTCTACTGATTCCCTTATAAAATCGTTTAAAAATTCAAATTATAATAAATGAAAACTCGTGAAAAAAGCTCTCGAACGTGTGTTTTCATGAATAATTCCAAATTACATCATAAACCTCGAGTGATACCATTATTTTGTGATGTGAAGTCGTAAAGCCTAGTATAATATGTTAATATGCGAAAGGCTTACGAGAATCACGACCTATTGTCTTCAGCGTATGAGAGAAGTCGTTACAGTTTAGGATGATCCTCTGCAGGTTTGTCGTGTAAAGCAATCTTTGAATATATAACTGAATTTTCATATGGTTGATACGAAACGCTTGTATTTTAGGCACATTTTATTCTTTTGGTTAACTTTGTTATATTGATATTTGAATTATATCTTTGTTATAGATTTTAAGATATTTTAAAATAAAATATGTCGTCGCAAATTAAAATGTTATGCGAATAACTTAAAAGACCTAGAAAAGGAAGCAACATATAAGGGGTACATTAAATGTGTTACATAATTAATATAGACATTCTTGATTTTATATCTAATTAAGATTTGTTACTGATATGTACCTATATTTTAAATATCAAAGATACAATGTGATATTTTGAGCTAATTTAACAAGTAAAATTTTCATTGAGTAAGTCCTTGTCAAGTAAATTTTTCGAAAAATAATTGAAACATTGTAACACATGGCAATGAAATAACGTTATACTTCTAGCGCTCTTATTTATGAATTTTCATCAAAATGACAAGCACTGAAAGTCGACAAAAAACAACAATATATGTACGACGTCATTTATTTGCTGTAGGCTACTATGTTAAGATCATTTCCAAGACTAAATTAAATAAATTATAGTTCGCTGCATAATAACAAAAGCTATCAGCACTTTAGACCTGCACCGTATTGTCCAAAACAACGCATTAGTACTGGAAACAGCAACAAGAGGTACTGACAATGTATTAAACATATTTTCTATATCATTCCATATCGTCATCATCATCATCACCTAACCACAACTAACCCCATGACTTATTGACAAATGATTGACGTAATGTTACAATTTTTCTGTACATTGGTATTCAAAGTTCTTTACTATTTTGCTATATTTGTATGATTGTTCATATGTTTTCGTTTATTCATTGTGAGATCAAAAACACATATTCTATGATAAAAAAGTGGTTCGATGATAACTTGGCAAAATCTAAAACTTAATTCAAGCGCTTAACATTAACCTCTTGTATTTAAAGACAATGCAGATGCAGGTGGCGCAGGATCGTACTTCTTGGCGGCTCATGGGGGAGACCTATGTCCAGCTGTGGACTTTCATAGGCTGATATGATGATGATGATGATGATTTAAAGACAGTATTAGATATCATCCATAACGAAATTTCAGATGGATCTATTTATTTTCTTTCTCAAATGTTACGTCAAGCAGTTGTTTCTGTAGTCCTAAATGATTCTCTTTCATTAGATTCCTACTTTGTTTACAGTTATTGTACTTACTTAGAAGATAAATTACGAACGTGAGGAATAACTTTAAACCTAGCAATGATAGCAAACGTTAATTAACAATTACGTTGTCATGCTTTTTACCATTTAGCAATAATAATGAGTAATTAAAAAAGGTGTTCTAAATAAATCTTCTCAGTTAAAAGTTGCGTGAATTACTGACATGAAATAAAGATAACTTAGAGCTCCGAACCAGTCAACTGAAAAAAGGCAAGGCTCTTTACGCAATGAAAGTGAAAACTACAAGTGAAATGTTTGTGCAGCAATTAAGCTTTTGTATTTTTTTTTTAGGTATTAACTCACTTTTAAGTTTCTCTAATCAGACTTATTCTAGAATTAATATTTTTTTATTTAATATGCAAGGTTAGGTAAAACAAAAATTATTTATGCAGTGAGTAAATGTAATAATAAATGACTAAACTTCTTAATTCATTTTAAAAATTACATGTGCTAAATTCATAACAATAATGCTATATAATATAATATAAAATAGATCGGCTGCGACTAGTCAAAATCGACTCGGAGGACATAATTATTGCAATAAACATTGTATGGCATATATTTATTACATTCAATAAGTAGAAGGAAAAATAAGCCGAGCTTTCAAAGACGCAGAGTCAATTAAAACAAATACATTGCTAAATTAATTGCTTATGAAAGCCAGCTCTGATTAATTTAAGCAAAAATAAATGATGAATGATGATAATGAAATAAAAGTAATGAAAACATAAGCTTTTATTAATATTCCATCTGCAACAATTTCAACCTTCATAAAATAAATTTAAGCCTCGTCAAACAATCAAACGTTGTGAACCAGCACTCTAATAAATTACGTTCGGAATTACATTCACTGACACACGATTGATATATTACAAAGCAAATAAACAATGTATTGAACATTTTGGAGTCACAGATCATATGCACTGAAATTAATGGTTTCTACTTTTTTGTTTCACTACCTTTTACGTGTTTTCTTTTAAGTCTTCCTAAAGGAGTAAAGCATATAGTTTGTATCAAAGATTATTCAAACTTAAACAAGTCTGTGAAAAAAAAAACACACACAAATCCCTCTTCAAGAACTATTACATCTATGAAAATAAGAAGTCAGCAATTACATGTATATATGGTATAATTTTTATCATAAGTTGAGTCAATAGTCGACGTATCATCTACTATAAGCTTAGCTGAATTAAACTCAATATCTGTGTACGCGTAACGAAAACAATTGTTTAATCTAAATAATTGTAAAACTTAGAAAGATAAAATGGGGAAATACAATAATAAACCCGAAGCAATCTACATCATCCAGAAATGTTCCTGTGATGTACGGGTATGTAATTGCACCGATTAGAAATAAAATAGGAAAATATAATGTCAATACGATGAAATTTACAATAACAGTTAAGAATTTAAGTTGAAGCGAGACGCAGCTCACGACACCGGATGACGTCAGCGGCAGAGTTTGATACAGGCTGGTTTGCATTCTGTAAAGGATGATATGTATACAAGATATTTCAATACGTTTACCAAATTCTCCAGCGAAATCGTACATTTTTTAGTCGGAAATTACGGATATCATTTCGACCATCCAATGAAGCATAGAATCAGATTACATATTCGTAAACTGAATTGCGATCAAATTCACGTGTAATGGAGTTATTGTAATGGTTGATTGAGTCTATTCCGAATTTGTAATTTGTAATGATTACTGTTAAACTTTTCAACAACAACTAGGAAACAAAAATAAATAAGCCAGACATTTTAATGCTTTTTTATTATTGGATGATTCTTTATTGTCTTTTTCGCATGCTTCCTAAGTATTCACAAAATATTATTTCTACGACAAATACAATGTATGTTATACATTAATATCATATTAATATTAATACTGCCCGGAATATTTTTGGGATGATAATTCAAAATCCAAACCTAATCAAAAGCTCTAAAATTAGCCAATAAATAAGTCACAATATTTACTTATAAAAATCTTAATTTAAGATTAAACTCTATGATTAAATTTTATAATAGAACATAAAATAAAAACGAAAGCTTACGTCACAATAGATATCCTATATGGTCAGGAATACAACATAGTAAACTTTAATAAAACATTCGTATCCTTATCCAAGTTTCTTACTAAGGCCTTTGCAAATTAGATTTAGTCGGTGCAATTTGTCAAATTCGCCCAATAAGCTTCACAACTCCCAGAGCCTAACTGTAAAACTTGTGGCATATTATAAAGTTCCTCATGCCTTCCTGAACTACCCACGTTAGAACTTGTGGTTGCCACTTCAAGACTACGTTACCACATTTTGTGATTATTTCTTTGTATGAACCTTAAATGTCATAGAAATTAGTGATTTCTTATTTTCACTTTTATCTGTTTATCATATTTGAACTACACTTACTGTTTGTTTATGTTTATCATATCATAATTTACTACACAAAACATTACTACACTTTTTAAATTAGTATAATGGAACAAATATTATTTTGATAATTAAAAAATATTGCAATCTTAGTAAGTTCTACACATAACCGTTATGTCCACTGCTAATATAATACTCATAAAACTTTATTAGTAATTCATCGTTGCACAAACGAATTTATTAAATGATATTCAATAATATCTGCAATCAAGTTAAATGATTTCTTATCAGTTAAACTGCTTAAAGTAGTCTGAGAATTACAAACAAGAGCTCCTAACTCGTTTAACATATTTTTATGTCCACTATAACGATCTTTGTTCAAGGCATTTTCCTATTAGGATACCACAACGATAACGACAACCTTGACTTAACGTTTATTTAAAAACTTTATTTATTGACATTTGAAATTAAGTATCTTATTATATTTGATAAATCAATTCTTTTGTGAATAAATTAAAAAGAATCTGAACTGGAATGGTGGGCACAAAGTTTGGGTTCTTACAATCTGCTCTTTATTTAACAGTATTTTTGGCCTGTTAAACAACAATTGTGCCACATTTAGATTACCCTGCCTCCTAGCCTAGTGGTATGGGCGTGTTAGAAACCAGGTCGTGGGTTCCGAATCCTGCGGGGACTCAACAAATTTTCATTTTGTTTCCTAGTTGGTTAGACAATTTGGGCCAATTACCTTGTTCGAAAGTAAGATGATCCATGCGTCGGATGGGCATGTAAAAGTCGTCCACCCACCAACCCGCATTGGACCAGCTGGTGGGATACGGTCCAAAAACCCTCTAATGGATAGGGTTGTATTAGGGAGGCCTATGTCACTGGACTATCACGGGCGTGATGATGAGATGACTCGGTCTCATTGGTTTTGAAAGGTTGATCGACCAATATACTAACAGAGCACTATTTTTCCACACAGTTCACTGTTCTCCAATATATTTGGCTGTTTAAAGTCACAATATTACATTATATTATCAGATATTTTGGTTATATAGCATTATGTCTGATCATACCAATAGACCCGTAAGGTCAAGGAATCGTCAAATTATACCGAATACAAATAGGTCTTCCCAGTTGCTAAAGTGCCTGTCATCTTTGGTAGCTGTTCTAAAAATGTCCATGATTTTGGTTTGCTTTAAAACCGACCACACGATAATTCTGAAAACAGCCTCAAGGATGAAAATCCCTTAGATTGACATTAAAATGTTCAAAAGTGCCTTGGGTGATGTCAATCAACAACACGAAAATTATGTTTGAACTTGTTTTACTTAAATCAACTATATCAATTTCAAGTGATTTGACCTCTGTCAAATTAGTACATAATAATATAACAAAAGTTATTGAACACAATGAACTTAGTTGCTATATTTTTTTGTCAGACTATCAGACGCTTTTCAAGTTTGTATTCCAGTTTATAGCCTAAAGGTGTTTAAAATGGATTTTTAAAAGCTAAGTGAGCAAAGTATAAACATTTCATTTAATAAATTGTTTGCATTTGTTTTAAAATTAGATAAAACAATAGTACAATAAATATAACAAAATCTTAGACATAAACGTGGTAGGGTTTCCAAGTTATGCTAAGAACACGACGACGATGCCAAAAGTGTTTATTTAATTCTTTGATTCAAATCAAAGCACATTTAATTTTTTGCACAGGCAGACCAGTCAGGCCTCCTATGTGGAATGGTTTACCACGGCTGCCTACCGCAAGACGACGACGTGGGTGTTAAGTCTCCGTTTACCAGTAAATACCCTCTACTACCCTTCAAACCTGAACACAGTAGGTTTTGCCACTACTGCTTTGCGGCAGGAATTGGCACCGCGGTAGTACCCAGACAGTCCCTTGATAAAGGACCTACCACAGTGGAAAAATTTAACGAAAATGCCTTTTGATATGACTTTTTAGCTTTTATGTCTCTTATACTTCAGCAAACCATTATAGTAGGCCGTTTAATGCAATTTAATTCGATTATCTGATAATTATTTAGTTAATTTTCTATGAAAAATTTTAATTATTAAACTTTAACTCTGCTTACATTGAACAAGATTTTGGTTTAATTATAGACCGACGAAAACTATCAGACTACAACAAATAATAGACTATTTGGTGTTGTTAATATTTTATACAAAACAAAGGAAGTAACAGGATCCAAACGTCATAAATAATCTTAATTAGATCCTCGTCAATAGCGCAATAACTAGCTACTAGCTTTTGACCAGATGTTTCTATCGGGAGGTTATGGTATGTTTGCAATAATAATTATCATACATTTTGTACTTATAAATCTAAAGGTTTTTTACGTTTATATCATATTTTAAAGTGCTTACGATAAATTATTATAATTTTATATCCTACAGTGTTGTTAAGTTTCATAGAAATTCATCAAAGTCAAAGTTAAAGACAAATTAAAATATCTTTGTTCACTATAGAAGCATTACACTCTTATCTTGTTGTTGGAAGAACAATTTATGCATATTCTTGGTTTATGTTATGTGGAACACAATGTTTAACAATTTTATTTTATTGGGAAGCATCGCAGGATCCTTCGGTATTTTCTGTGATATTTCAAAGGATTTTGATTGTGTTAAACATGCAATTACGGTCAGGAAATAATGCCACTATAGTTTTATAAATGCCTTCTTTAATCTACTAACTTCGGACCGGAGACCTAAAATTCATACCGTTGATGTAACGGTAAGAGAAACTCCTGAGGGCCCCGTAAATATGTGGTGTCCCAGATCTATTCTTGAAGTTTCCTCTTCCTCTATAAATAAATAATCTACCAGACATAATCATATATGTGGTATTCATGACCACATACATAATCATCATCATCAGCCTGTGATAGTCCACTGCTGGGCATTGGCCTCTTCTAATACATGGTGTATTATGTGTCACACTACATATGTGGTATAATTAACTATTATTATCTATTATAAACATATGAAGTCATAGTCCTGGAATATGCATTCACAGCGTTTTATGATATTACGAAAGGGCACATAATTTTGTTTAATATCTTACAAAATTGTCGGTATTATTTTTAATATGCAAAAAGTATTCTTAATATAAATAATAAAATAGTCTTCTCAATTATTACAGTGAAGTTAAGGTGATTTATCACCGACCACAAAGTTGATAGTATTTTTTACAGCGTAAGGAAACCAAAAACAAAATAAATAACTGCTATAGAAAAGTTACTCAACAACGGACAACTCCAAAAGTAAAAAGATACATTTATTCTAACTTCGATGAATACTTCATAGCCTCTTTATAGACATGTAACAAATACAATCGATATACTCGAGCAATTTTATAGAATCGAAAATATATTTCATTTGGACGTCTTTCACCTGCGTCTCGACATAGTAATTTAGACCAAAATCCAGTTGTGAAATGTTTTAATTGTAATTTAACTTGTTTTGTACCATATAATTTTGATTTGATAAAGTCGAAGTCAAATATCTTTATTCAATATAGAATCATTACGCTCCCTTATTGATTTTTTTGCAGACTTGTACTTTAGCGATACAAGTCTGTATTGTACTACTTGTCATTAAAACATATCTTGTCAATTATGACTAAGTACATGTATTTACAAATAAAATGCATTGTAACAACTAACAAGACCTAAATCAACACGTCTGTACACACACTAAAATGACATTTATTTATTACAAAAACATTGCCTTGGATTTTAAAAATTGTAATAAATAAGGTAAAAATCCAATTGATTAAGTTATTTGGAAAAATTAGCCTTTTGTTGTGTGATGTTAATAAACTTCTTCAAAGTTTCTTCGACTTTATTTATTTTTATAGAGTCATGGAAGGCTTATTTTCTTCTTAAATTTTAAATTGGACGTATGGTGCATGACACGATTTATTTTTTAATTATTATGAGATTAATTAAGGAAATAATCCTCTTTTTGCTTGCATTTAGTATTCTTCTTCGTATAATTAATTATTACAATAGATTAATAGGTAGCTAAACAAAATAACGTTAGTGAAAGTATTTTATTTCTATAAGATATTACGTCATTGATTATTCTTCAAGTGGACCTTTCCACTTGAAAGGTATAATGTTATACGAGAAATCCACGCTTTTATTCCATTTTATGGCTCTCAGCTGTAGAAATACTTGAAATTTCTTTTGTCAATATATTTTTGATAACGATTACTTTGTTTGTACGTGTATTGAAGGATATATTGTTTGTTTATTATTTATGTGTGAAGGCTTCTTGAATGTACCGAAAATAAACAAAATTAATATGATAAAAACACTGCCATGGCCCAGTGGCGTGGGTTCTTGCTTTACAAAGTAAAGGTTAGTACGAATCCTGTGGAGGAAATATCTTTATTGTAGTTATTTTTTATTTGGCTAGGGAAATATGCGCCACTCACCTGGTTACCCTTCTGAGTCAGATAATCCATGTACTGTATGGGGATGTAAAAAGTCGGTCCTGGTCTTCTCTGATAGCAGTTATAATCTAAACTAGTAACCAATTCGTCCATTAATAGCAGTTTACACGTTAAGCAGTCACTGTACGTAAAAACTGTTATTCTGGTAAATCCGAGACCGTACACCGACCTAGTGAAAACTAGGAGAAATAACTAAAAAAATATTCAAGAAGAAGTCAGCAGAAAAATGTTAAAAATATTTCTTTTAAGATTCAAATGAATTATTGTGAGGCAAAGTGGTATTTACGTTTTACAAACATTTTTATTAAAAAAAATAATACATATAACATTCAAACAATTGCCTTGCAACTTGAATGTAATATATAATAAGTAAAGTTTCAAAATTTTTGCAAATAAGTATATATAAATTAAAATTTCACAGTTCATCGATATTCAAGTTATTTAACAGCAATAATTTTGTTCAGGGTATATACGGGGAGAAATATTGTAATGACATTTCATAGACAGCACTCACCTGTCTCTTAGACCCAGCTGGTAAGGAGGAAAATTGATATGATGCTGTAGAAATAATTTCCTCTCGTGAGTGCAATGAGCTAGAGGTTCGTTTATCGTTTATTTGATGGCTTCCGTTGGTGGAGTTAACCATTATAACCCGGCGGAGTCGAGGGGCTGTGCAACTTTAAGCGTGCACAGGCTTCTCCTCTTAATTTGTTGGCTTAGCTTCGAGGGTCCCCAGAGGGGAGACCTCGGCTCGGGCTGCCACTATTTTTAAACCGTCAGCGATCTAATCGAGGGTGCCCAGGAGGGCCGAACCTCGGCTCGGTTAGTCGCTTTTTGATCCTTTGCTAACCCGTTAGTAACCTGTATCGAGGGCGCCCCGATGGGCCGAACCTCGGCTCGATGAATTGCTTTAGGACATGTCAATTTTAGCTAAAAACCGCTCTATCTAATGGGTGAAAATCGGCCTGGTACATGCCGATGTCTAACATATGGAGTGTGAGTTTGCCCTCGACGGCGAGGGCAAAAAGTGTTTCGTATGTACGATTTAACACGCGCTTGCACGATCGTTATATTGTCGTCCGGATCTGTTATTACATGGCGTGGTCGCCTATATCGGGATGTTTTCTATGCTTCGGATGAATTATTTTGCGTGGTACGTAAGCGGCGGCGCGTACTAGTTCATTAGGATGTTGGCAGCGAGTCGAAATATCGATTGACGCTTGTTTCAAAAATTGATGTATGGAGGGGAATTCCAGGTCCACATGCAGGTCAAGGTTGCGCACGCACCAGTGCACACCCGTGGCCCTGCGTATGAAAATGCCCTGTTTTGCAGGGTTTGGAGTTTGTGGATGTTTTTGGGGGATGCATGAGCAAACACCGGACTGGCGTAAGTCATGATGGGACGGATTACTGTTTTGTAAAGCAACACCTTGTTGCGCAGTAATAGCTTGCTCTTGGGATTTATTAAGGGGAACAGGTGACCTAGGACGTAGGCCGCTCTGTTTTTGACCTGCTTGATGTGCAGGCTGAAGCTAAGGGTTTTATCGAGGGTGACCCCGAGGTATTTGATTTTATCTACCCTGGAATTGGAGTCAGAGTCAGATCATGGGAGGGATCGTCGGCATTCTGTGGGTAAACAAGACTGCCGCGCTTTTGAAGGGTTTATTTCGATTCTCCAACGTCGAAACCAGTCACCGAAGCATCTGGCTGCGATTTGGAGACGTCGTTGGATTATGAAGGACAGTACTGGATGAAAAGATGCAGTATCGGCTCGAACAAGGCGGTGCTTACTTTGTGATTATGTGGGATGTCATTGGTGTAAAGGGTGAATAGGACAGACCTAATACGGAGCCTTGTGGAACTCCGGCTAGTAGGGTGAGGTTGAGATTTCGATCCCTCGACGCGGTATCGGAACGTTCGTTTCCAGAGAAAGTCTCGTATGATGAGTACGAACGGTTCAGCGCCGAGCTTATATAACTGTATATAAGCCCGTCGTGCCATACTTTGTCGAACGCCTTCGCCACGTCGAGGAAAAGCGCTCCAGTGTGTTGTCTCCGTAGCATGCAGGATTTGATGTGCTCCGTGATGCGGTGCACTTGATGTGTACAGGAATGTTTGGCCCGAAAGCCGAATTGGACTGGATTGGGAAGCCCATTAGCCTGCATAAAGTCCTGTAGGCGGGTCAAAACTAATCTTTCGTAGATTTTCCCGAAGCCTTTAAGCAGGCTAATGGGGCGATAGGAGGTTGGTTGGTTGGGAGGTTTTCCCGGTTTGAGGAAGCCTATAACTTCAGCTTCCTTCCAAGTGTTTGGAAAAATACTCTTGGAAAGAGCTGCGTTATAGATTAGGACTAGGAGGTTGATAAGGTGAGTCGGAAGAATCTTTATGACGCGGTTTGATATGCCATCGGTGCCCGGGGCTTTCCGTGGTCTAAGCTTTTTGATTATCGATTCGACTTCGCTTTCCGTTACGGGTGTGAGTACGTCGCGTGGGGGTAGATGCGTCAACCGGTCAACCTCGCTCTCTACCTTGCGGAGATGAGCGGCGCTCACCGGTTGTGTGCTGGGCGAGCATTGAGCCTCGAGACTGTCGGCCAGACATTCGGCTTTTTCCTCATCGAGAAACGCTGTGGGCTTGTCGGGTTGGATGAGTGGCGGCATAGGTGGATGGCTGCCGCCGCCTTTGAGGCTTTTTAGGAATGCGCCAGAAGGCCATATGGGAGGGATGTAGGTTGAGCTAGAGGTGGAGACTTATCCTTAATAGACGTGTACATCCCTATGTCTCCTCGTGGGGGGCACAAACCGGTTGTTAGGTAGACTGCCATTTTTTCATTAAAAAATACCAAATTTAAATTGTTATAAAAGTGAGAAAAACACTTTTTTATCATTTATAAGTAACATTAATTCTAATAATTTGTAATTAAAAACAATGTAGCTATGAAAACAATTTTGCAAACGCTTTTTATTATGAAATAGATTGTTTGAATAACTGAGAGATCAAAATTTAAATTTACTTTTGGCGTCAATTACTGACAACATTTTGATAAATTCGTCCGGAATTCACGCTTGAAATCGGATAATTGAGTTCGGGACTCGTATCCCTAATTTCATTGTAATAAATCAATCCAACGAGGATGTTGCCGGATAAACGGCTTCTGTTTTATTCAACGTTTTAATAAATATTAGCTCCATTGAATAATTCGATAAATTTCATGAAAACCACAAGGTTAGGTTTAAAGAATTTACTTCTCATAAAGAATATTACATTATTCAGATTAAGTGAATGTGAATGAGAAAATATTAATCTACAAAAAAAGAAGTAAATTGAAATATGTTGGTCATCGGAAAGATTATACGTCCTTCATTAAGTATTGTTTTAATCTTGTTTTAAAAGTAAAAAAGGAGGGGCTAGTCATTACATGATCACGTAAATTATTATATAGCTGGGCTCCTTCAAACTTTATGTTTCCTATGACGTACAAGGTCCGTGTTTTAGGTAATTATGTATTGTGTTTGCGTCTTATAGGTTTTTTACTAAATATTATTAGGGTTTTTATTTTGTTAGTTAGTGGTATTTGGATTAGAACACATGTGGAATAAATATATAGTTGGGTAATATTTTGGTCTTACTGTAAATATAGTGAGATGGTGTTCAGATAACATTTTATTTAAGTATAACGCATTTTTAAATAAAGTTTCAACTATCTTGTTTTGTGTTCTTTGTTAGTTGTTAATATTAGTCTTTGCAGTCTGACCCCAAATTTATATTAAATACTCTAAATGTTGTTTGGTTAATGTGTTGTATAATGTATGTTGAACCTTAAATGGCGTGCACTTTGGCCCTTTACTTAATAGCCCAATCAATGGAATTATCTTGGATCGCACCATTCCAGATTTGCTTTAAACATTCGTCGATTATTGATGTTTGCTTGTTGTCAATAGTAAGCGGAGGACAATGCGGATTTTTTTTTGTTTTTTGCAGTAAATATAACAAAAAAGCAATGCAATAAAAATTGTTACATGTAACAATGTTTTACTCTAGATAGTTCATCGTCTCTACAGTACCGGTACACGTCAGTGTGAGAAATACACAGTTGAAAAGCCTTAAGTCGCTATACTCCAAAAGGTTCTCGTTTTATCGTAGCAGTACCTGCAGCCTGGTCCAGCCGCGAAGAAGCTAAGAGGAACCTGGTCTACCTTACAAGTAAGGCACTCTGTGGAGGCAGTTCCAAGTGGACTGGAGAAGCCGGTTTTTCATGCGTCTATGAGAGTGTGGTTTTGTACAGGGTGGCCCATAAGTCCTTTGAAAAGTAAAATTTGAATAAAACGAACAGGCGCGCGTGAGTAGTGCAGGGAAGCGGGGGAGTAACTTGGTTTCTGGGAATTTAGTCACGATGGAGCGTTTTACCGGTGGACCGTGCGTTTTGTGTGCGAGTTTATAAAACGACAATTCAGCAACGTCGCGCGGCGTAAATTTCGAGAACACAAAGGTTGACTACAACTTTGACGACACTCCAACTCTTCAAACGATTAAGAACTGGGTTGCTAAGTTCGAGGAGACCGGTTCGACGTTAGATAAACTGCGGTTTGGTCGCTAAGGGCGTAACGTCGGAACAAAACATAGACACAGTGACACGTCTATTCGCGAAAATCCGACACAGTCAACTCGTAAGCGCCAGAGCATTAAACGTATCCAGGACATCGTTACAACGGATTTTGAAGAAAGATTTACATATGCACCCTTATAACTTCCGGCTGTCACAGCCGTAGTGTAATTTACCGGTAAAAATAGCCTTGAAAAAGCTTTATAAATAGTTTTAAGATATTTTCCAATGAATGATTATAAGCCACGTTTTTCGAAAATGACGTAATAACTTAAATTTTAGCAAATAAGAATGGATATATATTTCGACAATTTTATAAATTAATTACAAAAATTATAAAACAAAACTTTTATAATATTAAAAATAAATTTTAACTTCCAGCCTTCACCGGATGAAAACATATTTACGTTTTTCATTCTTAGTAAACAAATTTTAGGTTTAATAACGATAAATTAGACCCACCAACACGCATTGAACCAGTGTGGATACGATCCAAAAACCTCCTAATGGAGAAGGCGTGCATTAGGGATTGCCTATGTCAGCATTGACTAACATCAGGCGATGATGATGATGATAATGACATCTATAAATAATACCTAAAATAATATTAAAATAAACTTATAAATATATTTAATCATTTGATTTGTTCATCTCTTAGAATAAATATTTTATAAAACTAAAGCTCCTTTTCTTAACCGTTTTTTTGTTGCCTGCCAAAAAATATCTTTATAAGTACTTAAATTTCATAGAATATAAATTTGTATGTATTTCTAACGTAGACATATTTAAAAGTTTATACAAGAGCTGTTAATTTTGGTTGATGATATAAAAGGTATAAATCAAAAGTACGATCAAGCAAGGCTTAATATTGTCCCCAGTTCCTTCCGACTGCGGCATCAGATCTATATTAGAAATCAGCCAACTGCGTAGGAGAATATGTATGCATAAATAACCGCGCAACACAGGTGCACTTTCACTTACTTCATTCATATAGTAAGATGGGATGGATAACCGACAAGACAGGAGAGAGATCAGGTGCAGGACCGACTTTTATATGTTCATTCGACGCAGGAATCATCTTACTTTTAGGCAATCAAATGATCAGCGCATTGCCCTAATAAACTAAGAAACAACAATGAAAATTTATTGAGTCCGCTGGATTCGAACGCATGACCTCCGGTTTCTAAAGCAAACGCCCTTACCACCAACGCTACGGAAGCAAGTAAACTATTGGTATTTAAGTAAGCAAGAATAATATAATTTCATTAAGGAAACGTATTATGCTTGAAGAAAATTTCAATGTGTTCACATCTTTATGAAAGAAGCTGTAGGTTTTTATGCCAGTTTTTTTATCAGCACGCATACTTTATAACTTAACTTTATTTCCTAAACTTCTAGAAATTGGAGGCTCACATAAAACTTTGTTTACGTAATTTTAGCTAACGAAAATAAAGTACCTAAACAATTTGAGTTGAGATTGCGGTAAAAGTTATTCCATTAACGTTATTTAAACAACGCTGTGACATTTTTGAGCAGGTATTTTATTTTTAAATCGAAATAATAGACTATAGAAGCAAGACCATTTACGAGAATTGAAACCTTTTGTCATACAAGTTGCTATAATTAAAATGTAGAAGTCTTTACTGTCAAATACTGTGCGAACTCTTTAAATTTGTATAAACATTAGAAAAAAACTACCACGTGACCACTGAAAAGCTTTCGAAACGTCGGGAATTTTAAACTGTAAAACTAGCGATAAAATCCATAAAAAGTCCTTCTATTCAATAAAAACTACCACTTGAATTTTTATAGTCCAAAAATTTGTTGTATTCTATTTTAATCCTTAGGTAAGCTCCAATTAAAACTATATCAAATAAAGTAGCTTGCTGAATATTTCTTCTTTTAAATACTCCATTAATAAAAATTCAATGTCACAATTTTTAGAGGAAATTAAATGTCGAAATCGTTCAACAATATTTTATGAAAGGCCAGAATATAACAGTATTTGGACTTTTAAAGCATATGGTTAAATTAACAGTATAATCTTGCATAAGATAGCCCTAAAGCTCCTTTAAGGCTTCAAACTTTAAGTTTATTAGTCTCCTACAGTGCATCGCAATAATAAAAGTTATTAGAGTATCCACACTTAGATGATATGTATAAGGATGCCATGAAATTCTTTTGAAGCGTTTTATATCCTGACAAAATGAGTGTTTTATAGTTTTTTTTACAACTTCCTTCCTTATCCTTCCCTATTATCATAAAGGCAATCATTCTTTGAAGACTATTGACTTGAAGTATTATAAAGATCATAAGACTTTTTTATAAAACTATGTATTATTATCAGTTTATTGTTTTGACTATTTCCGGAAATGTTTCAAAGTAAATTTTCGCATTTAAAATAGTTATTTTCAATGGAATGCTTAACATTCATATGCCAACTATATGAAAATACAAGTATAGAAATATATTAAAGTGACAATAACCTTATTTGTTCCTCTACAGAAGTCATTTATTGCTCAAAAATCTTTAATCTTGCAAAAGTAATTCGATAAATAACATTAAAACATAGTAAGATTATTAAAACTACCATTTTTAATACACAAGGTTCAAAGGAAGAAATCAACCTACAAATAGGTTTATCGAAACGCAGATGAAACAGGACAAACTTCTTAGAACAGAACCTTGTGATTACTACACTTGGTATACAATAAGACTTGTTCAATGACTTCCTATGTTCTTTATTTAGTGATCGTATTTAAGACATCTGAGTTGTTTCCAGCTAACCAAAAAAAACTTTAATGTTTAAAACCTTTTCTACCTATGAAATATATTACTAACTAATATTCCCACTAATACGCATTAGAGCGGCGTTGGAATACGGTCCAAAACCTTCTAATGGAGAAAGCGTGCATAAGGGGAGGCCTATGTCCAGTGGTCGACTGACATAGGCAGATGATAATGATGATGAACTAACATTCATTAGTCAATAATTAATAAATTTCATAATTTATTTTTATTTCAGTTAGGTACGTTTAGGTTTATAGAACTTTATTTTCCACAAAGACGAATTATAGTCTCTTACGTGATAACATAGTTACACTACTAAACTTGTTTGATGTTGCACATTTTAAGTGTACTTAAAATAACTTATTGAAACAAAAACATTTACAAAATATAAACTTTACAAGACGGCCTCTGTGATGTACTGATATTGGCTCTTGCTTTATAAACCGGAAGTAGTGGATTCCCGCGGAAAATAATTGTCTTATCCTTGTTTTCTGGTTGGTTAGGACAATTTGAGTCGATCACCCAATTGTATGAAAGTAAGACGATCAGTATCTCGCATGGGCATGTAAAACTAGGTCCACTCACCAACACGCTTTGGACCAGCGTGGGATGAGTTCAAAACCCCTAATGGGTAGTATCCATTAGGGGTTTTTGATCCATCCATGAAGGACTAAGACAGGCTGATGATGATATGAAGATGATGAAGCTTTACAAATTAATCATATTTCTTGAATTAAAGATCAAACCCGCTTCACACATTCATATTATTAACCATAAATTTACCAAATGTTTTTGACATTGTTTTTCGAATGGTTCTCGACAAGAGATAAAAATATATTGGTTCCTTTATGTAATCACAGATATTACGAAATTAGCATATCTAGTAAACCTAAAAAGTAAAATCCGAATCGATCAGACATCAATTGTTCCCACCTATAAAATTAAAATTAATTTACTCAAAATTTAAACAAACCTGAATTTAGATGTAAATTAATATGAATTTTATTAGTGAAGTTATTTTTGATAATACATTCAATTGAACTATTCTTACGTGGCTATCCCTGTCTAATCTTGTAATACCAGTGTTCAATGACAAAGGACAATACATAGCTGGTCTGATTAGAGTTCAGAAATAATTTATATGCGAAAATCATTGCACGAATCAAACGACAGGTCTAAAAGGAAATTATAATCTTTGGAAATTCAACTTTCGTTATTAAAATTTTCTCTATGTAATAAATACCTATTAAAACTAACTGTAACCCGCGACTTCGTCTGCGAGGAATAGGACAAATGTCCCAAAGGTGTACTGAAATAAATTTCTATATATTTTTTTTGATGTATCTCGTGCTCTGGGGAATAAACCTAATAGAACATAACTCGGGTTGGGGGCCGTTGCAAAGGCGTCTCCCAAAGTGACTATCACAGGGCCCCTAGAAGGGCTAGAGCTTGAGCCGTCACTTTTCTGGTCCCGTAGCATGCTGAATCGAGGGCTGCCCAGGTGGGCTGACGCCTTGCTCGATTCAGACGCTTTAGCAATGATCTTTAATAGCTGAAGAGCTCTTCAAATTTTACACCACTTCTTAAAGCGTGGCGCTGGAGAAAGCTGGCGCAAGAAACTCCAGCAACGCTCCTATCTAATATGGTGTTAAGCTGACAGTGTCATATGCTAAATGGTGTATCTGACTCACCGGTGGGCCAAATGTCATGAGTGTGTGTGTGGCTACTGCTAAGTGTCGCTACCAAGCCTTGCAAGGGCAGTATTAAATTCTTGTATTTAACAAGAAGGAAAACCTAATTTGGTCGCCTGCGGCGGGGAAATCATCTGCTGTGATTTAGGCTCGTCTAGATTAAAATGATCTAAGGACTTTAAAAATGATGTACATTGTTGCCAGTGCTGCCATTGCTCAGGCAGCATGCCTAGCTTTTGAGGCGGCGGCGGCTGCGTGGCTCGGAGTCGGCTCGGCGCTGTGTGTGGCAGGACTTCTTTGTCCTGGGTCTGGGACAGGATGGTACCGTGGTCCCGAGACATTTAACGCAATGGGCGTGCGAAGCAGTTCCGCGCAGCTGACCGAATACTTGGCAGTTGTGACACTGCCTGGCAAACCGTCTAGAGTGTGCGCTGCAACGAGACGACCGATCCCACAGCTGCTCGACATCATAGTGCGCTTCCTTTGGCGCTCAGCGTGACTAAGCACTCTATACCATAGGGCGTTTGGTGCGTGGGTGGTCATACGTTGTACGCCAGGACTGGAATTTCTAATTCTTAATTGCCGAAGTTATCTCCGAGCATGGGATCTCTTAGGCAGCCTTTGACCACTGTCCTAGTACGTGCTCATCCGGGAGCGCGAATGTGTGAATTGGTGTTCCTTTCCCGGAGAAAGAGGTCACCTTCCAAAATCGTCGAATTCTCGAGTTGTAATTTGATCCTGATTCCTTATCAGAGCCTAAATTTGAATCTATTGGACAGGGGCGAGCGAATGTCGACCATTCCATTCTCCTGGAGGTAACTCGGTGGTGGGCTATTCCTTACGTGGCCAGTCCGTGCCTGGGAAGGCTGGGACGGCTGGGCCGGGCGAGGGCCGGGGCGCCTAGGATCGGCGGGATGGATGGATAGGGTTTTGTCGCCTGGGAGGACGACGGTTTGGGAACCTGCTGAGGCAGGTGGTGGGGATGTCGGGCTTTGCAGCCTTGACGGATGGACAGGTGCGGGTGATGAGGTGCATGCGCTTCCTCTGGTTTTGACGGTTTTGAAGCCGTCGTCTGGTTGGGATTTGGAGCGTTGGATAGCCTCGACCTCCATGTCCGATTGCGAGCGGATGCTAACGTCGACCTAATTGTCGTCGCTATCATCCGCTGGGAATGGTCAGGACGTCCAGGTGTTGATCGGGAGTTTCGCTTCGGGAGGAAGGTTCTCGAAATTGAGCTGGTGCACGGCGTCGGTGAGCTCATGTAAAGCTTTCGACCGAGCTTCGCGATCGGCTTGGTATGGATACCAAAGCGAGGTGTTTTTTGTATGTCCCAATCATTAGACGCAAAGTTTTAAGGCTTTGTACGACTTGGCGAATTTCCATACTGACTTTCATCCCATTTCAACCTTACTTCATCCCTACGGTTTGGAACGTCAAAATTTTAGAAAACGCTACTTTGGCTAACTATCGATTTTAACTAACTTTTTGTTTCCGGTAACTCATTTGTATCCAAATCAATGCTATATAAACTTATTTAGTCCTACTGTATTATTTTTGATAAAAATGAGAAATACTGCATTCTCAAACATTAAGCTATTAATATTATAATGTAAAGTAACTCTGCCTGTCTGCCTAACTGTCTATCTCTGTCTGTCCGTCTTTACTGTCTAAATCACAGAACCGATTTCGATAAATTTGTAAATACTTGGAATATACTACGAAAGTACATGGCTATTAATTATTGCGATAAAGAGGTTGAAAATGTTGAAATACGGGATGAATGATAAAGATTATGAAAAATATCAAAATCGTCTGATTAAACAACAATCGATTAGATCGTAGGTAGGCATACGGGCATACCAGAGGTCTGGTATGTCTGAGTTTAATGCTTATACAATTTATGTACCTTGGGGAAAAGAATGTTGGCCTCCCAAAGCCAAACTGTTCCGGACTGGGAATTTTTGGTCAAAGGACAAGCAGGGGCAAGAATGAACGTTCATTCTTCCCAGGATTTTCGAGAAGACTTTGGGTCGAAGGAGGTGGACTGGTTGGGTGGGGCGAGCCAGGTTTCCGAACCGATAACTATGGCGTCCTTTTTATTTGTTTGGACACACGCCGCGAGTTAGGAGCAGGTTAAAAATAACAATGGTTAAGGTAAAGATTGATTGGGCAAGAGTTTTGATATTTTTATTAGAGGGCCATCGGCCTGGGGGCTTTTACGGGTTTAAGATTTTTGTTAACACGACTTCCCAGTTGGTGAATTGGAGGTGTTTTCATGGGGGAATTTTTAAAACTGTTGTTCGTTATTCCCAGATGTTTCAACCAGCACGCAGGTTGAAAGGGAGGATTTCCCTTTTCTTCGTCGGTCAAACGCCAGAGGAGCATTGGGTCCTGGGGTTGGGAGGCATTGGAGTAGGTAATTATTGGAGCCCTTCTTCTTCTTCTGGTTGGGACCCAGAAGGAGGGAGAGGGTTTGATGGTGTTTAAGGTTTCATCTCCACCCGTTCGTTCCCGAACTGCGCAATGCGATGTTTAACCCGGGCGCGCCGCAAGGACCGGAGTCCTTTACCAACAGTGGATGTGGGTTTCGTGGCAAAACCGACGCCTTTGTTCAAAAGATTCCAGGAATACCGGCAACCTTCCATTGGGTTATCCTTCAATAACAAAGCCCGGAATTCGATAATTTCCCTGGATGTGTCTTGGAACCTGCCCGCCAAGTTCGTTTTTCCGACGGTTGGAGTTGGGATGGGATGGCACCTGGGTGCGAAATGGGGAAGTTTTCAGTTGGGATTTGGTTTCTACCCAATTCGTCTTGGGGACGGTTGAAGTTTGAATGGGGAGCGCCCAGACAAAAGAGAATTGGGCGGTGACGACAAAAGGTCATGGATCACCCCGATTCTACTCATAGGAGTGGAATGTTTTGACAACTGCAACATTGCCACGGCAAGAGCCAGGACTGACTTGGTGGGAAAAGCTGGCTTCCGAAGGAGCCAAGAATAAAAAATTGAGCCTGTTCATTGGGAAAAGATCCGGTCCTTCTGGTGTTGGGAATTCCATTGCGGGGGCTTTAATTATTGGCCGTGCCAGCCAGGGAATGGCCAGCTCCAACAATTGAGAAGGATTTAAGATCCTATTCCAAAGATTGGTAGGAGGATCTGCACGGGCAGTAAGCCGACGTTATGGTGATAGGCGCAATGACCGGTCGCGGCCAGCTGACAGACTGGAAACTTAAGGAAGGCGAGGCGAGGTGGGTCCACCGGTACGCAGTGGGATTTCCTGCAGGAAATGGCCGGGCCACGGACGCCGGCTCTGTCAACCTTCAATTTAATTTGGGAGCCCTTGGTCCCAAAATTGTTAGGTTTTGAAAAAAGTTTTGCACTATCATGATGCCCAATGGTCTCGTGAAGTTGGGGATTTTTCTTTTGGTCCCCAAATCCGTTCCGTTTAAAGAACGGATTTAGGGACCAGAGGGTGACGGGTGATCGAGGGACCCAGCACCTTGTTCTCTGCCCTCACTAAATGGCAAATTTTGAACACCACCAAGTTTCCGGAAAATATCGCAGAATTATTAAAACCAGGAAATTAATTACCTTACCAAAATTGGTCGGTCCGAAAAAACACCGAAAGGAAAGTAATAAAACGCAACCGAAAGTTGCGTTCACAAACCGGTTTCGTTTGCCAATTATGGAAACTTACAATACACGCGCAGAAAGCCTCGCGGCGAAAATCCGATTCAAAATTCGCGATCCAATATTCAAAACAATAACAAAACTTGGTTTCGTTATGGATTACGCAATCGAACTACGAGTCGAATCGAAGACGCGATCGGTTTTCCGCGCGAGCCACACCCTGTACACACGCACAACGGCAGCGGACGCACACTACGGAAACGCGGTTCGGGGGGGGTCAGCGCCATTAATTTCGGTGGACAGCGGTTACGTGCGGGCACTCTCGCTGCTGAGAGCTCAAGAGACCCCGTGCCTGTTAAAAAACCTATTAGAAAACCGGAAAAGGGGGGGGACTGCGGGCCAGCAGAACCCACTGCTGTCAGGTGTTTGGCTAGCATACTGGGCTATTAAGGCGGCGGAGGGCCCGTTGAACAGATGCCATTCTGAGAAAGGGATCTCCCAGGCAGTTCTTAGACCACGTTCTTGAAAGCGCTCTTCGGGAGCGTGAATGTGGATACATGGGCCCTTTTCCTTGAGGAGAGAAGTACCCCGATATTCATCGTGGGTGGCTACGGAATTTGATCTCCTGATTGCTTCCAATCGGAGAGGGGGCGTTTCCCACGGGGAGCCGGCCTGGGAAGGCTGGGATGGCTGGGGAGGCGAGGAGCCAGGGGCACCTAGGACCGCGGGAGGGATGGATGGAGACTTTGTCGAGAGTCGACGGTTCGGAGGCCCGCCGGAAGGGGCTGTTGAGCGTCCGACTTTGCGTTCAAGGGAAGGACGGATGGGTGAAGAGGGTTCGGAATTTGCGCCCTTTGATTTGACGGTTTGGTAAATCAGTCGAGTAGGATTACGCCTTGACCTTCCATATTCGATCCCGGATCCAGTCACGGCTGCCAACCGCACGGAAATGGCCTGGGGTCCATGCGTTACGGGGCAGGGGAGGGAGCGGTTCCGGGAGTTGTCAGACTTCCCCATCCGGGCGCGTCCCCGGTTGCGGGATAGGGGCACGCCCCCAGAAAGGTACCGGTTTGGGCCGGCGTGACAGAAACTGACAGGGTGTGCTGCGTTTCTCCTTGGGGCGGAGATGTGGGGGAGAAAGGTTCTCCCGAGGGAGCCCCGGGTGGGGGCCCAGACCTGGTTCCCGGTAAAAATTTCGGTTAAGAGGGAACCGGGATGGCAGGTTGGTTTCCTTTGCGGAGTGGGTCAGAGCCTCGGGCGTGATGGTTAAAGACAAAGGTATGAAAGAGCGGAAGGAATGTTTTGTGGGGATTGGGAAAGGGAAAGGCCGAGATGGTTGAATGGAAGTCCCCGGAGAGGAGGTGTGGATTTGGCCCGGGTAGACCGGCTTTGCCGGAACACCGGGCGATCTCGGCCTGTCGGGCCGGACTGGCGGCCCGGCCTGGGCGGGCTGAGGGTCCCCTTTCGTTGGCCGGACCGGGAGGGACAACCTCTAAAAACCGCTGATCCCGGCGGTTGTGGTTGGTGGCGCCGGGTGTCCAAGAGCGGCTGGAACGCCACCGGCCTTAAGGCCCCACCCTTAAACTCCCGCCCCCCATATTTAGGGTTACCGGTCCAAGGGTTCCCTGGCCCGGGGACTTCCATTACCAATTACCCGTGGACATTATGGACATTAAATCAAACAAAAAACAAGGACAAAATCGAATCAACGATGAAAGGCATTGAAACGGACAACGGCAATTTATGGAAGGACGAATAAAAAGAGAGGGCGGACCAGGGAGGGCCTTTTCTTAATGGTAAAGGCGCTTAGGATTCTAATTTTCGAAAAGGCCAAGGAGGATAGGCTGGCACTCAAAGTGGAGTGTTCTAGGCGAGGAGGACCAGCCAGCCAAAAGGTGGTGGCGGCGGGGAAAAGAGGGGCGACCCGTTTTCCCCGGGAGAGGCCGAACGCGGGCGTTTCCAAAACGTCAAAACCGCAACCGCTTCGAGATCGCGGTCGAGCAGGGCAGCCCGGCGGGACCTTTACCACCGACCCAGGTCCCGCTGTCAAAACGAGAAAGGCCTGGGGGCAGAGGGCGTGGAGAAGGACCGCAGCTCGAAGAAATTGTGGAGGTTGCCTGGGGGAGAGGAGAGGTAAGATGAGGATGCCCTTTAAGGCCGAGGAAAGGAGATGGCGCCCGAAATTGAGCATCATTCCCCAGGTTGCCTCAAAGTTCGGAACCTTTTGGGGGCACGGACGTCCGGCCTTCAAAGAGTGCCCTCCGCCGTAAAAATGACGGTGGATGTTATTGTTGTTCCACCCAGCCGCCAAAGGCCAAGAACATGGGCTGAAAAAGTTTGAGCCGGGTGGAAGGCCGAAGAGGAAGGCGGCGGCCGCGGCCTCTCGAAGGAGAGAACCGGCAGTTGAAGGCCGCCCAAGGCCGATGTCCACGTTGAGGGATTGCCCGGTGATTTTGGAACAAACCCGAGGGCCTTCATTTGGGGACATGGTAAGGGTCGGTTTCGGCCCACCGCGATGATATAGGCGGACCGCCCCCCGCCGGGAAGCGGTCCCACCGCTGGCCGCCGATAAAAGGGTTCCCCAACGTTTGCCGGGGTGAAGCCGGGCCGCTCTTCCCTGGCCGTCCCGCCCCTTGCTGCCCACTGCGGCGGCCGGTTACCGCAGCGGCGGCGAGACGCTGGCGATTGGGCCCCGAAGTTTCTTCCCCAAAAAGGAAGGCCAAAAGGGGAAGAAGAAGGGCCCCCGGACCAACCCAGGTTGGGTTCCCAGCGCCACGCAACGGCGGCAACGGCAGCACCAGGGCAAAGTCCACGGACGGAACGCTGGTGGCGCGCCGCAAAAAGCCGCCAAAACCAGGCCGGGTCCAAAAGGGACACCGGGGAGGGGGAAACCACCCCAGCCCGTCGGTTGTAGTGGGAAACTGGCCAGGCCGGGCGCAGCAGAAAAAGGGGTCACGATGCCGACATCCCCAAGATGCCAAAAAATGCAAACCGAGGATACCGGGATCGATCCTCCCCGCCTCGGTAACGGGGCCCGGATCCCTCCCAGGTTTGGGGCCGGCTAAGGGAGGGCGCCCCCAAAGCCGCCAAATTGGTTGGCCCAGAGGTCTATCATCCAGGCCCGGGCGCGGATTCTTCGCATCCGGGCCTGGATGATTCGGAAAAAGACGGGAGGTGGCCGGAGGCGGGCGCAAAAAGGGCAAGCCGCCCGGTCACCTTGGGTAAAGGGTCGGAGAAATCCGCCAACCGGTCCGGTCCGGTGGGAGTAGGGTGAGCTTCCCCGTAAGCACCAAGAAAATAATTGGGTGGGCGCCCCCTAACGGGTGGCCTGGGAGGTCAAACTGTTCGGGCGCGCCCGATGCGCTGCCCTGGGCCCGAAAAAGGGCAACGAGCGGAGGCAGTGGCCGGCGTCGGACCGCAGCAGGCATTACCGCTGCCGGGGGCTTACCGGGGAGGTTTTGGAGGCGGCGCACGATCCCGTGCGCCGCTTAACAAAACCGGCTGGCTGCTGGGGGGAGTGCGGCCTGCACCACCAAACCGATAGGAGGCGGGACAACCGAGGCCTGGGCTTGGAAGGGCCCAAGAAGCGTTTCCAGGGCCGGCATAATTGAGGCACCCCCTTTGCAGAAATTTGGAACCACTGCGCCAGAGCTCAGATTTTACAGAGCATTGGGCAGTGGTCGATTCCAGGTTGGGAAAAGCCGGAAACCGGCTTACGTTCCCCCCTTCCCAAACCGGGGACCCTGGACACTGCGGCAGTGGTCTGTGGGGACGCTGGGTCCCCTCAAATCGAGGGATGTGGAGAAAACCCAGGCCTTGGCCCTGTTGGGAGAAAATTGTTTCGTTTAAAGCGTAATTTTCTCCCAAAGATCTCGGCCGACTTCGAGGGTTCGACCGACTGGGGTCACTGATCCGTTTACGGACCCTTCCCCGTGCTGGTCGCGGGGATCTTGAACGCCAAATCACCGGTTTGGGTTCACCTGGGCAGAAACGGGAAGGACATTGGAGGGGGTTTCCGGAGGCCGGGTTCGGTCCAAACAGGGTTTAAACACGGTGTACGAGCCCAGGGGGTCGATCGTTGATGGTCGTTCGCCAGTCTCGCCCCGGTCCCGCCGAATACAGGGGCTGGAAAGGGGGATTGGGCGTCGAGGACCCCTTGATCACGTTACTTGGATTAGGGCCCCGGCCCTAGGACACCTATACCGGCCCTGGCCGGACCCCGGGGACGACGGCCCCAGGTGGCGCCCGGCCGGACCGAGAGCCGTGAAGGAGGCGGAATAGGGTGCCCGTTTCCGTTTTGTCAGGGAGGGGAGGAAATGGCTCCGGGACGCAATGCCAGGTGGGACGCGTCGATGTCCCGGCCAAACGTCCCTTAAACGCCGGGTGTACTGGTGGAATCGAAAGCCGGATGCGCAGAGAGTGCATCGTGGCACGGGCGCCAGTACACCGTTGTCGGGCGACGGCGGGCCCCGGCCTGAGGGGAATTGCCGCCCTTTCAGCAAAAGGAGGCCCGGGGGAATAGGAGGCGATCGCCGCGGGCAGAGGAGTTGTTGGCGGCGCCGAAGGATTCCGGGGGGGCCCCACAAAATGGGATGAATAGGTTTTGGCCTTCCCCCTCACCGAGAGTCTGGCGCCGAGTTTTGCGGCTATTCGCCGAGGCTTTATTCCCACAGGAGAGGACACGGCACCTTCGAGGTCCCAAATGGCACGGATGAGGTCGACCCGTTCCGGAAGCGCCAGGTCACCCCGGGAGAGTTCGGGCCCCAAATGAAAGGGAAACGCACCGCCCCGTCCCGATGGCATTCCGGGACGGGGTTGGCGGGCCCTGGGACCCTGAGCCCCAGAGGGGGGGGATGTTTTCGCCGTCGGCCGCTATACCACAGAGGTGGGAAGACAGGCAGACTGTCTCATCGGAGGGCGTCCGGGATCGCCTCCGCCTACAGGCCGATCGTTGGGGACGATGGGAAAACTTTGAGAGAATCTGGCGGCCTGCACGTCCCGCACCCGGAGCACGTCGGTCCAAATCTGGCGGAGGGCAGTATGGCTTCGCAAGGGCCGGTCGACCGTCCACGCGGTGCTGCAGGGTCAGGTCCCTGACGCAGGATGCGGTGTCCCGGTGAGGTGTTTTGGCGGTGTCACTCGACATCGCCAACGCATTCAACACCCCGCCCTGGGCCTTGCAAAGGAGGCGCTCCGATACCACGGGGTGCCTCCCACCCGCAAAGGGTAATCGGCCTACCTGTCGCATCGACGTGTCGAGTTCCCGTGCCGAGATGGGCGCCGGACCATCGGAGGTGTCGTGGAGTTCCACAGGGTCGGTGTTGGGACCGCTTCGTGAACGTTGGTTTGACTGGCTGCGTGGCGGCAATATCGAGGGTGTCGACGTCACGTTGCACGCGGACGACACTCGTCACCGCCGTGGCACCAATCTGCGGGCTGCGATTCTCGCCACTGCCGGGGTCGCCTGCAATTGGGCGCATCCGGCGGCTAGGGACAGAGGTGGCGCTCGAAAATCGAGGCCCTTTACTTTACGGGCCTCGAACAGCCACCTCGCGGACGCCCACATAATCGTTTGGGCGTCCGCGTCGACGTCAAGCCGACGATGAAATATCTCGGCCTAGTCCCAGACCGCGATGGAGGTTTTGCGCCCATTTTGAGCGCCTCGTCCTAGAGTGGCGAGAGCAGCGGCAGCTCTCGGCAGACTGCTCCCCAACACCGGAGGACCCAGCAGCTCCTGTCGCCGCCTATACGCTGGAGTCGTAGGTCCATGGTCCTCAGGGGGCACCTGTGTGGGCCGACACCTCCAAAAGGAGAGTACTGGGTATTGAGGAGAACCCAGAGGGTGTTGGCGATCCGGCCGCACGGGGCTACCGGACCATCTCCGGCGAGGCGGCGCTGCTGGCTGGCTCCTCGCCCTGGGACCTGATGCAGAAATCCTCGCGTCACTTTCTTCTGGCGCGAGGAGAGTGAGGTCTCGGGCTTTACGCCAGCCCCGGAAGAGATAAGGGCGAGAGAGGAATTGCGCTCCCTAGCAATACAGGAGTGGAGCTGCGGCTGGAGCACCCCAGCCGGCTGTCAAAAGTAGAAGCCATACGCCCGTATTAAAGTGGTGGCTAAAGAGGACACGGCTCCCCAACATTCCGCGCGACGCAGGTCTCTCTCGGACACGGCTGTTCTCGGAGGTACCTGTGCCGCGGCCGGTAGGGAGCCTACAGAGGAGTGCCACCATTGTGGCGTATGTGCTGAAGAGACGGCCCAACACGCGCTGGAAGAGTGCCACCTGGGTCGAGCAACGCCGAGAGCTGCGTAGTAGTCGTGGGCACGACCTTCGCTTCCTGCTGTAGTACGCAAGATGCTAGAGAGCGAAAGGTCGGGGGCGCCGTCCTTGCTTTGCGAGGACGTGATGGCCCGGAAGGAGGCGCGAAAGGGACACAGGAGGCCGTGAGCGCCCTGGCTATCCGCAGAAGAAGGCCAGGCGCCGAAGAGTGGCGTACGCGCGCAACCTTCCCTGACACTGGAGCCCCTGGGCGGCGAGCAAGAGGGTGCCTGCCGCCCAGAGAAGGGCTCAAGAGGGAGCGCTGTGTGTTTGTTCCTTTGTGTCCCAACACACCAGGAGAGAAGAGGCCCCAGAGGGCCACGTCGCGCCGGGGTCGCTGAAGACTGCGATCAGTGCCCTGCGCCCCGGCTACAGCGACACGAGAAAGTGAACAACCGTTGGTTTTTTAGTGGGTATACCGGCCGCTCTATCTTGGTCCGGGAGTCCACATATCCCGCTGCCCTCACTTTGGCGGCGGGAATCGTAGCTGATTTTCCAACAGCAAAAAAAAAAAGGGAGAGGATTGATGGACGGAGGACGTGATGGCCTGAAGGAAGCCTCGGAAAGGGACAGGAGGCCTACAGCGCCCTGGCTATCCGCAGAAGAAGGCCAGGGCGCCAAGAGTGGCGTACGCGCGCAACCTTTCCCCTGACACTGAGCCCTGGGCGGCTGGCAAGAGGGTGCCCGCCGCTCAGGGTGGGCTGCGAGAAGCGCCGTGTGTTTGTTCCGGCACGGCGCCTAAAGCGACGATCCGGTGTCCCAACACCCGGTAAGAAGAGGCCCGAAAGAGGCGAGGGCACGTTGCGCCGGGGTCGCCGAAGACTGTCATCAGCGCCCGCGGCCCCGGCTACAGCGACACGAGAAAGGAACAACCGTTGGTTTTTAGTGGGTATACCGGCCGCTCTATCTTTGGTCCGGGAGTCTCCACATATCCCCGCTGCCCCTTAATTTGGCGGCGGGAATCCTAAGCTGGATTTTTCCAACGGCAAAAAAAAGGGAGGAGCGGTTGGAGCAAAACTCCGCGATCAAAATATGAATCGCATCGGTGAGTTTTCGATATAATTTCCGGCCGAGCTCCCGCTGACCGCCTTAATATCTATACCGAAGCGGTTTTGAGCCCCTTTAACCATTATACAGGTTAGGTCGCTCCTAGTTATGACACATAGGTTGCGTCACCCAACGGAATCGGTGAGCCCCGGCGATTGCCGAGTGTGCATATCATTCCTGCCCTACTAGGCTCGGTAGAGTTATGACGTGGCTGGTTCTGTAACAGGAAACAAAAATATAAATTCAGCAGGCCTACTATGAGTTGTGTACAACCATACTAGCCTGCTGAATAGTTATGAACTAATTTGGCTGAGAAGCAAGAAAATAAAACCAAGAAACAAGATAGCGGCTGAAAATACAACTGTGTTATGCAACGACGTGCACTTACTGTTAAACCTCATGTAACCCACGTAGTAAATTTATAACTATTACGATAGTGTCAACATGCATTTTTAAAATGAGTTATTTATGTAAAGTTTTAGATCTGCCAGTAGCAACAGTAAATAAAATTTAAATAATTTCAGTCCTATAGAAAAAGTCACTAATATATGTCATTACAGATGCAATTTTTTTATTGAGCACGTTGCTACTAAAACCTAGGTTTAAGTAATAATGTGAGTAAGTCTAACAGACTAAGGACAGTTACGAGATATTCACAACATTTCTTTTACAGGGTTTCAAAATTGGTTTTATATTCTTTGAAGGATGTATGTGTTTGTTAAAATAGTGTTTCATTTCAAATACATTAACTCTACAATTTAATTAACTATATTTAACAAAAAAACATCTTTTTATCAAACTCATCCCTTTTAACAATGTTTCAACGATGTTACGGATCTCCGTTACAAGATCATACTTAAATTTAACGAGCCCTTATTGACATAATCCAATGATATCCCTGTAACTTGCTGGGGCTTACATCGTAAAGATCGTAAAGATGGACATTACATCGTAATTACATTTGTAGCACAAATGTGTGTAACTCAAAGACAATGAGAAAAACAATGACATGTTTACTGGTGAAGGTAATTTGTAAGATTGTTCATTATAGCCAAAACATTTTGTTTTATTTGACGCAGCAGAAATATAGTCCCGTCTCCGTTGCCCATTAGTCCTTCCTTTATAATCTGGAGGTCATAGGTTCAAATAATGCGGGGAAACCACTTTATATTTTTCATTGCTTTATGGTTAATTAGGAAAATACAGACTGTTCAAAAAATAGTTTGAAAGGTGAGATGATTGAAAATATATTTTTAATGTATTTTCAGAAATTACCTCAAATTATTCCGACTGTAATGCAATGTATAATGTTTGTATTAGCGATATCTAAGTGTTTGGAAAAATGCTTTTTAAATAACGCAATGGTCAATAAGCAGATATCCAAAAGATGCATCTATTTCGTAAAAAAACCTAAAATATTCAAAGTTTCTTAAAAATGAGTATTATGTTCGCGTACATTGCTTCATACGTAAAAGTAATAAAGACGTGTGAAGCGACGTAAAAATTAGCTCTGGCTCATAATAATGTGCTCCAATGTGCTTATAAAGCAATTTCGAAGGTAAAGGAGTAGCTGAGAGATAAAACATGATGTGATTCACTATAATAAACTTGATAAATGTTGTAATGGCAAGTTTTTATAGCTAAGGCATACCATAAAAATATATTTTGGGAGGCACTAAATTTCACTCTATGTATGTTTATTTACGAAATCGTATTTTCCTAAAAAAGGGCCTAATTATTTCATTAAGTACATTTAGCAAAGGTTTCAAAGTCATAAGGTTGATAATAATATAAATCTTTAAAAACGTAATTATATTAAACATAAATAAAATGTTACTACTTAAAAAATTTTAACCTATTTATTTTTTTAACCTATTTAATCAAATAGGTATCAAATTATGTATTCAATGACTATTTTATCTAACAGTAGAAAGAGTTTCACAAATATTCACAGCAATCCTCAACAAACTTCCTTTTACTCAATCATTGAGTTATTTGCAAATATTGGCTAGCAAAACCGTACGGGGTAAACATAGCTTTGTTTCAGCGTTCTTTGGTATGCAGTCAATTTGTTTTAGTTTTCAAACTGCACGTGAATGAAATCGCGGGCAAAAACTAGTCTCAACCATTTAAAAATAGTGCTAGAAAGTCAAATCACGTCTTGATTCTTTCCTCGCCTTTAAAAATCGCGAACACTGATCAAGAAGTAGGTCTAATCAAGACTAATTTTGTAGGCTGATCAAGAATTAGTAAACAAAACTAGAATTTTAAGGGGTTAGAACTCCTGAAAACATTGATCTAAAAGATTAAAACTACTTACAGTCCGTAATGATGAAATGAAGGTCAAATAACTAAAGCCATACACATTGTTTGTAAGGTCGAGGTCGATTTAACTGATATATTAAAAAATATATCAGTTAAATCTAAGAATATGAAATTGCAATTTTGTGGGGTAATAAAGGCTGATGAAGACGATTACTACGAAGCGATATCGGCCACATGTAGTAGAATGTATCTCACTATAGTTCAGCACAGTGTGTTACGGTCCAAAAACCCCCTAATATAGGTGCATTAGGGGAGGCCTATGTCCAACAGTGGACTAACTGATGATGATGATGATGATGATAGTTCAGCCAATTGTCATTCGGAATAGTTGTTAACAAATCAAATGTTAAATACTCTCCACGTCTTGACAGGCGGAACGCGACGTCGAGGCTATGAGTGCCTGAATTTGGGCACCAATTTAGTTTTACATTTGACATTGTTAAAGTGAATTCTATATAGTGCAAAGGATTAGCTCATTGACGTGGCAGTGGGCCGTTCTTATAGTCATAACAACGGATGGGCGATGGTCCAATAAGGTACTGCAGTTGGGCTGGTCATATAGTCAGAATAATGAATTACCGGTAGTCCAATAAGAGTTTGGAGTGGAGGCCGCGTTTGGGAAGACGGAGCGTTGACCAGGTTGATAAAGGCTGATTGTGATTGTGCAAAGTAACTTGTATCAATAAATTTGGTAAAGTATATAAGATGAACGTTTTTCTTTAGTCATTACTATAAATGATTCATTCTAAGGCCGACTCGTTTCATGTAGATTTTGATTAATGTACTACTTACACAATGAATTGAACCGTTTCGAATTAAGTCCAGTAAATAGTTTCTCGTCACGGTGGTTATCAAGATAAGGGTAGGACTCGTTAGGCGCATTATGAAATCTTTCGTCTACATCACTGGCTTATTTCTTTTCGCCGCAAAGCGGTACGCCCACGACTTTCGAAATCATTTTGGATAATTTATGGCCAGAAAAAAAGAAATACTGTGAAAATTACACTATTTTAGCAATATTGAAAAAAAATATTGTGAAAATTACACTAATTTAAAAATAATGTTTTTTTATCAGTATAATGAAAAAAAAATTGAATATACTTAAAACTGACGAGTTATAAACTAATAAATTTAAATTGCAAAATGGTACTACAGGCTTAATGTTTTGATTGATTTTTTTTCATAATGTAATTTCATAACCTAAAGAATTTTACTATTTTTATACCTTAGTACATAAATCTTTGTGTTTTAAGTAACATTAAAATAGATGCTATAAAATCAAAAATCAATGAAAAATAATTATAAAACAAAAATAAATTTAACTTTATTTTGGAATTTTCGCCAATTTTTGTATTGTTTTGTTTTTTTTATTATTTTTCTATTCAAGATGAAAAGTTAATATTTGAATTTTATTAAAGATTCTGCCACTTATTTTTAAAATTCTTCATTATTAAGTTGACTTTAAATGCAAAATTATAATACGGAAAAGGTATTATTATTCGTTATATTCATGGTATTCTTTCATTGACTATCGATTAAACTTTTTTCTAATTTGAACATTGTGTGAGATTGACTTAAACTGACTGATTACACTGATATTAAATTGGTAAGTACGACCAATAAAAAAAACATGTTCGTTACATTAATTAAGACGTCAAAACAACAATGCCTTTTTTTATTATTTATTTTAATAATATAACAAAATTAGATTTGAACAAACGAACCTAGTACTTCTCAGTCAAAGTTCATTTGTGGTACGAGAATACCATATAAAACGGCAGTAATTTATCCGATGTCTGTTCACAGTTTTCATTTCGACAAAGATTATCAAAATTGGAGAGTTAATTACGGGCCAATTCATATTGATGTTGTTTGAAATTATCTATCCTGCAAATTTAAAAATTCTTTATTCAATTCAGGATCTATTGAGCTCTTATGAGTGCTAATTTCTCTTTCATTGTCTGTCGTGTATAGTTTATAGCAATAATCCTTCCATCGTAGTAAGAATAAAAGTAAGAAAGAAAGAAAAAGGGTTTATTTGGTACATAAGTTCATACAATAACAATAAAAATATAAAAGTTATACAAAATATACAAATGCATCAAAAAAGTGTCCACTCAGCGGAACATCACTAAATTTATAAGCTTCGCGATTGCTGGTTTTCAGTGGCCTTACTTATTTAAATTTTAAATTTAATTTGATAGTTAATATATAGCTACCTCCACCTTTAAGTTTTGTTTTAATTTAGTTGTTTCAATGGATTTCATTTGCAAGTATGATTCGTATTACGAAAAAACTATAACAAGTTTCCAGAGTAGTAAGTGGTGATTTCTGTTGACCGGGATGGCTTTACTAAAAACTAAAAATACTAAAAAAATACGGTCCGCAAAGAGTCGTAATTAAAAAAAAAATAACTATGTTTAGGAGTATTATAATATTTGCTTCCGTGGCCTAATCGTGGTCACGGTAATGGCCCTTGCTTTATAAACCAGAGGACATAGGTTCGAGTCCCTGAGAAACAACTTTGTGTTATCATGGTTTTATTGTTTTTTAGATCAATTTGGGCCGATCACCAAATTGTATGAAAAGTAAGAGGATCCATCCGTCGGATGGGCATGTAAAAAGTCGCACCTACCGACCCACATTGGACTCGCGTGGTGATACGGTCAAAAACCCCATAATGTAGAAGGCGTGGCGTGGCGATAATGATTATGATTGTCATCCCGTTCCCGCTCAGTCCAATTCTGGTCATAGGCCTCCCCTAATGCACGCCACCGCTTCCTATCCTCGGCTATTCTTATTCAGCCCACACCGACCATTATGCCAATGTCGTAGTGTAATACAAGTATCAACCATTCGTATTATATTTAGATAAATTATGAATAATATTCATATTCTGTGTGCTAGCATTTCCACATGGTTAACTTTTACGGAATATTATAGGATTCATGTTAATATTGTAATTTCCCATTAACGTCCGTTCAAACGATATAAGCAGTTTCCATTACACTAAACACGGCTATTGTTCCATATTGCTTCGGAAGATATGATACAGTTAGTAGATATTACAATTTAAAGTTGGATTATTATCATTTTATAATAATTAGGTTGAAGTAGGGTAGATTATATTTTGGCACGGATGAGATCGACCCCGTCCCGGAAGCGCCAGAAGTCAGCCCGGGAGAGTTCGGTGCAGCCCTTTTGAAAACGAGGGCAAACGCACCGCCCCGGGTCCCGATGGCATTCCGGGACGCGCGCTGGCGCTGGCCCTAGGGGACGCCCTGGAGCACAGAGTGAGGGCGATGTTTTCTGCCTGTCTGGCTCAAGCCTTAATACCACAAAGGTGGAAGACTGGCAGACTCGTCCTCATGCAAAATGAAGGGCGTCCTGCGAACTCGGCGTCCGCCTATGGGCCGATCATTCAATACAAATCCGAAAATTCAATATTTATTTGTTATCAGAAAACTTAGTCCCGTCTTAAGAAGAATCGGCGACTAACTTTGCACCTAAATTTTCTGATCATATAACACTATGTATTTTTTTTAATTTGTACTTATAAAATAAAACTTCATCAAGGCATCATCTGATGTGATCCAGTGTTGTGATCATCTGATAAAAGAGGCCAGATGCGTGAGTAATCATTGTACTACTAAAACGATAACAAGACAAAAATCAGTAATAAATGTAAGTGGATTAAGAGATGTTATGAGTTTTATAGGAAAATGCATAAGACATATAAGCTTTTACATTCTTAAAGCAATCCACTTTATAAGAGTTCTATTCAAGAAACGATTTCACGTCGCGTCCAATATTAAAGTCTCAACAGGTTTGAAATTGCCCCGCAAGAAATTTACATTTTTCGAAATAAGTATAGCTTTTACATATTCTAATAATGTCGCTATGGATTACTTACTGAACTATTAGATTTATATACGATTATATTGGAAGTTTCTTATGGTTTTACAAAACTAAAAAAAAAATTACGTAACTTCTTATAAATATTTAGAGCGATTCCTATTTTATACTAGCGTCAATATTTTGGACTTATTTTAGTTTTTTAAACTTGAGAAGCACTTCTCATAAATGGTCTAAAGTCATTTCGGAATTTTTTCTTGGACAGCTTTTGGCAGCCAAGCCTGAAATTAGTATATAATTATATAAAATTTATTAGTATTTGCTTTAATATTTTGTTACTTTAATTTGCTATTTACAATACTTTTTTCAAATATTATATAATTTAAATAATTTAATGGCTATGTAAATGAAATTTTAAATGATAACAACCGGGTATTTGAATGCTCGCTTAAGGTTTTGTTTCGATTTATAAAATATGACATAAAAATTGCCCGATGAATTCCTATTTCCGGTTCTTCTCAGCTGTAAAGCATCCTGTTCCGAACCGGTGGCAGAAAATGAATCAGCGTAAACTTATATATTGAATGAAAATATTTCTGCAGCTCAGATCAAATTTCAAATTCAAATATTTTTATATAAAATGACTTTTCGGTTTCTTGGTGTTGATTTATAGGTTTTTATCAACAGATTTAGAATTAAAGTTAATATAAAAAAAATTGATGCATCTAGACTTTCCTATAATGATAAGAGAAGAACCGGCGTAAGAAACTAAGCGTAGTCCAACTTCTTGAGTGTGAATTTTTATAATTAAAAGACGTAATTTTTTACTTTATATTCATGATTTCCTAATAAAACTAAATATTTTAATGGCAAAATAACACCCATGGATTAACTACATGTTTCCGCTACCCCTTATTTATCAACGGACTTTTTATAAGACTTGTTAATTTATCCCTTACATACATACATCATCAGTTGTTTATCCCTCTATTCGACAGTAATTTTAATATGAAATAATATCCTTTACTTGTGTGCACACACAGCACAGCGTGTACCAAAACTTCTGAACGGTTAATAGCTTACGCAGTAAGTTCTGATTATATTATAAATTATTTTAACTATATTGGGTCTTAAATACACGTAAGTATTTGTAAAGATTTTACGTTGAGATTGAGACAACACAGAATAGATGTAATATAACAAAATTACTTATAAAAATAAGTGTAGAGATGACGTGATTTAGTTTTTAGATAATTTTTTAATTTTGTTATGCTTCGCTGAATATATATGAAAAAAAATTTTGATGTAATTTGTAACGAAAGTAAAATAATAAGAAATTTATAAGAAATAAAAATTTGTTCTAAAAACATATTACATTTAAAGCGTGAAATCAATGCTTTGTCCTTTCAAAATTAGACAGTTTTACATTCCTATATAATATACGATGAACTATTTGTACGCCTTTGATACACTGTATAAAATTTCACCTGAAATCAAAAAGAAGTTATTTACACGAGTTAATAGTAACTGAACTGCCTCAGTAGCCTAGTGGCACAATAGGCGTGTGCCTTAGAAACTGGAGGTCGTGGGTTCGAATCCTGCGGGGACTCAACAAATTTTCCATGGTTTTTTCCAGGTGGTTAAGGGCATTTTGGGCCGATCACCAAATGTCTTGAAAATAAGGATATTCCATGCTTCGGTGGGCATGTAAAAAGTTGGTCCAACGACCAACCTGCAATGGACCAGCGTGGTGGGTTACGGTCCAAAATCCCCTAATGGATGGAGGAGTATTAGGGGAGGCCTATGTCCAGCAGTGGACTATCACAGGCTGATGATGATTAGTAACTGCGTTGAAGCTAAAGGTGATGTTCGACACAGCTTTTGTAATATTCTCATACATTATCTTTTTGGAAATAGGTCGTATATGTAATATTTTTTTTATTTCATACGAAGGCAGGTCTCCGTATGAAATAAAAAGCGATCAGTTAGGCCTCTTGATGGAAAGTGGTCACCGAAGCACGTGAGCCTTGGCAATACTAGGGGTATCTTTAACGCGCTGCCTGCCGTGAGGCATAAGATGTTATGTCTCATTTACCCAGTAAATATGCTGGAGACGGTGCCCTTCAATCCGGAACACGCTAAGCGTTTCACACAATTACTTTGGGCACACATTTAGCCACCCCTTGGACGTAAAAGGCCTCCTGTAAAAGGAACCTACACTCTTAAACATAATTTACTGCCTTGAAATACTATTTACAAGAAGTTTTAAGACATGTCTAATATTATTTAAAAATATAAGAATAATTCATGATGTCACAATTATTTAATCGTAATTTAATAACAAAATTGTAATTCATCTATTGAGTTATACTAAACCTCATACAGCATTATGCTTGTCGTGATACAGTAAGCGATTGAGAAAATAACATAGTTGTAACAAATATTCCTTTCAAGATTACTTCAAACGACAATCGTTCAATGGATCATACTAAAATTTCACGACCCTTAGCAGACAGTATCTAATGTTAACCTTGTCATTTGTGGGGGCTTAGCATAATCTTACAAGCAAAAATTTGTTTAAATTTAGTATTTTATGGTGGGGGTAGCTTAAGATAATAGAAAGGCATTTAAACAACTTAAAATGTTATGGAATTTTTTAAGACTTCGACAAAGTATATCACTTATCAAGATCTACACCAAACGATTTTAAGGCTGAGAAATATTAAATTAAATCTGCACTATATTATATATGTTTATAGTATTCAAGTCATGGAGATACAAGTAACTTATTCAAGTATGTCTTAATAACGCTCATTTTTATTATTTTTAAGGGAAGACGTGTATATTTAAATATATTTACTCAACCGACTGTTACTCCTTTCTACGGTCTGATTTTGTTAACTTTTTTCATTCCATAACCAGGCGCTGTCGTTGGACCCTATTTTTCTGCAATTTACTATTATATTGAGTGAGAAAAGGAAAAAAATTAATAAAATATGGATTTTATTCGACACCAATATCATTTGAATAAATGATATGGTAGTTAGCAATAGCGTTTATTATAACACGATTGTATTACAACTGATTTACTATGTGCCCATTCACTGCACGAATCTTCAAATATTAAAGAAAGTTCATCGTCTATCAGTACTATAGTTAACGTGGAAACAATAACAAAAAGTGTTGCTACCCCGCATGAATCGAATACGCTGCCTCTGGTTTGTAAAGCATGTACCTAAACGCAATACATATAGGCATTTATTTAAATACTAACTAAGTTAGTATATTTTTTACTTACTTATTTTCACATCCTAATAAACGTACCCACTCTTTACTCTATTTCTTTGTCTAACAGACTCGTTTTAAGTAGAGATTGATTAATGTACTACTTACATAATGAATTGAACCATTTTAAATTAAGGCCAATAAGTAGTTGTTAGTCACGGTCGTCATCAAGATATGGGCGGGACTCGTTAGTACTACATAATATTTAATCAATGTCAGTGGCTTAAATCATCTACGTCAAAGCGGTATGTCGTGTAAATTATGTCGTTTAAATTCATCATCAAATTGTCAACGTTTTTGTAATGTTTTTTCTAATCTTTTGACACGGTTAACTTTTACACATGAATGTTGGAGTAATATTGATATTGTAACATTCCTTTAACGTTCATTCATACGCAAGAAGTCCATAACACTTAACATAGCCACTGTTTCGTATCGCTTGCTAAGATATGAGATGAGCAAGGTTCACGTTTACTAGATGTTTAAGGATGCGCTAGGCTCATATGAAACAGCGTAAGGTGACACAAATACGCTTGCAGTCCTAAGACAGGAGTTACGTCTCCTTTGCCCTGTAATTTCGCTGGCTAGGGTACCCTTCAAACCAGATGTCAGTGTTGCTTAAACTAATTTCCGGCAGAAATAGGTATTGCGGTAGTACTTCTCCAAACTTCCGTTGCAAAAAAGAAAACCACCTTAAGACCTAGCAACCATATTTGAATAAAATTGTGACTTAGTTTTTTTTTACCCATGCGTAGTATTCTGGTAAAAAAAGACAAAAAGTTTTTCATATTTTGTATGTTAAAAACTCCCGAATAACTGACAAAGGCAGTAATATGGCCAAGTGTAAAATAATAATATTTATCTTTAAACTTTTCCGGTATAAAAGTTTAAATTTATATTACCAGTATCTCTATGAAAAGTTTTGTCATTTCATACCTATAAAATTAATTAAATTATCAATTCCATATATAACATACTCTGTTTAATTATTCAAATTAACTTAAGTTTCTTGCAATGTTCAAAATGAAAAAAGTATACTGAAAATTGTTGTCGTAAAAAATAAAATAAAAAATACAGTACTTTTTTATCAGTGTCAACCACGAAATAAAATATTACTTCTATTTTTTTTACTGAAATTAGTGCCAGCCAATTAAATAAGTTATAATCCTAACCACAACAAAACAACCTTCGAAATCTAGTTTACTAATGAATTTAATGAATGTTATCTTTTAATTAAAATCTGTACCGCGCTAGTTGCAAACTGCTGATACCGACTTCAATAATTGTACAAATTTTTCGTTATGTGATGATTGTAGTCGTTACGGTACAGATTTATAAAAATTATTTCAACATCACTGTGGTATAGATTTTATGGTCGAAGCTTATATAAATGTAAGGTATAAATTTATAGTGTAAATTTAAATTAACTTTACACAAAGCAAACATATTTATGTTATATTGTAGAGTTCACGATGAAAGGAGAAGCTTTCTAAAGGACAAGATAAAATCAAATGAAATTACCAATTTTTAAGTGTATATTGTTGGTGGATAATTAATTATACCGCTTATGATATTACTTCTACTATAGAAGACAACAATCGTTAGGTTGCATGACTATTCCTTATTGTAGAAAATATATATACTATTTATGCTACTAATTTAAAATTCCATTCGAGATACCTTTCTATTTAGTATAATCGACCAAAGATGCTATTTATATAGCACAATAAACCAGCTAACTATACTTATAAGGCATATCAAATAGAATAATTAATATCAAAGCCATTAATGGAATTTATTAGAGTCGTATGGAAATCCTCTGTATATGTTATTTGTCGTTCCTGTGAAGTGCACACAGTCGTATATACAGTAGTCCGATAAACTGTCACTTGAGATATTTTTTAAAAAGTTGCTAAAGTCAATTATTAATTATTAGGAAAAATTGTGACAATTTTTTAACAATACCTAGGCGTGTTTAAAAATCGTAGAAATGGCGTAAATTACAATGAAGCAATCTTTTGAACTTTTGAATGAACGCAGACGTAATATAAGTTAATAATCACTAGAATATCAATAAGTCAATCATCAGAAAATTGCTAGACGGCCCTCTATAAAAGAGGACCTACCATCTAAACTTATATCTTTAAAACCATTTTCCTATCCATCTTTCCCAGAATTATGAAAAAAGCATTTGACGGTCATAAGCTAAAAAGATAAGCTGCTTTTAGAGAGTAGTAAATGTCAATTAATTTATAAGCAAGACTCAAAATGAGTACTAACTGGCTTACTTATATGATGGAAGAATTATCTAACTTTCGAGGAAATTATGAGCTATACCCCTATTATTCTGAAATGTCTGAGCTACGAAAACACGAGAGAAATTTTAGGTAAATATAAGTTAACATGTTCCAAGGATCGCTTAATATCGAATGCATTGAATCATCACTTATTGAAAAATACTAAGAAGAGAATAAAGTTTGTACAATACTCATGTTTTGAAATACCCATATCACAAAGAAAACTGCCCGTAAAAGGGTTGCCGGATTCAGAGCTGTTCACACCTGTGTCATCAATCTTGCTCATTCCCCTGTCGGTGCTACGTGAATGGCCGACATGACGAGTACGATGTATGGCACATTATTGCTCAAACGCCTTATATCTCGGATATGTGACATATTTACACATCATAGGTTATAATGTTATTGTATTGAAGAAAGGTTTGAAATTACTTATTACAGTTTAGATATAGAAACTGTTAGATATAGAAACAGAACAGAAAATATCGTAATTTTCTGTTCTGTTTCTATATCTAACAGTAAAGTTATCGTACGAAATTTTATATTCTATTTAAATTAAATTATAGATATTTTTACCGTACACTGGCAAGGGTGCCTTTCAAATCGGAAGACAGAAGTATTTACACACTATTGAATTACGTAAGAAATAGGCACCTTTTGCTCATTATTGTTCCGGTTGTCTAAAATTGCTTAGCTGAACTTAGTGGTTTTTATCCTTCCTCATAATATTATATTTTGCATCACGATAAATTAACACAACATCATATTAACTGGACACGTTTATGAAGTGAGAAAAATTATAAAATTTATAGTGAGAAAGAAAACGATAACGTCAATCAATTTAATAATATTTTGATAGGGTAAGTACAAAATTTGTATTTAGTTGTTTTTTAACAGTTTCTTGTAACAGTTGTAAACATTTTAAATTATAACTTGTGTTTAAAAACAAAATGGCAATATATATTTCTGAATTAAATTATGGCTCAAGATAATCAAATTGTTTCTCGCTACAACTCAATAAAAGTGCGTAAGCCAAGATTACATAATACTTATTAAGAATGCCATTCTTTATTTTTATTGCTTGCGCGAATATTATGCATTATTAAATAAAATGAATTTTCGAATTTTATCGCATTTATTTTACATTTTAAATTCCCGACGTTTCGAACACTTTCCAGCGGCCGTGGTCACGGGGTAGACTAAGATGTCATGGGTCTTGTTGGCAGTGCTGAAGCAGGGTTTCCAGATCTTAATTTTAATTAATTATTTTTAGTCTGTACTCCAACCTATGCAAAATGAACTGGTTTTATCTTTACAGCCAGCAGTGGTATCATGCTGGGGTTTAAATTTTAATTTATTAATTATGGGATCCCAAGCAGGTGGTAGAACCCAACCATCTTCTCTATTGAAATTTGGATGTTTTCTAATCTGAATAGCCTCACGGATCATCCTTGGTAGGAATCGGTGTTCTTTAACAAGGATTTGTGGTCGATCAAATCGGATGTAATGGTTTGGGTGATTTAAAGTATGGTCACACACTGCAAAAACATAAAAGACCCAACAAGTCGGCAGTGTGTGACCATACTACTGGCAACAAGACGCATGACATCTCAGTCTACCCCGTGACCACGGCCGCTGGAAAGTGTTCGAAACGTCCGGAATTTAAAATGTAAAATAAACGCGATAAAATCCGTAAAGTCATTTTATTGAATAATGCCATTAATGACGAAACAATATTAAGAACAACTTTGCTAATGTAGCGTTATATACGCAACCGCTCAATCGGTTTTGGCGGAGAATAAATACATTGATACTCTCAATAAATTATTTTATTTTAAAAAGACACGCCCATTGCAACAACAACTAAAAACTCAAAAATATAAGTAAAGTAAAATGAAGCAACAATTCATGTTACCAGTTTCGTTTTGATATTATTAACGTCGGTTAAATAAATATAAGAGTACATCTTTTTATTCGTATATATCTTACGCTTCCCGACTACGTAGCCTAGTGGTACGGGCGTGTGCTTTAGAAACCGGAGGTCGTGGGTTTTAATCCTGCGGGGACTCAAAGTATTTTCATTGCTGCTTCCTAGTTGGTTAGGGCAATTTGGGCCGAAATTAACCCAATTGTCTAAAAAGTAAGATGATCCATGCGTCGGATGGGCATGTAAAAGTCGGTCCACCCACCAACCCGCATTAGACCAGCGTGGTGGGATACGGTACAAAACCCCTAATGGATAGGGCTGTTTGAGGGGAGGCCTATGTCGGGCAGTACAATATCACAGGCAGATGATGATTCCAGACTGTTGTCTATGGAAAGCTTCATCTAATACAGAGTTCGCGGGAAGCTACGGTTTCCTTGAACTAGGTGAACATCTTGGTTTAATACTGCTTCAAAGGTTACCTTAATAATAACTGGTATTTATTGGCTACAAATATTATCCATTGTATTTAAAACTAAACAGTTATGCGTTGTTGTAACGAAGTTGGATACCGCAACAGTGGCTACCCTCATCATTTAAGAAATAATATCTCTCTGCGTTAGGTAAGTATGCAAAAGATCACATTTACGCGGTGTACTGAAAACTGAATACAAATAATAAAAATGAGAAAATGTACTAGAAAGTTAAATATTAAAGGTTATAGTGCATTTGGATATTTAAGGTTTGGTCGATTCCAAAAAATTAAACATTGTGTGTGTGCTTTTTCGTCTAAGCAGATTAATTTGTTGTTTTGGTAACTTCTTACAGGAAGTACTCCATTTGTAAGTAACGCTTAATTAATTATTTTATCGAATCAAATTTTTTAACGAATTTTATGGCGTTTATTTCTGTCTTATGATTCCCGAGATTTCTAACACTATCCAGTAGCCGTGGTCACTGGACAGACTGAGTCCGGAACGTCCGGAACTAAAAATGAAAATAAACACGATAAAATCCATTCACATTCTAATACATGCAGATAATATTGAATGTAGATACTGAAAAGTGTATTTTATTTCTTTTAACCTCCCTAATACTACTTACTGCATATTACTTTCTACGCAATTTTACCCCCCTCATTAAATATGTCGGGAAACTGGTCATCTTAGATATTAAAAAAGTGTGTAGTATGTTTAAATTAAATCGTTTAATGACTCATCTTAATGCAGGTTTCTAAATTAATCGTATTAACATCTCGCAACTCGATTTGTTAAAAATGTATCTCGATAACGTCATATGAAAAAAATACTTTCATTGAAGGCCAATTGACAGTTTGACAAAAGGTTGAGAAACTTGATTTAAGATTCATCGTAAATGCGGTGCCGGTTCGAGAGAGACACAAGAAAGGGAAAAGTAATAAAAATACATAAAAAGTCACGCATATCAACACGAGGAACTTGTCCCGCAAGCGATATTCTGTTTCCTGAGTCGTAGATATGATAAATCAGTGTGACAACATATAATATAAGATATACAAAGTTAACGAAGGAGGGTAATACATATATCAGATTTGCTTACTGTTTAGAATATATCAAATATTCTTATTTTTTTTTCTGTGCTTTCAAAACTGGGCTTAATTTAAAATTCACAGGAGTTAATAGGCACAATCATACTAGTCTTACTATTCTACTAATATTATAAATGACAGTTTGTATGGATGGATATTTCTTGAAAAAGTTCAGTATGGGTTTTAATGAAATTTTTCGCAGCTTATCTATCAAAATAAGGTATAGGATATAATCATTAAGAATATGGTGTGAATTATTTTAACGTATTATACCCAATGTTGGTAAAAATCTTCCATCTACTGGTATTGCGGCTTACACCAAAATTCCTTTTAGGTCTACAATGAATATAATGTATAAATTATTGTCACAAAATAGTATCACCACGCGTGTGAAACTATTAAAAATATTTTATGGATCAGGATGGGACCGATAACCGACACGACCGGAGAGAGATCAGGCGCAAGATCGACTTTTCAATGTCGCTGATGCATCTGTGACATTTTATTATTATTATTTAATAATAGAAACACTGCCCAGTAAATAAACTTCGTTACGCTTAAACACACTTTAAAGATAAATATTGTTTCAATATCATGCCGTATCAAATAACATATCTGATGCAAATTATAATTTACATTTTGCAGTAACGGTTATCCGATTGGTAAGTTTCGGCTTGTTACTGGCCGCAATATGCTAGTATTTTACGGCATAATGATAACCTCATATTGAGTTATATATATTACCGAGTTTTATTTTGTGTAGTAAACATTCTGTATCATCCTCTCGCGTACTATATTTGAATCGTTTTTAATATTTATTACTTTAATAATTATTAAATATAAAAAAAATTAAATTTATGATCTAAAATGACCATTTTAAGCATAATGGTGTTGGCAAAATTTTGGACTCATGTTTGGGAAATATTTTTGTTCGTTTCAATTCGAAATGTTACTTGTCACAATCGACAAATATTAATGTTATGGAAAATGTGTTAAAAATTGTTAAATACTATTTTTCGGGCAATGTCATGTGCGTGAGATAAGGGTCTCACGCTAAGGCTAAGTGAATTGTGTGTTTTAAGTGAAACTATACTGGATTTAGTCAACATTTACGTTTCAATTTTCTTGGTTGGTAAGGCAAAAATGAACGAAGGTTAGTAAAAGCTGGGAAAAAGTTAAAATTACTGCATTTTATTGAATCAGTTTACTTTTACATCATCAGCCGATGATAGTCCACTGTTGGACATAAGCCTTCCCTAATACACCTCAATCTATAAAAGGGTTTTTGGACCGTATCCCACTACGCTGGTCCAATACGGGTTGGAGGGTGGACCAACTTTTTAGGTGCCCATCCGACGCATGGATCATCTTACTTCACAATTGGGTGATCGCCCTAACCAACTTGGAAGCAACAATGAAAATTTGTTGAATCCGCGCAGGATTCGAACCCACGACCTCTGGTTTCTAAAGAACACGCCCATACCACTTGGTTATGGAGGCAGTCAACTACACAACACGATTACGTTTAGTAATCTATATCACTATCATTATCAGACCGTGTCAGGCCACTGCTGGACATAGTCCTCTCCTTAAACACTTCACCGCTTCCGATCCTGGGCTATTCTCATCCAGCCCAAGTCTATATAGTCGTAATTATTTTAGTGAGCATATAAAATAACCGGTATACATATTTCACGTATAGGCTTTGATTTCTCTGAAGTGTGTCAATGTCTTTGGGAAATCGGCCAAGTGGATCGACATGATGCCAATGTTTACTCAATTACATGTTATACATATAACTATTGTATATTATAATCACATATCTATGTATAGAAAATAATATCAAATTAACTTGTATCTCGTGTCCATATTTGTTTGTATATGAAGCTCAGTAACAGCTTGTTTTGCTTTCTACTTTTAATACTTTTACCGGTGGTAGGTCCCCTGTTTACAGGAGACCGTCTGGTGGGCTACCACGCGGTACCTATTTTGCCGCGAAGCAGGTGTGAAAACAAAACTGTGTTCCGGTTTGAAGTCACTGTAGCCTGCGTATTTACTGGGTAAACGAGACTTAACATCCTATGTCTTACGGTAGGCGCGTTGGCGATTCCACTGGTATTGCTAGTCTATGGGTGTCGGTGATCACTTCCCATCAGGTGGCCTGATTGCTCGTCTGCCTGCGTATGCCATAAAAAAATATCATATGACAAAAGCAAGAATAAAAATACTATTAACGATTTATTAGATAAGAGGTCATAATGGATTATGTTAAACTATTTAATTAGGTAAATTTTAGGGTAAACAATGCGATTTTTATTGCGTAAAGTGACGTGGCGAACATAACACTTAATTGAAACCGAACAATACGGCTCGGATAAAGTCAAAATTGTTTTTTTATGTATTCTTTTGGGGGTATTATAGTCATAGTCTAAATTTGTAAAGGTTTTCCCTTTGTTAATACTTCGTAGGTCGCAATTATTAAGTCTGGATTTAAAAGTCATCTATCTTTTTTATGTTATCATCTCTCTGGTCCCGTCTTAGCGCGTCAATTTAACCGAGACCTCGTTAGTTTGGCGAGATGTCCCAAATAAAATTTGAATATTCATTTTACCGATGAAAAAGGATTATACTTCTATTTAAACTACGTTCTTAATGATGTAGCACGTGACATTTTTCACATTTATTCATGTAACAAAAAAAATGTGTTCAACACATCATCATTCCAGAGGAATTAGACATACCACTACAAAAGAGGAAAAGTTATCAATTGTTTTCAAGTTAAAGCTAGTAAACCCACTACTAATATCCCAACGGCCTGTTTTTATTAATAGAGCTTTATTAGAATCCAGTGTGAACATATTATAGCAAAATCACATTATTGTAACATTTATTTATTCTTGGTTTCTTCACTGTACAATAATTTTTTATGTCTTTATAGTTCTATAATGAACGTAGTAGAAATTAATATTCGTAATTGTAATCATAATCCTGCAGAAAATATTTAAACATTGTTAGATTAAAACATGATAAAAAGTAAGACTAATTTTTGAATGGGCAATATACTACTCCTCTTATTAAGAAGAGTTCAGTCGACAGTTAAATTATTATATCATTTATTAATATATTACATACATCCAAAATGGAAAGTTTTCATTAGAAATTTGAAAACTAGTTGCAACTTTAATATTGGAGCGACTGAAATTGTCCCTTGAGTAAAACTGTAAGAGTCTATCGAGAATATGAAAGCTTACATGAACCTATATCTTAAGAATTTTGTCATAAAGCACATACCACCATGTTACAAACTTATATCTATAATAATTGTCAAGTATATTAAAATTCCTGCCTCCATGGTCTAGCGGTATTGGCCCTTGATTTAGAAACCGGAGATCGTAGGCTCGAATCCCTCGGAGAAACAACTATCTGTTCTCGTTGTGTTCTGGTCTTGGCTAGGATAATTTAAGCCGATCACCCAATTGTCTGAAAAGTAAAACAATCCATGCGTCGGATGGGCATGTAAAAAGGCGGTCCATCCACAAACCCGCATTGAACCAGGGGATCCCACTATGGAGAACGTGCATTAGGGAGGCCCATGTCTGTCCTAACTAACACAGGATGGTTATGATGATATCAAAATTATTATAAATCAATCATCATCATCATCACCTGTGATAATCCACTACTGGACCTAGGCCTCCCTAATACACTTATCCATTAGAGGATTTTTGACGTATTCCCACCACGCTGGTCCAATGCGGGTTGGTGGGTGGACCGACTTTTACATGCCCATCCGATGCATGAATCATCTTACTTTTCAGACCATTGGGTGATCGGCCCAAATTGCCCTAACCAGCTAGGAAACAACGATGAAAATTTGTTGAGTCCCCGCAGGATTAGAACCCATGACCTCGGTTTCTATGCCACACGCCTATACCACTAGGCTACGGAGGCAGTGCAGGCAGTGTATAAAACAATATTATATAAAAACATAGTTTGTGAATATCTTCCTTTCAAAATCTAGTTCAAAATTGCGTATTACATTATACAAGTATATTTTGTTACAAAAATGGTATTTCAGATCGAAAAAGATATTGTGATTGAAAATAGATTGTGCAAAAATTGCAAAAGGATGTTTATCTCAAGACGACAAATATTGCTTTTAAGCCATTATGATAACAAAAGGCAACATTCCAAAAGAAAATAACGATTATATTTGTTTTTTTTTATGTTAGTTAATAAGTAGAATAAAAATCAAGCAATTTAACGAAATCAATTACACGTTTGATCTACTCTCTTTGCTGTTAATATGAGAAACTTCTAAATTAATTGCACTCCGTGGAATTATCAAAAGATTATAATTGCAGCATTTTTGTGATCCTATTGTTTTGCAATCATTCTTTAGATTAATGTATACTAATTTTATTTTAAAAATTATTGTAAGAAAAATCTGGATACAACAGCTAATTGGTAGAATATTAAATAAAAATCACAAATAATATAATTTTATTTTTATTTTTATTTTATTTTATTTTATTTGGAAAACAAACAGCTTAATACAATAAAAACGAATATACATTTGCCAGTTATAAACAAGCTAGTAACATGTTTTCACATTTAAATATCTAAGAATAGACGCCGTGAGAACAGACACTTATGTAAATGTATATAAGGTAACATCAAAATAAAAAAAAAAATATCAAACAATCCAGCAGAATTTAAACAAATAATCAAATGAATTTAAGCTACAGTTTCAAACCAATGTCTAGTCATTGTTTTTTTTATAGTAGATATATGTGAATTAAAGATATCAAAGTCATGTTTTTCTGAGTATTTGTTAATTAAGGCACGACAGAAAAATGAATTTTTTCTATAATTCGTTGTATGAAGAGGTATGTAAAAAATTGGATGCTTTCGTCGTGATATACTTTTTTGCGGTACAGAAAATAATAATTTATTTAAGAGTAACGGACTATCAACTTTATTTTGTGCAATCTTAATTAGAAATGTTATATCTGCTATGTTCCGTCTTACTGCCAATGGCAACAAGTGGTGAATTTTGCATTTAGATTCGTAATCATTGCCCACAGTACTACATTTAAATTCTAAGAATCGTAAAAACCGTTTCTGTATAGCCTCTAACCTATTTATATAAATGTCGTAGCAAGGATTCCAAAGTTGGGAAGAATACTCGAGAAGACTGCGCACGTACGAGCAGTATAGTACTTTTATAGATTTAATCGTAACAAAGTTCCCGCAGGATCTTATTATAAATCCGAGAGCTTTATTTGCTTTTTTAATAGTGTAGTCAATGTGCTTGTCGTACAATATTTTAGGGTCTTGAACTAAACCTAAATCCTTAATTTCTGTAACTGAAGCAAGATTTTCACTCAGTTTTTGGTAATTATATTTTAAAATATTTTTTTTACGTGTAAATGTCATTGAATAGCATTTAGAAACATTAAGATCTAACTTATTAGATAAACAGTATTGTTTTAGTCTGAGTAAATCTTTCTGAATAAGCTTGCAGTCAGTAATACTAGTGATTTCTTTAAAATTTTCATATCATCTGCATATAATATAAATTGAGAATTTAAAAACAGCTTTTAATGTCATTAATAAAAATATTGAATAGTAAAGGGCCCAATAAAGAGCCTGTGGACTCCTGATGGAATTGTAGTCCAAGAGGATGAATACCATTTATAACAACAGCTTGCGATCTGTTTTGGATATAAGAAGAAAACCACTAAATAAATCTCCATGAATTCCTGCAGCTAGCAACTTTTGCAGAAGTATTTGATGGACTATACGATCAAATGCTTTGGTGAAATCGGTAAAAATAACATCTACTTGTATACCCTTATCCATTGAGAAAGTGACATAATCATTAAATGACACAAGATTACTGACTGTAGATCGATTTTTATAAATCCATGCTGTTCATCGATTAAAGAATGAGAAACTGTAGGCATACAGTTGCTTAAAACTACTTTTTCAAAAATTTTGCAATTAAGCATAATTTAGAAATTGGTCTATAATTTTTAACATTATTTTGCTACCTGTTTTATGAATAGGTGATATAAATGCAGATTTCCAAATGTTCGGCATGTATCCTCTTTATCGATCTTTTAAATAAGATACAGATCGGTACAAACAAGCTCTTAGAACATCTTATAATTATTTAGTGGCGAAATATTGTCCGGTCCAGCACCTTTAGTCGGGTCCAAGGTATTTAACAACTTAAGTACTTCATCAGGATCAATTTCTATGATGGACTAAATTTAGTCAAGAAATCTTGAAATGGCCTATTTTAAGTAATGTAGCGAAAAATGTTTTGTACCACAATTTTATCGACGTACGATAAAGCTGAAATTCATAGCATAACAGTTAGTTATCGAATTTTCCTAAAGTACTGTATAAACACTGTATTCGATCAAGATATTGTTAGGCTAATTGCGCTCTCTTTATAAGTTAGTTATTTTAACAATCAGATGGGTAACACTATTTAAAGCTGTAACTATCCAATTAATTGCTAATATTATATTAGATCGGGTAAAAACTTCATTTACTTTTTAATTTAATTTCTACCTAACAACTAATATTTTTCCCATGTTTATTATAATTCTTTTAATAGTTTCTTTAAAGCATTCGTAGTCGTAATAAAAGCGATTTAGAAATGCAATATAATGTAAGCTTTATTAAAGGTGCGTGTAATTGCGTGTCTGTACAAGACACTCTCTCGGCCATCGGGTGCGGAAAGGTTTTAAACGTTTGATTTCCTACAGCAAAAAGTATGAGTGCATTACATCATAGCATTTTAAGCTGCCTTCTTATTTAAATTCAAATTTAGAAAATTACACTTACTTTAATTGTCAAACTAAAATACCATGTTTTATGTAAGATTTTTATGTTATCTTTTGAAATAATTAACAAATGAATTTAAGCTATAACATATTATTCAATCTTGAAACAAAACTTGAAGAGAGCATTCCATTACCTAGGGTGTGCTATCCTTTAACACATAAACTTTCCTTTACACCTATAAATTTATTAATAGTTAAATCAATTAGGCACCAGAAAGACCAGGTCTCGATGGAGTCAAATGCCTTCTCATAGTCCACAAATGCACAGGGGCTGGTTATACTTATGTGTCTTCTGTATAACCTCCATCAGTGAGGCACTGAATGGATTCGGTCTATGGTGCTAACCCCTTCGAAACCCGCCTGATCTCGAGGCTGCGCTTGTCGAGTTTTTAGTGCAAGACGATTCGAGATGACCTCGAAAACAACTTATAGACATGACTCAGGAGCGATATTGCGATAGTTCTTCAAAGGGTTTTATCACCTTTTTTTTTATTTGAAACTTACAGCTAATATTCTTATTATAATAATTTGTATGTATTACATTAGAAGCATTTCAAGTTTTCACATATGGTCTTATCTAATTGACACAGGGATTTAAAAAAACTAAATATAGCTAACAAACACTAACTTAAATATTGACTAAAATTATTAAAGTAATTAATAGTAAGGATTTTTAAGCGACTGTTGGCAAGGTATAAAACGGATTATTATCCATATGCAGTTAATAAATTTTGCTGTTTCTTAAAAAATATTACATCCATAATTAGTACGAGTTTTGTATACATATAGAATACAGGAGCTTATATGAAAAAAAACAACTTTACAAGTAAAATTATGTAAAATACTTATTTATTTACGCTTTCATTTTTGAATTTGTAAACATGTTAATTATTACAGAGATGTTTAACTACTCTGTGTCCATATTTTATTGTTATTTTCATATTTATCATTTTCATCGTACGTATGTGCAATTAAGTGTTAATAAATCAGGTCTTTTAAAGAAAAATATATTTTAAATATTCTTGACTTTGGAGGTTACTCAAAATCGGATTATTGTTCGTTTCGTTAAAGAAGACATTTTTATAATTTATAATGAAAAAAAAGAGAAGGCCTTTGATAGTATCCCAAAAGATATTAAGTCTAGGTGCTAATACGGATTTGGTAATGTTTAATTCTAAGTGCTCCCTTTTTGTAATAATTTTTGTGCTAGCGTTCAAACTAAAAATAACTTTAATAAATTTAAAACGACCTCTAAATTGTTTCTGGTTCCATTTTGTAATACACCTTTTTAATTTATATTATTTAAACCTTTAGCCAGTAGTCGTCTTATGAATAACCATAATTACCATTATTAGATTGTTTTTAATATTAATTAGTAAATAACAATCAATTTATATTTAAAATTAATTACATTTCTTAAACTATTTAAATTTCTTATTTTGTTTATTTTATTTATTTCATAGCAAGGAGCTGTTGTGTGATCCATTTTTTACAATTTACTATTATATTGAATGAAAAGGAAAATATATAATACCAATTTTATTCGATACCAAATCATCTAAATAAATGATATGGAACTGCCTCCAGCCTAGTGGTATGGGCGTGTGCTTTAGAAACCCGGAGGTCGTGGGTTCGAATCCTGCGGGACTAAGTGTTTTCCTTGTAAACCAGTCAAAATGACTGGTGTGGTAAATCTAGTGTTAAATGAATTTAGCAGTTTTAAAGCATAAATAGTTCTTGAAGAATTAATACTATCTCATGATATTATTTCTCTATAGAAGATAGTCGAGGTTGCAAGACTGTTCCTGATTGTTTTAGTCTATAAGTCTATCACCTGGGCCCAAAGGTCCTTGAAAAATGTTTACAAATCAATGTAATGGGACTGTTTTTTCTCAGTACATTTTGAAAATCAATTGTGGGTTTTTGGAAATAATATAATTACTTGGAATAAGCATAATTTTGTTATCAAAACTGGTCAAGAACAATAAATCGATCAAGTAGTCATTTGAAATAATATCCTTTTAACACAAAACGTTCCTTTAAAACTTTTAAATTTATTTCAGATAATGCAAAGTGTTCCGGGATTTCCTTAAGGAGTAACAAGTCATGCACCATGGTAAAACTGTTCCTCCAGTTATTTCAAACTATTAATATGTCAGTTTTTGTTTAATTTTTTAACCTATTGGAAGGAAAAAAGTCCACTAGTTTTTTACGCGGTTCTACTCAGGTAGGCAACCATTTCCAACCAGTGGTTTATTTGACAATCAATAAGGTTTTCCATTGAATAAAGATATTTTTTACTTTTGTAAAATACATATAGTATTTATTACTACTTTAAAATTTATATACCAATAAACTTGATAAGAATATTTATAAGACATTCAAGAATAATTTACCCTTAATGGAATTAATTAATCTAGGAAATCATCTATATGTTACCTGTCATCCATTTAAAACACACAGTCCTTATATATATATGGTCCTTCAACGTCGAAAAATATATTTTTTAATTTTTAAATTTAATTATTGATATTGGAATAAACTCATTTTTTCCAATACCCAGGGATTAAATATTTTCCAAATTTCTTTTTAGAAACATTCTTTTTATTAAACGGTTTTTTTTAGCCGACTCTGGAATTTATTTTATTTTAAAATTGAAATTGAAATTTAAACACCGGATATCAGATTGACCGAAATTTTGATATATTTTGGAGAACAACAATATAAAAAAAAATTTAATTATAAACAAGATGGCCGATACAAATGGCGGATTATTATTTTTTCCCTTTTTGGATAACTCCTTAGGGTTGGCCAACTTCTTGTTTCGTGGGCAACAAATGAATGGGTTTTTGAAATCAGGCCAATTTCCGGGGAGGCAAGGTTTAACCCCCCAATGGGTTAAATGGTGCCTGAGGAATTTGGGTCATTTAATTTAAAATTTTAAATTAAAATTATTGTTAAGAAAATATTATATATTGGGGTTTCCAAAATCCAATAATTAGAGGGGCAGAATTAAAAAATAGGTGTCCTGGGCCCCTTTTTTTTTGTGGGGAAAATGAGTGGTTGGAACCTAATTAATGGGTTAGGACTCCCGACTAAAAGTTTGTTTCCTTGAGGCCTTCTTTGGCTTAGGTGGAACGTCCCACACTCATCTCAAACCGGCTCGCCGAAGCAACCCCCATCCGGCCCAATGGCCATCGCCTCCCTTTGGGTGGGAAATAACGCCCCTTCCGCGTTCGGGTCCCCGGGGCCAAATTGGGGCTGAATTCCTCCCAACCGGCCCCTCCACCACATCGGTGGTGCGGCCCTCCGAGTCCAGAGGATGGGAGGAGCCAGGCTACCGACACTTCCCCCCTGGGCCTTTCCGCTGGGTTGGAAGGGACAAAGAGCGGCACCCCTACCCCGGGCCGTCCTCACCAACCTCCAAAGGCGCATCCAAAGTAAACCCAAACGGCCCGCCGGAAGCAGCCTCCCTCCGGCCGCACCCGGCCTTTCCGGCCCCGGCCCCTCCTCTTAGCTTCCCCGGGCCTGGGTCGGCCCGGGTATTAGCCCTTCCCTGACCAAAAACGAGGCCTGCCGGGGTGGCTAATTCCACCAAAAAATTAAGGTAAAGATTAAAAGGGAGGACTTATGGCTTGGGGTGGATAAAATCCAAATGTATTAAAACCCTTCCCTCAAGATTAAATTCCTTGTTGTATATTATTTAACCTTTTTTCTGGACCCCAGGGGGAATTCAACCATCAAAATGCCTCTTTAATCATGGGGAAATAAACAATAAATAAAAAGAAAAAAGAAAATAAAAATAAAACTCCACACAACAAAAAAGGTTCCGAAAAGAAAAGGGAAACGTAAATACCCGGGATAGTGAAAAGTAAGGTGTTGAAACCCCGGAAACAACATGATCCGGTTTTCCGGCAATCGAGGACAAAGGAGCTTAAACACCTTGAGCGTCCAAAGGGTGGGGCCAGATCCCCGTGACAGGTGAAGGGTTTCAGAAACACCTGAGAACCGTGAAGGAAATAACCCGCCAATGAATTCCAGAAATTGCAGAGCTAAAAATCAAGATTTGTTTGAAAATATTTTTTAAGACATCGTGTAACATTTGGACATTTGCACGGGAAGGTTAATATCCCTAACCAAGTTCATACTGTACGTTACCAACCGCCGGTTTTAGGATTTTACTTGCAGAACGGTCTTCAAAAACAACATTACTTTTTTATGCGCGCCCCCACTTTTGTAGTTTCCGGGCGGTGTTTAAAGGAATATCTTTGAGGTCAGTGGAAAAGATTTCCAATACGCTTTCCCAAGATCTGGGGGGTATTGAAAGTTAAGGGTTTGAAGAATTTGAATATCACAAGAAATTAAATATCCTGGTAAAAGTCCTAAAGGTTTTAAAGACGGTTAACTGAAAAATAGCAAATGTGTACCCATTGACGAAAATGTCCGATTGAAAGGGCAAGATTTAATGTTTGGTGTGCCCAGGTATAACAGAAAACGTGAAAACGGGAAAAAATTATTCTTTATATTGGGTTGCCCAATTATTGGGCCCATGGGAAATGGGTGACCGGGTTTCACTTCGGGATTTGGGGTGTAATAACAATGTCATTAAAATATTGTAAGGGCTTCCTTTTGGCCCGTTGGGACGTTAGTATTTTTGAATGCCCAACGCTAAAGGAAGCACCCATATTGTCAAACTGGGCTCTACTACCGTTCAATAAAAAAGATCAAACGGGTTGGTCAAAAGGCCACAAAAAGGGAAGCGATTTTCCATAGACCCACCTGAAGACACTCTTCTTTTTGGGCCTTTCAAGACACCCCAATACCAACAATATTAAATGAAACTTTAATTCAGCCCTTTAAATTTTTGGCCGTATTGTTTGGGGATATTGAACGTTAAAATTTAAACTTTTCCCAGCATTTGACTATATAAAAAAACTATTCCGGACTTTCCACCTTTGTTGGGCCCCAAAAAGGCTCACCAACAGCTTGTATCGTAAAGAGGGACAACGTTAAAACTTTGCCGTATCTGGAAAAGATGGTTTAAGCCACTAATTATCGACGCCTTGACCTCCTTGGTTGGGTGAATGAAAAGAAGCCCGGGGTCGTGGGTTCCGAAACCCCATTGGACCAGCGTGGTGGGAAGGTCCCAAAACCCCCTGATGGATAGGGGTGGTTTAGAGGCCATGTTCAACAGTGGACTATTACGGGCCATGAGATGAGATGAGAATATAGCCTTCCATTTCCCCAACACGTGTAGACGTACGGAAGGGAAGTGTCTCACCACCAGGCCGTACAAACGACAACTCCGAATCCGAATCTGTGATTGCAAAAAGAATTGAAAAATGGCCACAAGGCCACCAACAAGAAAATTTTTTGCCTTTAGTTGCTCGAACTCAAATGAGGAAAAGGATAACCATCAACAATTGACTTTGCAGAGACGGCCACGTTTTTCCCCCACCTAAAGGCCAGGTTTTAACAAAATTCAATTAAGGGAACGGCTTGGAAGAAGGATGCTTTAGTTTTCAAGGGAATCCAAAATTCCATAAAATGCAGGGTAACTGTCGAACACGCAATGGTTTTATTTGGGAAAAATTTTTGAAGGAGGACTTTGACTTGGTTTAGGATTTAAGGGGTCCCAAAGCGTTTGGAAGCCCGGAAGAGCTATGTATTGAGGAATCAGATTGTCCTTAATTATCAGGTAAGAAACCATATTATAACGATGCATTGAATGAATTAAATAGAATGAGGGAATTGTCGGAACAATTTCCAAATATAAAGAAGGTTTCGGTTAATAACTTTTGAAGTTAAACGGTTTTTTTGTTTTAAATAAAATAAAAAAAATAGATTAATTTAAAACCCTACGTAGGGATCTCGGTCATTTCTCTGATGGAGTTTTCCAACATTAACCAAAGGTTGGGGAAAAAGGCGTTCAAGGAAAAACCTAACAACCAGGGTTTTGGCGGAGCGCTAAATTTAAGCCACACCAAGACCAACCAGAGGTATTTTGGACCTTCTTGGTTCAGAAATATTTTAGTTCTAGGCAGAACACCCAGGTTATTAGAAAAAATAAAAAATGGGGTCCATTAACCATTTCGGTTTACTTTCACTATACTAAGTTGGATCGCATCGACTTATTACAACCGTCATTATCATCATCCCAGCGGTTTCTCCCGGACATCCAAAACCTCAAGCCCGGAGTCCAGGGTCCCTGAATCGACTTATTAAAATCTTGCTGGCCTTCACCGGAACGCCGAAACCATGATTCCCAAAATTATAAGATATGCTCCGCCACCGGGTCGGTTTAAGAGGAAACGTTTTTATTTTAATCTAAGTTTAAAAGCCATTCTGCCCAGTACAAAAATTTTCCAAACCGAAAGGTCAAAATAACGGTTATTGTTTGTTTCAAACCAAGGGCCCTTTTGTTGTGTTCTTCGCCGGCATGGTTCTAAACAACCCCCATCCGGGGAATTACCCGAGATCACCGTGGTTTTATGGTAAGAACTCTTTTATTTTGGTTGTTTCCAGGCATAAAAAAAACCTTTAACTTAAAGGGATTTTCGGTTTTTTTAATTTTAAATGAACACGGACGTAATTCGTAATTTTATGGTTATTAATTTTAGGGAATAATAATAAAATTAATCACCAATTTTTGTTCAATTTATTTTGCACATGTGGCATGGGACCTGATTCCCCGGCCCAGTTATGTCTCGTTTACCCAGCGGTAAGGTGGTTGCAGTGCTTTAATTAAAACAAAGTTTTCAACACACCGTTTGGCGGCAGGAAATGGGGAAGGCGCAATTTGTTTGGACCGGCCCCTGAAAAGGGACCACCACCTCTAAATTTATATCTATAAAACAAATTTTTCCCTACCCATCCTCCCCAGTTATTATGAAAAAATTTTTGACTGTTATAAACCAAAAAGATAAAGCTGCTTTTTATAGAATTTATTTAATGTCAATTAATTTTAAGCATGGAAATGAGATCTAACTGTCTTTTCACCTGCTTCTTTACGGATGGATTATTCCCCTTTGAAATTAAGAAATAATCATACCATTCTGAAATATCTTAGCTATTAAACGCAAAGTAGATTAAAGTGGGAAAGGAAAAGGTTCTAAAAGAATCCTTCTTATCCAAGATTAAATACCCTTTTCCAAAGAATAAAGAGGAAGGTTTAAAAACCGTATATTTAAATACCCAATTACAAAGAAAAACTCCGTAAAAGGGTTCCATTCAGGCTTTTTCACCCTGTCATCAATCTTCCATTCCCCGTCGGTGCTAATGAAGGGCCCATGGACGACAAGATGTATAGCAATTTTGCTCAAAACGCCTTATGTCGACAAATGGCAACATTTCACACAATCATTGGTTATAATGTTTGCATTCAGTAACTAATAATAGTTTATTACGAAATAGATACGGTATTTTTCTTTCCCGTTTTTGTTCGAAACAATTTTCCAAAGATATATGTTTTGTTTTATACGGCTCGACGACGACAGTCGGGCCACCTGGGGTTAGCGGCGCCCACTGACACAATTACCTGTGTATCCCAAGGCTCTATCTACCGTGGAAAAATTATTTTAGCCTGTATTTGATGGGTTAAAAAGTTTATTATATTTGGATTCGTTTCAATCACCCATTTTAAAATTGAAACTTTGTAGTTACTGGTTTTTTTATCCAAAAAGCAAATTAGAGCCCACCTGGTGGCAAGGGATTACCTGTTCCTAACGCCCAAAAAAAAGCAAAGGAAAGACACCACAAATCCGTTTTAACCAACCTAAAGGATATGGAATATTTTTACCTACGGGCAAGCGTGCCCTTCTCGGGGAAGTAAATTTACCACACCACTGAGGGGCAGAAAAGGCACCGCTTATTTTTCCGGTTTTTAATTATTAGCTTAAACTAAAAGGATAATTTTCCTTAATTTTTATTTTAAGCATAAATTCCACACCCAATACTAATGACACTTTCGCCGAAAGAAGGTTTCGCACCTTCAGGGCCGGGTTAAAATTAAATTTTAATACATGCAGACCAAATTAGGAACGGAAAATTCTTTTCTATTTCGTTTAACATCCCAAAATACAACAACAATAACCAATCCTTTCCTGGGCAATTTTGTCCTCAAATGCCGTCAAAAGGTGGTCATCTTTAAAAAAAAATGTAAAATTTTGAATTAAATTTTAACCCGATCTTAATGGCTGTTCCCATTGACCGTATAAATATCTCCCACGATTTATTAAAAAAACTCGACAACGACAAAAAATAAAAAACAATGAAAAAAATAATAAAAATACTTTCATCGAAGGCCAATTGTCAGTTGGACAAAACGTTCCAGGAACCTTGATTTTGGACCATCGTAAATTGGGTGCCATTAAGAGAGTTACCAGAGAAGGGAAAAGTAATAAAAACCATAAAAGTCACGCATTAACGGGAAAACTTGTCCCCCAAGCGATATTGATTTGAGTCCGTGAATTGATAAATCAGTGTGACAACATCTTATTTTATCATATATCGACAAAAAATATTAAGTTAACAATTGAGGTAAAATTTATCAGAATTCCTTTACTATTTTGTTTTCTTAATATATCTAGTTTTCTTATTTATATTTACTTTTAAACCTTATATTTCAATTCACAGGAGTTTAGGCACAATATACTTCCTCCTTATTTCTACTAATATTATAAATTGGAAAATTTTAGGATGAAATTTTTGAAAAAGTTCAGTTTGGATTTTAAGAAATTTTTCCCCAACTTTCAAATAAAACAAGGATGGATATAATTATTAACAAGGTGTAATTTTTAAATTATTATAACAAGTGTCATCAAAAAAATCCCTTTTGGGTCCCACATGAAAATGTATTAATTGTATCCCAAATTTATCACCCGCGTGTGAAACCTTCCAAAAGGCTAATATTATGGTATTTATTAAAAATATTTTATGGATTAGGATTACAAACCGACCGACCCGGAGGAGAGATCAGGGAAAAGATCGACTTTTTCAATGTGGAACCACATCGTGACATTTTTATTATTATTATTTCAATGATGAAAAAAGGAAACACTGCCCGTAAAAAACCTCGTGACGCAAACCTTTAAAGATAAATATTGTTTAATATCATGCCGTATCAAATAACATATCTTGGCAAATTTTTCATTTTTGCAGGAAGGTTATCCGATTTGAGTTTTGGCTTTTACTACCGCCCTTGGTATTTTACGGCATTGGGTAACTTTGTATTGAGTTTATGAATATTAAGGTATTATTTTTGTGTAGTAAACATTCTTATCATCCTTTCCGCAATACTATATTTGAATCGTTTTTTAATATTTAGTACTTTAATAAATTAAATATAAAAAATTACCATTTTAAACATAATGATGTTAAAATTTTTGACCTAATGTTTTGGGAAATTTTTTGTTCGTTTTCAATTAAATTTACTGAATGTTAAAAAATTGTTTGGGAAATTTTAAAAAAATTGAAAACCAAGATTTTGCAATGTCATGCATGATAAGGGTCTCCTCCTTTAAGGCTAAGATGTGTTTCAAGAAACTATACTTTGGATTTTGTCAACATTTAAGTTTCAATTTTCTTGGTTGGTAAGACAAAAATGGGAAAGGTTATTAAGAATAAAAAGCTGGGGTTAGGGATTACTGCATTTTCTTAAATCGTCTACCCAAACATCATCAGCCGATGAAGGTCCATTGGACAGAAATTTCCTAATACTTTAATCTATAAAAGGGTTTTGCAACTTTCCCACCCGCTTCCACCAGGGTTGGAGGGTGGACCAACTTTTGCGCCCATCCGGAAAGCATGGATCATCTTACTTTTCAGACAAGATTTAAATTCAACAATGAAAATTTGTTGGAATCCCCAAGGATTTGAACCCATCCCTGGTTTCTAAAGAACAGGTTACCACTTGGCTCGGGGCACAACCTACAACAAAGATTACTTTTAGTTCTCCACATTTATACCCAAAGGCTTTTTAAAGTTTAACCTTTAATGCCCATATCACCATCACTATCAGGACCGTGTCAGGCCTCTGCTGGACAATAGTCCTCCCTTAAACCTTAAACCCTTCCCGATCCTGGGCCAAATTCCCATCCGCCAAAGTCCATATAGTCGTAACCTTTGGAGCATATAAAATACCCTGTATAATATTTCACTTAGGCGATTTCCTTTAACTTTGTGTTCAATGTCTTGGGATTGGCCAATGTAATCAACATGATGCCAATGTTTTTAATTACATTTTATAATATAACAATTGGTTAATATTATAATCACATATTTATGGGAATATAAATCAAAACTTATTTTTCTTCCATATTTGCTTGTAAATGAAGCCTCAGTAACAGCTTTGTTTTGGCTTTTACTTTTAATATCATAGTCAAAAGCGAGATTAAAAATTAACGATTTATTAGATGAAAGGGTCATAATATTTACATTAAAACCTTTGACCAAAGGGTAAATTTTATAAAGACAATGCGATTTTATCCCGGGTAAAGGACGAGGCAAACATAAATTTAATTGAAACCGAACAATCGGCTCGGATAAAAGTCAAATTTTATTTCTTTTGGGGTAATTAGTATAGTCTAAATTTGTAAAGGTCTTCCCTTTGTTTACTTCGTAGGTCTCAATTAAGTCTGGATTTAAAAGTCGTCATCTTTTTATCATTCCTCTGGTTCCCGTCTTGGCGCGTCAATTTTCCGAGACCTCGTTAGTTTGGAGATGTCTAAATAATATTTTTTAATTTTTCATTTTCCAATGAAAAAGAACCCTTAAAAAGAAAAAATTACCCCATCTATTTAAAATACTTTTAATGACGTAGCAGGAATTTTTACATCTATTCATGTAACAAAGAAAATGTAATAACATCATTCCCATTTCCAGAAGTTAAAGGTTGACAAATCACTATAAAAAGAGGAACAAATGTTACCAATTTTTCAAGTTAAAGTTAGTAAACCTTTATAATATCCCTTTGGCCTTTTTTTAATGACTTTATTGAATCCAGTGAACATTTGTAAAAAATACCCTAAATATACCTAAAGCATCATTATTATTGAAACATTTATTTACCTTTGGTTTTTGTTCACTGTACAATAAAAATTTTTGATGTCTTTTGGCTCAACAAACTGGTGAAATTAATATTTTAATTAATCAGAATCCCCCAGAAAATATTAAAACTTTTAGATTAAAACATAATTAAAAAATAAACCAATTTTTAAATAGGCCAATTTCTGCTCTTCTTATTAAAGAAGAGTTCGTTCCGTTGGGTTATTTTCATTTATTAATATATTACCATTCCTGGAAATTTTTTCATTCAGAAATTTGGAAATTTGAACTTTAATATTGGAAAGGACGAAAATTTCCCGACCAAAATTGTAAAAATTAATTGTTTCGAGAAATGAAAGCTAAACCTATATCTTAAGGGTTTTGTCATAAAGCACCTTAACCACCATTTACAAACTTATATCTATAATTTTCAATAATTTAAAATTCCCTGCCCCTGGTCTAGCGGAAAGCCCCCGCTTTCGGGGAGACCGGGCCCGAAAGGTGAAACAACTACCTTTTCTCGTTGTGTTCCTGGTTCAGGGATAATTTGCCGATCACCCAATTGGCCTTTGTTGATTCCATCGTCGGATGGGCTGAAAAAGCCTTCCGTCCATCAACCCGCATTGACCAGAGGGACCCTTAATGGAGAAGGTGTATTTTGAAGGCCCATGTCTGGCCAATTAAACGGGATGGTTATGATGATTCAAAATTATTATATAAAACAAATCATCATCATCATCATCATCATCGGCCTCAGAGTCCCACCCGGAATGGGCCTTCCTGGCCAAACCTCCCTATTAGAGGGTTTTGGACGGTACCACGTATTCCCTGCGGGTTGGTGGTTGGACCGACCTTTACATGCCCATCCGCGGCCGAATCATCTTACTTGCCGATCACCCAATTGTTAAACATTGGGTGATCGGGAAAGTAACCAACTGGGAAACAAAATTAAATTTTGGAGTCCAGGATTCAAGCCACGACCCGGGTTTCTTGCCACCCCACCCCAGGCCCGGAAAGGCGGTGCGGTGATTCCCTTTTATACAAAACTTGGTTTGGGAATATCTTTCTTTCAAAGTATATTTCCAAATTTGGTACCCATTATACAAGTATATTTTGGTTTAGAAAAAAAAATTTCAGATCGAAAAGTTGATATTTAATTGTGAAGAAATTGCGGATGATCATCCAAGACCCAAACATTTTTTCAAACATTGCTTTTGGCCTTTAGGATAAGGCAAAAGATTTAAAAGAAAATAAATTATATTTCATGGGTAAAAGAATTAAATCTTTCTTATTTTTTTATATTAGGTTAATAAGTGGGAATCAAAAACAAAAACAAAATTAATTAAGTTTGATCTTGCTTTTTGCTGTTAATATAAGGTTTTAAGGAATTGGTTCCGTGGAAATTATCAAAAGATTAATTTACAATTTTTTTGGATCCCTTTTCAATCATTTTTTAGATTTATGGTTAAATTTATTTGTTTAAGAAAAGGATGTTTGCTTTTCTAATGCCCATATTTAAAAACCGGTTTAGGAAAAAACCGGATGCAAAATTATAAAAAAAAATTGGTAGAAAATTTAAAAAATCACCAAATAATTTATAATGGTAAAAAAAACAAATAGAAATGGTAAAAAATTGGTAGAAAAATTAAAAAAATCAAAAATCTTGAAATATTTTTTAAGTAATGTTGGAAAATGTTATAAAAATTTTTTATCGAACAATAAAAGCTGAAATTCCCAAATATAAATTAAAGAAATTTGATTTTTCCAAAGTCCTGTAATAAACACGTTATTCCATTCAAGATATTTTAAACAATTGCGACCTTTAAAAGGGAAGTTATTTAACAATAAGATGGGAAATTTTTGGCCGTAACTATTAAAACTAATATTTAAGGATCGGGTAAAACCTTTATTTTACTTTTTAACTAAACACCCAATGACTTATTTTTCCATTTTTAATAATTTTAAATGGTTTTTGGAAGCATTGTAAATGTGGATAAAAATTTAGAAATACAATATAATGTGGTTTTATTAAAGGTGCGTGTAATTAAGGTCCTAAAGGACACCTCTCTCGGAATCGGTTGTAAAAAGGGTTTTAAACGTTTGATTCTCTACAGCAAAAAGTATGAGTGTAGCACATCATAATATTTAACGCTGTTTTTTTTAAATTCAAATTTAGTAAATTACACTTACTTTATTCATTATCAAAACTAAAATACCGTGTTTATGCGATTTTTATGTTATCTATTGAAATAATCTATATATATAAAAGAAAGTCGCGTTAGTTACTTCATTTATAACTCAAGAACGGCTGAACCGATTTAGCTGAAAATTAGCAAGGAGGTATTTTAGAACAAGGAGAAGGACATAGGATACATTTTATCCCGTTCGACTGCATTTCCGTGTGACTTGACATGTAACATCAGTCACTATAAAACGTGGTATAACAAAAAGAATCAGAATTGAAACAACAAAATTGACGTATAATGACAGCTATGTAATGAATGATAATGCATGGATGACAATTAGATATTTGTAAGAAATCATTAGTAAAACTATTTCTATTAAATAAATAATTAACGTCATGCCCAATTGCCCATTCGTAAAAAAAGGAAGTGAACTATAAACTCGGAATGGTTGAAATTTAAGTTTTAGGTGAAGTTTAATTAATAATGCAGGACCAAAAACGATCGAATATTTCCTGACAAAGCCGTGATGCAAAAAGAATACGAAATATTGGAAATGAAAGGACTAAAAGAACAAGAAATTGCACGAACAGCGTCGCGATGAGTATGGCTCGACTTCGTGCTTCTCAATCACGAGAGCAAAGTGAAGAGCCCGTGAAAAGCTCGGTTGGCAATGCAGAATCGTCGAGGAACAACAGAGGTCAACAACAGATAATTTGCGACGCAGAACAAGATATTTATCAGTGCTGATTTGAATAGAGCAGCGTTTCAACACGATTGCAGCAATGATTACAGTTTGTATCCAAGCGTTTGCATTAGGCAAATGGACATAGTTTGCGAGTATTGGGTACATTAAAGCTTTCCGAGAAACGCCTGGATTATGCTGCCTTAATGGTAAAGTGAAATTGTACTGTTGACTTCGCCACCTGAGCCATTGTATTCATTGCTTTGTAGCTAAAACACAAGAATCACGCCACTTTCTTGCAAATACCAAAAACAAATGGTAGTTTCTAGATGACGTCATTTGGGCAAGATATTATCGAAGAACGGGATTTTGATCTGACATTTAGCTGTATTTATTTTGTACTTATATAGAATGTAGTTAAAGAATAACTTTACTTTATCTTATTGGTACCTATGTAGTATATTTGTAATTCTGAACTTTACTCTCCCACCGAAAAAGTGTTTATAACCCAGTTAATACTGTCTGGTTTTTATTTTGTAGATACAAGGACATATTCACCATCGAATTGATCATTACTACCTTTCGAAGATACACAGAATAAAGTTTTACAAATATATTTCATGAGCAATATGGAAGAACAACTTGATCGACGCCTAGGGATCAATGGAAATGAAGGAGTAACTTTTCAAGACTCTGCAGTGTCTGTTTCATGAACAGTAGTGCGTTGGTCAGGTTGTTTAAGAGTGCTTTAGAGCGATGGCATGATGACTACAAAGTTGTAATCAAAGCAGTTAAAACGATCATCTGAACACACTGAAGAGCATTTAATGCTCAAATGTAGACGAAGTTGCCATCCTGATTGTTTGAACACTGAAAACGCGATATTAGTGCTTACATCGTCGCGATATCAGACTGAACAAAATATCTGAAACTCATCGATCATATGACACATTGCAATACCGCTATGTTTATGGAAGGAGAAGATGATATTATTTTAATATTAAAATGAAAAATCCATTGAATGGTGAGTATCAGTATCATAATATATTTAAATTATTTCGTGAAAGACACTGAATTAAGTAATGCTTATTAAAAAAATGGTTAATATCTGTATTTTTGCTTTTAAAATTTGCCTTTGAAATGGTTAATTATCAAATTTTAATTTCAGGTGAAGAAACTACAAAGAATGTTAGCGCAATGAATTGTTACGCATATCATTTGATGATTCGTCAAAATGCTGACAACTATTTGCTGGTTTCGTCGATTCTTTCAGCAGGTATTGTGTTGACATGTATGTTAAAATAGAAACAGAACGATTGAACATTTATTAGGTTGAACTAGGGCCAAACTGCATTCCGAGGAGTACATCCATTTACGTGATGCAGTCAGTACTGAAGGAAATGCAACTATATTGGTCGATTAACTATTCTGCTGGCGACATACACTGGTAGTCCACGCATATGCATGAATATGCACAGATGCAATGACAGTGTTCGTCATTACGGTCGGCCCGATCTCTTTATTACTTTTTACCTGTAATCCAAAATGGATAGAAATTACTTTAATTGCTGCTTCACGGACAGCACTCAAGGATAGACACGACATCACAGCACGTACTAAGGGCAAAAAATTTATCCCTGATGAATTTCATTGTTAAGCAACGCGTCTTTGGAGATACTGATGCTGAATGGTCAATTAAATGGCAAAAGCGAGGCCGCCGCACGCGCCCATTCCTTATTTGGTTAGTGAAAGAATTGACCGCGACTATTCCTGATTATGAAGTCGATCCAGACCTACTTGATGTTGTTACTACTAATATGATTCATGGAACGTGGCGCCATCAATACCCAATCACCTTGCATGGTCGATGGAAAGTGCTCCAAACGATATCCACTAAAATTAACGGCGGAGACTGTCACTGTATCGGCGTCGATCACCAGATGACAACGGTCGAAAATGTCCAACGAAAGTGAAAGAATGGATTTCGTTGTCGACAACAGTTGATTTGTTCCATTTTCGCCACTTACGCTGAATACTGCTATTCAGTTAAGTCCATAAAATATATTTGCAAAATATGTCACGAAAGGCAGTGATTTGGCAGTTTTGGACTGCAATCCCTCATGAATACCAACGATGAAATTTCACGCTATCAGGTCTGTCGTTGCGTGAATTGTAATGCAGCGATTTGGCGTATATTCGCATTTCCATTCACGAACGTCATCCTACTGTTACGCATCTGACGGTGCATCTGGAGAATGGTCAACGAGTATATTTCACGGCTCGAATGCCACGCAACGTGCTGAAACACCTCAGCAACTACATTGACCAGTTTTTTGCAACTGCCAAAGCGACTAGTTTCACTGAACTTGTTTTACTCGGAGATGCACGTTATTATACTTGGAATGCTCATCCAAGAATTTCAAAGACGAAGCAAGGTGATGCGGTTCCTGGGTATCCAGATGTGCGTCTCACTGATGCTCTTGGTCAGCTAGTTAAGTTCATCCAAAGAATGATGAATGTTTCTATTTGCGGTTGTTGCTGGTAAATGCGTGGGCCAACTTATTTGAGACACTACGAACGGTTAATTGTGTAATATTCCCAACATATCGTGCTGCATGTGAGGAATTGAACTTATTAGAAAACGATACCCATTGGGATTCGACAATCGCTGAGCATATCTCTGCATCTCCAAGTCAGATACGCACATTATTCGCTATCATAATTTTGACATGTGTGGGCAAATACAAGGATAGTATGTCAGAAGATATTTTACATCAAAGTCGTGTCAGTTCCAGAAATCACGATATTGAGATGAATGAGAGATCATAATCGTGCTTTACCTTGATCGAAGATATGGCACCTACGTGCGGTAATTTATTAATCAGGTTAGGAATGCCAGCGCCAAATCGTGAAATGAATGACGCATTTAATCGAGAATTGAACGGAACGTAAATATGATCACCGGGAATTAGATTTAGTAGTTCAAAGGAATGTACCCTGTTGAATTACAAAAAAGGAAGTTTATGATACTTTAATGAAGGCAATCGCTGATGAAAATGGTGGTTTATATTTCCTAGATGCCCTGGTGAACTGGCAAGACATTCCTTATGTCATTAGTTTTAGCAACTGTTCGGCGAGATCCAACATAGCGGTTGTAGTTGCTTTGGAATAGCAGCCACATTGTTAGAAGGACGCCGCAGGCTCATTCAGCATTCAAATTACCGTTAAATCTTTAAACATTGAAGAAACCAGCGTGTAATATTAAACACATACACAACGGTAATATAGCGGTATCGAAAATCATCATTCGGGACGAATGAAATCGCGCATAAATGTGCATTAGAAGCACTTAACCGAACATTAAAAGATTTACGCAATGCCTGAGATGTTTTGAGGAGCAATGATTTTACTTTTCGGCGATTTCCGCCAAATCAGCAGTAGTTCCAAGGTCAATTGCCGACGAAATAAACGCTTGCCTCAAATCGTCAAATTTATGGCGCCATGTGAAGAAACTGCAACTGAAACAAACATGAGAGTTACATACTGAATGATACATCTGCTGAAGAATTTTCGAGCAATATGCTAACTATCAGTAATGGTCATACCTGTCGATGAATCGAGCGAATTAATATCATTTTAAATAATTTCGGTAATTTGTCTCATCAAAAGACGAATTTATCAACAATGTATTTCAGAAATAATTTCTAACCACAAAAGTAATGAATGGTTGAGTGAGCGAGCAATTTTAGCGGCTAAGAATAAAGATGTAGATGACCTAAACTACATAACCAAAATAAGATCATTGGAACAATGCATTCATTCAAATCTATTGACTGCGTCACAAATGAAGTTGAAGCCACCAACTATCAAATTGAATTTTAACCTTTGGACGTGCCTGGCTTACCACCGCACAATTTGCTTAAAGGTTGGCTCCATAGAATCATGTTTGAAACATAAAACCAACCAAAACTGGCAACGGTATGCGCTTTGGTTAGAAATTGATGAACAATGTAACTTACGCTACGGATAAGATAGGAAATTCAAAGGTGTCCTCAACTTGAATTTTCCTAAGTTTTCATTCCAAAGAACGATGATCCCAACCTATATGCCGTTTGAATTTAAAAGACTAATTTGATAAGTCGCATTTAGACCATCAACAAATCCAAAGCCAACCTCAAAAGTTTTGGGTTTTAAATCTAGGAATTCATGTTTTTCCTATGGTCAATTAACGATGTTCACGGTTGGAAGACCATCACGTTGTTTGTCTTAGCCTGATAATTAAACAAAATGTCGTATCATAAGGCATAAATGAAGAGCAACCTGTACAAAATACAGAAATAATTTGGAATGATTGATGTAGAATTTAAATTTTTTTGTGTTTTTTCCATAAAAAACTGCTTATTTATTGACATTAAGGAACAAAGTTGCCGGTCAGCAAGTTAACAAAAATTTAAGGATAACATATTATTCAATCTTGAAAACAAAACTTGGAGAGAGATCTCCATTGTCAGGTTGTGCTATCGTTTATAAATTCATTTATGTTATAATATCATTTGACACATAAAACATTCCTTTCCACTTTTTAAATTTATTAATAGTTAACCAATTTGGCACCGCTAAGGATCGAGGAAAGACCAGGTCCTGATGGAGTCAAATGCCTTCTCATAGTCCACAAATGATGCACAGGGGCTTATACTTGTGTTCTATATAACCCGCCTACTGGTATGGATTTGGTCTATGGGTGTAAACCACCCGAAACCCGGCCTGTTCTGAGGTGCGCTTCTGTGCAAGACGATTCGAGATGACCTCGAAACAACTTATAGACATGACTCAGGAGCGAAATTGCTGATAGTTCTTCAAAGGGTTTAATCACCTTTTTTATTTTATTTTATTTTATTTGGAAAACTTAAGTAATATTCTTATTATAATAATTTGTATGTATTAATTAAGAAGCCAATTAAGTTCTCACATAGGTCTTATCTAATTGGAACAGGAAATATAAAAATTACAAAATATAGCTAAAACCCTATTTAAATATTGACTAAAATTATTGAAGTAATTAATAGTAAGGATTGTTTAAATGACTGTTGGCAAGGTATAAAATGGATTAATATCCATATGCAAGTTAATAAATTTTGCTGTTCTTATTACAAAAATATTACATCCATAATTAGTAGAGTTTTGTACACATATAGAATACAGGAGCTTTATATGAAAAAAATAACTTTACAAGTAAAATTATATAAAAAACTTATTTATTTACTGTCATTTTATTTTTGAATTTGGTAAACATGTTAATTATTATAGAGATGTTTAACTACTCAGGTGTCCATATATTATTGTTATTATTCTTTTTTTTATGGCATACGCAGGCAGACGAGCAGTCGGGCCACCTGATGGGAAGTGATCACCGACGCCCATAGACATTAGCACATACAGTATCGCCAACGCGCTGCCTACCGTAGACATAGGGTTTTAAGTCCGTTTACCCAGTAATGTCGTTGACAGTGCCTTTGAAACTGGGAACACAGTAGGTTTTCACACTACTGCTTCGCAGGCAGAATAGGCACCGCGGTGGTACCCACCCTATGTACCCATGGTCTCATGTAAACAGGGGATATACCACCGGTGATTATAGTATTATTATATCATTTATCATTTTCAGTAGTAGCAATTAATGTTAATAAATCAGGTCTTTTAAAGAATAAAATATATTTTAAATATTCTTAGACTTTGGAGGTTACTCAAAAATCGAATTATTATTCGTTTCTTTAAAGAAGACATTATTTTTATCATTTATAACGAAAAAAAAATTGGAAGGCCTTTGATAGTATCCCAAAAGAAATTAAGTCTAGGTGCTAATACGGATTTGGTACTATATAATTTACAAGTGCTCCCTTTGTGCTCCCTAGTTGCTTTGTGCTAACGTTCAAAGCGTTCAAAAATATGCTGCAATAAATTTAAAACGACGCTCTATTTTTTCTGGTTCCATTTTGTGATAAACTTTTTAATTTATATTATTTTAAACCTTTAGCCAGTAGCTGTCTTATGAATAAGCTCCATAATTAGATTGTTTTTAATATGAATTAGAAAACAAGAATCGATTTAAATTTCAAATTAATTACATTTCTATAAACTATGTTAAATTTATTATTTTTTTTTCACGCGAGTATAACACATTATTGAATAGAAGGACTTTTTACGGATTTTATCGCGTTTATTTTACACATTTAAATTTTCGACGTTTCGAACACTTTCCAGCGGTCGTGGTCAACGTCACAATGACCGAGTGAAGGCAGCCTCAGTGGAGCGAGTACCTGCTGTTCTATACTTTGTGAGAGGAGTAACTGACAACATTGGCTACATCTTGAAGTGGGCTTCCATCAAAAATTATTTGAATCCGCTGAAGAAGATTGGTCAATTACTACCACCTGTCAATTGCAATATTCCTCTACAACAGTCAGGAGTGTACAAGCTAGATTGTGTCTGCGGTCTCTCTTATATTAGACAAACAAAGCGAGCTATAAGAACCCGCGTAAAGGAAAATATAGCTGACATTAAACATAACGACCTCCGTAGCCTAGTGGTATGGGCGTGTGCTTTAGAAACCGGAGGTCGTGGGTTCGAATCCTGCGGGGACTCAACCAATTTTCGTTGTTGTTTCCTATTAGGGCAATTTGGGCCGATCACCATCACTTGTCTGAAAAGTAAGATGATCCATGCGTCTGATGGGCATGTAAAAAGTCCGTCAACCCACCAACCCGCATTGGATCAGCGTGGTGGGATACGGTCTAAAAACCGCCTAATGGATAGGGGTGTATTAGGGGAGGCCTATGTCCAGCAGTGGACTATCACAGGCTGATGATGAATGATGATTAAACATAAAAGGTCGAACAAGTCGCTGTGTGTAACCAAACCTTAAATCACCCAAACCATTACACCAGATTTCATCGACCTCAAATCCTCTTTAAAAACACCGATTCCAACAAAGGATAATCCATGAGGATATTGAGATTAGAAAACATCCAAATTTCAATAGAGTAGTATTACCAGTTTGGGACCCCATAATTAATAAATTTAAATTAAAACCCAAGCATAAAACCACTGCAGGCTATAATAATAAAAATAAGTTCATTTTGCAAAAGGTCAGCACTGGCAACAAGACGCATAACATCTCATTCTATGTTAAATTTATTATTAATAAAAACCCATTTTCAATTCGTTTAGGTCACGCTTCGGAAATGAATGAGACTCGAAACAATTTTATTTGTATATAAAGAAACTTTATACTTAAAAGCATGTCTTGTTAGCTCAGGGTTATTTATAAGTCGTTTAAAGTCCGTCACGTCAGCTCTCTCAAGGCGATGCAACTTGGCTTAGACGGATTTCTAGAACCTTTAAATTCAAAGCAGGTTAAAGATTTACTTTGTAATAATATTTTAAGTATTACAAATGTAATATTAACAATATTTTTATCGTTATTAATATTAGTGTAATTAGTATTTACCACTTGAGAATATATTTTATATTATTTTTATCGAGATAATTTTGCAATTAGACGTTGATGAAAATAATTTTTGTTTTGATTAAATATTTTGGTAACATGTTAAACTGTCAACTAATTAACGAGCAATATTAGTTATATTCTTTTAAATTCTTAATAGTACTCCTGTCTTATACTAAAAACATACATTTTGAATCTGGTAGACAATCAAGGGGGTGTAGATAACGTGAAGAGCGGCCGCCTGCGTTAAATAAACACATAGCATTCTACATTGACATGTAGACTGCTATGTGTCTACATGTCAATGTACATGTCAGACTCGGTCGGTGGCTAATCACAAAAACAACAAAATTTCTCATCAGCTCATGTCTTTGCCGAACGAGGAAAAGGACTATTTTGTCTTTTTCCACGACTTTATGAGTACTGGTTATGGCTTATTTCTTTGTTAATATCTTCTGTGTTGTGGAGAATAGCGGATGCAGACGTGGGGTCTTCCGAAAGGGGGCGAAGTTCGTTATAATAATTATGAGGGAGCACACCTTTTTACTTTATCCGTCTGTGTACTTGTCTTTTAATAATGTGCGTTTTTCTTTCATAATGACGCGCGTGTTTTCATTTCAAAATGAAAACAGTGTTTTATTTTTCTTGTGCAGCTTGTTATTGAAAGCAAAGAGCAAATAGAGAAAATGCTTGGTAATTCGGTAGCAATTTCACAAATAAAACTGCCGACATTACTACGTATTTTAATTTTCATGTATAACATTCAATAATAGGTTTATATATTTATATATATATATATATATATCTTCCAGTTTATGAAACAGTGGAAATGTATTACGTATTTAACGAGCAAATGTGAGATTTATAGACTACAGACTGATATTTTTTTTATAATTTAAATGTATTTATAAAAATATTTATAGTTTTATTTACTTTAATCTGTTACAGGAAAAAACTGCCGTTATAATTTACAGTCAAGGTCTATATTAAATTGAAAAGGAATCATTAAAGTCGTATATAAATTATTATTATTAAAAATTTTGGAGCGAAAAGCTTGACGAATACAACTGCAATCCTCACGGATCCAATCAGTGATGTTGGAACACTTTTTAAGACCGATTGTTGTCTAATCAGAGCAACAAGAATTAATTATCTTGCTGGAAAGGAATTGGTAATGTAAAAATGTAGTTTTAAAATATTGAAAGACTACATACATACATACATCATCAGCCTTTGTTAGTCCACTGCTGGACATAGGCCTCCCCTAATACACCCCTATCCATTAGGGGGGGGGGGTGGACCGTATCCCACCACGCTGGTCCAATGCGGGTTGGTGGGTGGACCGTCTTTTTACATGGCCATCCGACGCATGGATCTAAAGCACACGCTCATACCACTAGGCTACGGAGGCAGTTAGGCTGCGGAGGCAGTTTGAAAGACTGCTTCGTAGTAATGGGACCATAATGAGATAAAGAAAAACTGTTTCTTTTTGATGTTTCATTATCTAGATAGTTCTAGGAGCGAAAGAAAGAAAATAATAATAACATAATAAATAACATAAAAATAATAATAAATAAGGTAGTATTTAATCTTGATACTCATTTAATATAAAAAAGAAGTGTGGCACTCAGGGACTGCCGCGGTAAAGCTATTGCATAGCATTATGTATCAAGTTATGCAATTATAATTTTATTTATTTTTTCTATTCATGCAGTATTTCTTTTTCTTTGATATTAAATCAAGTTACCCTTTTTGAGCGTGTGAACGAAAAGAAAACAATTTTTTCTATTTTTAAATGAATAAATAAAAAAGTTAATATAGTTTAAAATATTTTCATTATTTTACAATACATGTGGGTTTTATTATCTTACAGTAGCTGTTGGTTATTCAGGAATATTTATCATTGAAACTATAGGTTTATGATAACTGAAATAATAAACATAAGCTCGCAAATTAATAACCACTTAATACCTAGAAAATACCGCGTCAATGGTGGTCCCATATGTGTCTTTGGTCATCAAAATAGATTAAAAACCTAAGAGCTAACTTCATTATATTTGTTTGGCTTTTGTTAACACGTAGCCTATCACAACAGTTATCAATCTTGCGTTACATCCGTTTAGATGACTTATAAATATCTATTGTATAAGGGTATCAGCAGTTTTTACTACTGATTCCCTTATAAAATGGTTTAAAAATTCAAATTATAATAAATGAAAACTCGTGAAAAACTCTCGAACGTGTGTTTTCATGAATAATTAAAAATATAAAAAATATAATGATTAGATTAATAAATTAATATAAATAATATAAAATAATTCCAAATTACATCATAAACCTCGAGTGATACCATTATTTCGTGATGTGAAGTCGTAAAGCCTAGTATAATATGTTAATATGCGAAAGGCTTACGAGAATCACGACCTACATTGGCTTCAGCGTATGAGAGAAGTCGTTAAAGTTTAGGATGATCCTCTGCAGGTTTGTCGTGTAAAGCAATCTTTGAATATATAACTGAATTTTCATATGGTTGATGCGAAACGCATGTATTTTAGGCACATTTTATTCTTTTGGTTAACTTTGTTATATTGATATTTGAATTATATCTTTGTTATCATCATCATCATCATCAGCCTGCGCTAGTCCACTGCTGGACATAGGCCTCCCCTAATGCACGCCACCGCTTCCCTATCTTCGGCTATTCTCATCCAGCCCACACCAGCCACTTTGCGAATGTCGTCACTCCATCTTGCTCGCAGGGCGTCCTACACTACGTTTGCCGTTTCTTTTTATAGATTTTAAGATATTTTAAAATTAAATATGTCGTTGCAAATTAAAATGTTATGCGAATAACTTAAAGGAGCTAGAAGACGAAGCAACATATAAGGGGTACATTATATATAATATAGACATTCATGATTTTATATATAATTAAGATTTGTTACTGATTTGTACCTATATTTTAAAGATCAAAGATACAATGTGTCATTTGAGCTAATTTCACAAGTAAATTTTCATTAAGTAAATTCTTTTCAAGTTGTAACACATGGCAATGAAATAGCGTAATACTTTTAGCGCTCTTATTTATGAATTTTAATCAAAATGACAAGCACTGAAAGTCGACAAAAACAACAATATATGTACGACGTCATTTATTTGCTGTGGCTACTATGTTAAGATCATTTCCAAGACTAAATTGAATAAACTATAGTTCGCTGCATAATAACAAAAGCTATCAGCGCTTTAGACCGCCACACCGTATTGTCCAAAACAACGCATTAGTACTGGAAAACAGCAACAAAAGGCTACGACAATGTATTAAACATATTTTCATATATCATTCCCTATCGTCATCATCATTATCACCTAACCACAAATAACCCCCATGACTTGTTGACAAATGATTGACGTAATGTTATAATTTTTCTGTATATTAGGATTCAACGCTCTTTACTATTTTGCCATATTCGTACGATTGTTCATATGTTTTCATTTATTCATTGTAAGATCAAAAACACATATTCTATGATAAAAAAGTGGTTCGATGATGACTTGGCAAAATCTAAAACTTAATTCAAGCGCTTAACATTAACCTCTTGTATTTAAAGACAATGCAGATGCAGGCGGCGCAGGATCGTACTTCTTGGCGGCTCATGGGGGAGGCCTATGTCCAGCAGTGGACTTTCATAGGCTGATATGATGATGATGATGATTTATAGACAATATTAGATATCATCCATACCGAAATTTCAGATGGATCTATTTATTTTCTTTCTCAAATGTTACGTCAAGCAGTTGTTTCTGTAGTCTTAAATGATTCTTTTTCATTGGATCCCTACTTTGCTTACAGTTATTGTACTTACTTAGAAGATAAATTACGAACGTGAGGAATAACTTTAAACCTAGCAATGATAGCAAACGTTAATTAACAATTACGTTGTCATGCTTTTTATCATTTAGCAAAATAATAAGTCATAAAAAGGGTATTCTAAATCAAAACTTTTCAGTTAAAAGTTGTGTGAATTACTGACATGAAATAAAGTTTCTTCTTGAGCACTTCCTAACCGAATGTACCTCTCCTCAGAGCTCCAAACCAGTCAACTGAAAAAGGCAAGGCTCTTTACGCAATGATAGTGAAGACTAGAAGTGAAAAGTTTAGTGAAGTATTAACTCACTTTAAGTTTCCTAATCAGACTTATTCTAGAATTCTTATTTTTTATTTAATATGCAAGCTTAGGTAAAAAAAATAATAATTTATGCAGTGAGTAAATGTAATAATAAATGACTAAATTTCTTATTTCATTTTAAAAAATACATGTGCTTAATTCATAACAATAATGCTATACCATTACATGATGTCGTTTTCAAAATATTATCTTGGTTTTTTTACACTTTATGCGCGTAAAATTCTTGAAGGACAATTTGGAAAGTAGATAACGTCCTGCACGGCCCGGACGGGTATCTCTCTTCCCTGGTCGTGTCGGTTATCCGTCTCCATGAAAGTAAAAGAAAGGGGAAAGGAATCTGTGTTTCACGTAAAATAGATCGGCTGGACTAGTCAAAATCGACTCGGAGGACATAATTATTGCAATAAACATTGTATGGCATATATTTATTACATTCAATAAGTAGAAGGAAAAAAATAAGCCGAGCTTTCAAAGACGCGAGTCAATTAAAAAACAAATACATTGCTTAATTAATTGCTATGAAGCCAGCTCTGATAAATTTAAGCAAAAAATAAATGATGAATGATGATAATGAAATAAAGTAAATGAAAACATAAGCTTTTATTAATATTCCATCACAACAATTTCAATTCCTTCATCAAATAAATTTAAGCCTCGTCAAACAATCAAACGTTGTGAACCAGCACTCTGATAAATCACGTTTAGAATTACACGATTGATATATTACAAAGCAAATAAGCAATGTATTGAACATTTTGGAGTCACAGATCATATGCACTGAAATTAATGGTTTCTACTTTTTTTGTTTCACTACCTTTTACGTGTTTTCTTTTAAGTCTTTCTAAAGGAGCAAAGCATATAGTTTGTATCAAAGATTATTCAAACTTAAACAAGTCTAGTGAAAATAAAAAAACACAAACTCCTCTTCAAGAACTATATATGCAGTATGAAAATAAGAAGTCTTTTATACAGCAATTACATGTCTTAGAAAGAATAGGTTTTATAGGTAAAATTTTATATCATAGGTTGAGTCAATATCAGTATCATGTACTATAAGCTTAGCTAAATTAAACTCAATATCTGTGTACGCGTAACGAAAACAATTGTTTAACTTAAATAATTGTCACACTTAGAAAGATAAAATGGGGAAATACAATAATAAACCCGAAGCAATTGTACTCGATTAGAAATAAATAAAAAGGAAAAGTATAATGGCAAAACGAAAAAAATTTTAACAATAACAGTTACTAATTTAAGTTACGAAGCCGAGACGCAGCTCACGACACCGATGACGTCAGCGGCTAGAGTTTGATACAAGCTGGTGTGCATTCTGTAAAGAGATGATATGTATACAAAGATATTTCAATACGTTTATGCAAATTCTCCAGCGAAATCGTATTGCATTTTGTTAGTCCGAAATTACGGATATCATTTCGAACATATCCAATGAAGCATAGAATCAGATTACATATTGTGTAAACTGAATTACGATCAAATTCACGTATAATAGAGTTATTGTAATGATTGATTGAGTCTATTCGAATTTGTAATTTGTAATTATTACTGTTAAACTTTTTCAACAACTACAAGGAAACAAAAATAATAAGTCTAAATTGAGGCCAGACGTTATTATGCTTTTTTATTTTTGGATCATTCTTTAATTGTCTTTTTTCTCGCATGCTTTCTAAGTATTCACAAAAATATTATTTCTACGACAAATACAATGTATATTATACATTAATATCGCATAATAATATTAATACTGCCGCCGAATATGTTTTGATGATAATTCAAAATCCAAACCTAAGTCAAAGCTCTAAAATTAGCCATATAAATAATGATCACAATATTCACTTATACAAAAATCTTAATTTATGATTAAACTTATTACTTATTACACGATTAAACGTATGATTAAATTTTATAATAGACCATAAATAAAACGAAAACTTTACATCATAATAGATATCCTACATATGGTCAGGAATACAACATAGTAAACTTTTAATAAAACATTCGTATCCTTAATTTATCACAAGTTCTTACTAAAGCCTTGCAAATGTAGATTTAGTCGCGTTGCAATTTGTCACAATTCAAGCCGCAATAAACTTCACAACTCCCAGAGCCTAACTGTAAAACTTGTGGCATATTATAAAGTTCCTCACTGCCTTCGCTGAACTACCCACGTTAGAACTTGTAGTTGCGCACTTCAAGACTACGTAACCACATTGTTGTGATTATGTGCTTTTGTATGAACCTTAAATGTGCATAGAAATTAGTGATTTCTTATTTTCACTTTTTTATTTGTTTATCACTATATTGAACTACACTTACTGTTTGTTTATGTTTATCATATCATAGTTTACTACACAAAATACACTTTTTAAATTAGTATAATGGGTACAAATATTGTTTTGATAATTAAAAATATTGAACTTTAGTAAGTTCTACTCAAACTTTATTGCTAATTCATCGTCGTACAAACGCGATGATTTTGAATAATGTTATTCTATAATATCTGCGATCAAGTTAAAAGATTTGTTATCAGTAATACTGCTTAAAGTAGTCTGAGAATTATAAACAAGAGCTTCTCACTCGTTTTACATATTTTATGTCACTGTAACGATCTTTGTTCAAGGCATTTTACTGTTGCGATACCACAACGATAACGACCTAACTTGAACGTTTATTTAATTTTAATTAATTTATTTACATTTACAGAAATTAACGTTTCTTATTATATTATCGCATAAATCAATTCTTTTGTAAAAAAATAAAAAAAGAATGTGAACTGGAGATGATGGGCTCAAAGTTTGGGTTCTTAACAATACTGCTCTTTATTTAACTTAGTATTTTTGCCCTGTTAGTAAAACATTGGCCACATTTATAATTACCCACTCGGTCTCATTGGTTTTGAAAGGTTGATCGAGCCGAATATACTAACAGGTTGCACTGTTTTCCAACACAGTTCAACTAGTTCTCCAATATATATTGGCTGTTTAAAGTCGACAAGTATAACATTATAGTATCATATATTTTAGTTGTATAGCATTATTTCCTGATCATACAATAGACCCGTAAGGTCCAAGGAATCGTCAAATGTATACCGAATACAAATAGGTCTTCCCAGTTGCTAAAGTGCCTGTCATCTTTGGTAGCTGTTCTAAGAAAATTTATGATTTTGGTTTGCAAAGCTAAGTAGAGCAAGTAAACATTTTATTTAATAAATTTTTATGCATTTGTTTTCAAAATTATTGTACAAACAATATAACAAAAATCTTAGACATAGCAACGCGTGGTAGGGTTTTCAAGTATATACTTAAGAACACGACGAAGATGCCAAAAGTGTTTAATTAATAATCTTTAATTCAAATCAAGAAAGCACATTTAATTTTTTATTGCCTACAAAGGCAGACCAGTCAGGCCTCCTAGGGAAGTGGTTACCGACGTGCTGCCTACCGTAAGACGACGACGTAGGGTGTTAAGTCTCGTTTACCCAGTAAATACGCTAGCTACGGTACCCTTCAAACCTGAACACAGTAGGATGTGCACACTACTGCTTTGAGGCAGGAATTGGCACCGCGGTAGTACCCAGACAGTCCCCTGTATAAAGGGGACCTACCAACGGTGGAAAAATTTAAAAGAAAATGCCTTTGATATGACTTTTTGGTGCTTTTAGTGTCTCTAATTACTAGCACTTCAGCAAACCGTTATAGTAGGCCGTTTAATGCAATTTAATTCGATTATCTGATAATTATTTCGTTCATTTTTTCTATGAAAAATTTTAATTATTAAACTTTAACTCTGCTTACATTGAACAAGATGTTGGTTTAAATATAGACCGACGAAAACTATCAGACTACAACAAATAATAGACTATTTGGTGTTGTTAATATTTTATACAAAAACAAAGGAAGTAACAGGATCCAAACCTCATAAATAATCTCATTTAGATCCTCGTCAATAGCGCAGGGTTGTCAATTTTTCATGAAATACAATCCTATTGCTGAAAAGACACATTTTCAGGCCTTGTTCGATGTGGGTATAACTGATAGCGGGATACTATTAGTAATGAATGTTATAACTTACTAGCTTTGACCACATGTTTCTATCGGGAGGTTATGGTATGTTTGCAATAATAATTATCATACATTTTGTACTTATAAATCTAAAGGTTTTTTACGTTTATATCATATTTTAAAGTGCTTACGATAAATTATTATAATTTTATATCCTCAGGTTGTTAAGTTTCATAGAAATTCATCAAAGTCAAAAAAATTAAAATATCTTTGTTCACTATAGAAGCATTACTACTTATCTTGTTGTTGGAAAGAACAATTTATGCATATTCTTGGTTTTATTTTATGGAACACAATGTTTAACAATTTTATTTGATTGGGAAGCATCGCAGGATCCCTTCGGTATTTTCTGTGATATTTCAAAGGATTTTGATTGTGTTAAACATGCAATTACGGTCAGGAAATAATGCCACTATAGTTTTATAAATGCCTTCTTTAATCTACTAACTTCGGACCGGAGCCATAACATTCATACCGTTGATGTAAACGGTAAGAGTAAACGGTAACTCCTGGGGCCCCGGTAAATATGGGTGTCCCACAAGGATCTATTCTTGGAACTTTCCTCTTCCTCATATAAATAAATAATCTACCAGACATAGTTATATATGTGGTATTTACGTACCACATACATAATCATCATCATCAGCCTGTGATAGTCTCTCATTTAAAAAAAAAAATATATAAATGTACGTACAAAATTATAAAAGTAGATAAAGACAAGAGTTTGTAAAGTGCAATATTGAGGAAGAAAGTTTTCCATCAATTTTAAGGATTTTTATTGTGTATATATGTATAATATATATTTGTGGCATATTCTCATTTTAAATTATTTGTTTTATTACCTAAATAAAATTATTGTAATCATTGGTTGAAGATGCAGATCCCTAAAGGAAGTAAGCAAATATTGAACATGCATGCGAATCTTGATATTTGAGTTATCTAACCAGCATTCAACAATCAACTGAACTGAAGTATTCGTCTTATTAATTTAAATTAAATATTCACGCATCACTTTAAACGCAACGCAAATAAAACGCACATTAGAAGAAGCAAATGGTTTGCATTTTTAAATTGAAAATCTATAAAAGTTGATTAATCCAATTTAGCATTTGTACCTGATAATGATGCTGTTAGTTCTAATATTTCAAAAGACATTAATGCCACCGTGGTAGGTGGTATTGGGCCTTGCCTTATAAACCTGATATATTTTATATCCTTCTCTTAACAAAGAGATTAAAACCCTGAGCATATAAATACGGATTTTAGGTGTTAGGGTATAAACTATAAAAATCAAGCACAAAATAAATAATTTAATTATTATTCATTAGACAAACTGATATTAAATTGATAATTTATTTGAATTGCACATATTTTTGTATAAATATTAGAAAAACTACCACGTGACCACTGAAAAGCTTTCGAAACGTCGGGAATTTTAAACTGTAAACTACAGATAAAATCCATAAAAAGTCCTTCTCTATTCAATAAAAACTACCACTTGAATTTTTATAGTCGAAAAATTTTGTATTCTATTTTAATCCTTAGGTAAGCTCCAATTAAAACTATATCAAATAAAGTAGCTTGCTGAATATTTCTCTTTTAAATACTCCATTAATAATAATAATTCAATGTCACAATTTTTAGAGGAATTAACATGTCGAAAGCGTTCAACAATATTTTATGAAAGGCCAGAATATAACAGTATTTGGACTTTTAAAGCATATGGTTAAATTAACAGTATAATCTTGCATAAGTTACCCTAAAGCTCCTTTAAGGCTTCAAAGTTTAAGTTTATTAGTCTCCACAGTGCATCGCAATAATAAAAGTTATTAGAGTATCCACACTTAGATGATATGCATAAGGATGCCAGAAGTTCTTTGTAAGCGTTTTATTTTCGGACAAAATTAGTGTTTTATAGTTTTTACAACTTCTCTGCTTCCCCTTATCCTTCCCCTATTATCATAAAGGCAATCATTCTTTGAAGACTGTTGACTTGAAGTGTTATAACGATCACAAGATTTTTCCTATACAACTATAGATTATCATCAGTTTTTTGTTTTGACTATTTCGAAATGTTTCAAAATAAATTTTTCGCATTTAAAATAGTTATTTTCAATGGAATACTTAACATTCATATGCCAACTACTTATGAAAATACAAATATAGAAATATATTAAAGTGACAATAACCTTATTTGTTCCTCTACATGAAGTCATTTATTGCTCAAAAATCTTTAATCTTGCAAAGTAATTGATAAATAACACTAAAACATAGTAAGATTATTAAAACTACCATTTTTAATACAGAAGGTTCAAAGGAAGAAATCAACCTACAAATAGGTCTATCGAAACGTCAGATGAAACAGGACAAACTTCTTAGAACAGAACCTTGTGATTACTACACTTGGTATACAATAAGACTTGTTCAATGACTTCCTATGTTCTTTATTTAGTGATCGTATTTAAGATAAACAGAAAGATAGTAAATTGAGCAATTCTTTCGTCTGAAAAAAAACTTTCAGCTTCATCTACCGTCGAGGAGAAATATTATTTAGAGAAAACAACAATAAAAATATTTAACAATACAAAAATTTGGAAAACAGGGTTTAAGGGTCGGAACCAATTTATTTTACTCGACGAGGATCTGACGACCGACGTCTTGATGGAATAACCAGACATACGGTTAAGAAAATGCATACCGATATGGATTAAGACCAAACATCCACGGATTTTCCTACTCCAAGTGAATAAGTAGGTTTTGTACGTCAGATGGCAATCGGTACAGGACTAATAAATCCAAAACCACCAAATAATAAAGAAAGACATGGCAAGGTTACCAAATATACCGAGGATAACGAATAGGGCGTCGCCGAAAAACGACGCGCAGACACATCGCCCAACATCATAGAACAATATGCGAGGGCTTCCGAGTCTCGAGTAACGACGTTAGTCCCAAAATGTAACTCAAAGATCCGCTTCGCTTTGATAAACGTGAACACTAACTGGGAAATCGAAGGAGCTGGCCTCGCTTTAGGGAAACTCAGCACTGCAATTTTCCATCCCCGAAAAGACCCTAGAGGACGACCGAAGACGAGGTGGAAAGATGTAGTGCTGAGGGACATGAGTGAATGTCAGGTTTCTAAAGCCGACATCAGGGATAGAGCGAATTGGATGAGAAAACAAGGCAAGCTGACCCACTCACCATGTGGGATTCTATAGCTAGAGAAGAGAGAGAGAGAGAGATTTAAGACACTCAGATGTTAGGCTAACCAAAAAACTTTAATGTTTAAAACCTTTTCTACCTATGATATATATTATAACTAATATTCCACCAACACGCATTGGAGCAGCGTGGTGGGATACGGTCCAAAACTCCCTAATGGAGACAGCTCGATTACGGAAGGCCTATGTCCAGAAGTGGACTAACATAGGCTGATGATGATGATGATGAACTTATATTCATTACTTAATAATTACTATGTCATAATTAATTTTATTTCAGCGAGGTACGTTTAGGTTTATAGAACTTTATTATCCAAAAGACGAATTATAGTCTCTTACGTGATGACATAGTTACACTACTAAACTTGTTTGATGTTGCATACATTTTAAGTGTACTTAAAATAACTTATTGAAACAAAAACATTTACAAAATATAAGCTTTTACAAGACGGCCTCTGTGATGTACTGATATTGGCTCTTGCTTTATAAACCGGAAGTAAAGGATTCCTGGGAAAAACAACTGTCTTATCCTTGTTTTCTGGTTGGTTAGGACAATTTGAGTCGATCACCCAATTGTATGAAAGAAGACGATCAGTGTCTCGCATGGGCATGTAAAACTAGGTCCACTCACTCAACACGCTTTGGACCAGCGTGGATACGGTCCAAAAACCCCTAATGGATATATCCAGTAGAGGACTAAGACAGGCTGATGATGATATGAAGATGATGAAGCTTTACAAATTAATCATATTTCTTGAATTAAAGATCAAACCGCTTCACACATTCATATTATTAACATAATTTACCAAATGTTTTGACATTGTTATTCGAATGGTTCTCGACAAGAGATAAAAATATATTGGTTCCTTTATGTAATCACAGATATTAGAAATTAGCACATCTAGTAAACCTAAAAGTAAAATCGAATCGATCAGACATCAATTGTTCACCACCTATAAAATTAAAATTATTTTCTATAATTTAAACAAATCTGAATTTAGATGTAAATTAATATGAATTTTATTAGTGAAGTTATTTTTGATAATTCATTCAATTGAACTATTCTTAGGTGCTATAAAGAATTATAACCTTTGGAAATTCAACTTCGTTATTAAAATTTTTCTCATGTAATAAATACCTATTAAAAACTAACTGTAACCCAGACTTCGTCTGCGAGGAATAGGACAAATGTCCGCAAGGTGTACTGAAATAAATTTGAATAATTTTTTTTTGATGTATCTCGTGCTCTGGGAATAAACCTAATAGAACATAACCGGGTTTGGGGGCCTGCTACAGGCGCGTCTCCCATAAGTGACTTAATCTCACCAAGGGCCCCAGAAGGGAGCCTAGGCTTGGCGTCTCTTTTCTGGTGTGGCGCTCAAACGAGAGACGACCGATCCTACACAGCTGCTCGACATCATAAATGCGCTTACCTTCCTTTGAGCGCTCAAGCGTGACTCAGCACCATACCATAAGGGCGTTTGGTGCGTGGTGGTACATACGTTGAAACTCTAGGACTGGAATTTCTAATCTTTAATTGACGAAGTTATTTCCGAGCATGGGATCTCCTTTGACCACTGTCTCAAGTACGCGCTCATCCGGGAGCGCGAATGTGTGATATTGGTGTTCCTTTTCCCGGAGGAAAGAGGTCACCTTCCTAAAATCGTCGGAATTTCGAGTTGTAATTTGATCCCTGATTGCTATCAGAGGCCCCAAATTTGAATCTATTGACAGGACCGAGCGAATGTCGACCCATTTCTCCTTCTCGCGGAGGTAAATCGGTGGTGGGCGCTTCCACGGGTCGCCGTGCCTGGAAGGCTGGGACAGCTGGGCGGGCGAGGGCCGGGGTGCCTAGGATCGGCGGGATGGATGGATAGGGTTTTGTCGCCTGGGAGGACGACGGTTTGGGAACCTGCTGAGGGTAGGTGGTGGGGATGTCGGGCTTTGCAACCTTGACGGATGGACGGCAGGGTGATGAGGTGCACACCTTGTGCCTTCCTTGGTTTTGACGGTTTTGAAGCCGTCGTCTGGTTGGGATTTGGAGCGTTGATAGTCTCGACCTCCATGTCCAATTCCAAGCGGATGCTAACGTTGACATAATTGTCGTCGCTATCATCCGCTGGGAATGGTCGGGACGGTCCAGGCGTTGATGCGGAGTTTCGCTTTCGGAGGAAGCTCGAAATTAGCTGGTGCACGGCGTCGGTGAGCTTCATGAAAGCTTTCGACCGAGCTTTCGCTGATCGCCTTGGTATCGATACCAAAGCGAGGTGTTTTATTGATGTCCCAATCATTAGACGCAAAGTTTTAAGGCTTTTGTTACGACTGTATGAATTTCCATACTGACTTTCATCCCATTTCAACCCTTTCTTCATCCCGTACAGTTTGAAACTACAAAATTTTAGAAAAACGCTACTTTTGGCTAACTTAATTTAAATCGATTGTTGTTCAATAGAGACGATTTTGATATTTTTCATCATTCTTTATCATCCCGTATTTCATCCCGTATTTCAACATTTTCAACCTCTTTTATCGCAATAATTAATGGCCTATGTACTTTCTCGTAGTCTATTCTCAAGTATTTACAAATTTTATCGAAATCGGTTCTGTGATTTAGACAGTAAAGACGGACAGACAGACAGATAGACAGTTAGCAGACAGGCAGAGTTACTTTCACATTATAATATTAATATGCTTAATGTTTGAGAAAGCAGATTTTCATTTTTTATCAAAATAATACAGTAGGACTAAATAAGTTTAGTATAGCATTGATTTGGATACAAATGAGTTACCGGTACAAAAGTTAGTTATCAATTTAGAGGTATTTATTAATTTTATTTTTGACATCTTAATTTTTTCAGGTCCTTAAATGTCTATTAAAATACTTATTACGAAATTATTTACAAAAATAGAACCAAATGACAGCTAATATCTATATACATACATTTTTGACTGAATCTCGTGCTCTTTTTATTTTTTTGTGACTTATGATCTACTGTTCCGCCGGGTTTGGTGGTGACGTCACTTAGGTGTACACAACCTGAACCTCATTTGTGACTTAACACCAAGGGCCCTCGTAGGAACCTCGGCTAGGGCGCTAGTTGGGCCGAACCTCGGCTCGTTCAGCTGCAGCATTGGCCCTATAGTCCCTAACCAATATAGCTACTATCTACTACCACTTCGGAAAGCGTTATCGGAGGTAGAAGAAGTGGCGGAAGAAACCGCCACAGCGCTTCTATCGTTCATAGGAGAGAATCGGCCTGGTATCGGCGGTGGCCGATATCTACTGTACAATTGCGATCCGCTCAACCGTCGTCGAGAGCGGCGTGTCTGAGTTGTGTGCGAGTGAGTAGCAGACGATGCTTCTCTTGCGCGACGGTGATGACGTCGTCTGGTTTGGCCAAGCACGGCGCAGCTTCGCATGGTGTAATTATTTCGATAATATTCGAGAGGTTTACAGTCCACGGTTGGAACTACAAGTGAGTTGGGGTGTTCGAAACCGTGTTAAAATATCTTTGGGTAAACTTTTACAAAATTGAGCTATTGACAGTAATTGGAGATCTAGGTGAAGGTCAATATTTCTAACGAACCAGGAGCTCCCGTGGCATTGCGCATCAACCGGTTCTGGATCGCCTGCAAGCGTTTGATTTACCTTTCCTCGCCTGTAGGAAGACAGGGCAGGCTAAGTTAGTATGGGACGAGGAATGTTTTGTAGGTTGTCACTTTGTTGCGAAGGGACATCTTACTTTTTGAATTAATTAAGTGGGTCAAACGGAGCTCAAGGCTGCTTTGTTTCTCATTCGTCTCATATGAGGACTAAAAGAGAGTTTAAAACTAATTGACACCAAGGTATTTTAGTTTGGGTGACCCAGGGTACTGGTTCACCTAGCAAATTAATTTTGGCTGGGAGGACGGGCCTGCCTTTTGAAAACAGGATAGCTGCACTTTGATGGGATTATGTCGACTCTCCAGACTTTAAACAAGACACTGAGGCGTCTGCTGCGGTCTGGAGAGTTCGATGGATTCTATGAGGACAGAGGAGGAAGCAAATATGCAAGTGTCGACTGCGAATAGAGCAAGACGCATCTTCATTAAGGACGGTAGGTGGCACTGTACAGAGTGTACAGTACTAGGCCGAGCAAAGAGCCTTGGGGATCACCGCAGGCGTACAGGTCTAGGGTGGAGAGCAGGCCTTCCACTCTGTAGCAGAATGTTCGATTCCTAAAAAGTCTCGTATTATGAGCACGAGACGGTTGACATGCCGAACTTAGACAACTTGTATATAAGTCCTTCATGCCAGACTTTGTCGAACGCTTTCGCCACATCGAGAAACAGAGCGCCCGTATGCTTAATGTGCTCTACAATTCTATGTACCTGGTGGTGCAAGAAGTTGACTCTAAAGCCAAACTGTTCCGGACTGGAAGGCCTTTAGCTTTCATAGCGACAAGCAGGCGGGCAAGAATGAGACGTTCATAAATCTTTCCCAGGATTTTGAGAAGACTTATGGGTCGATAGGAGGTGGGACTGGTTGCGGGCGAGCCAGGTTTCCTGATACCGATAACTATGACGTCCTTCTATTTGTTTGATACACGCCGTGAGTTAGAGCAGCGTTATAAATTAACACGAGTATGGTAATGAGATTGACGGGCAAGAGTTTGATATTTTATTAGAGAGGCCATCGGCTCCTGGGGCTTTACGCGGTTTAAGATTTTGATTATTGACACGACTTCCTAGTTGGTGAACGGAGGTAAGCTATCGCGGGGAATTCTCTAATCAATCTGTCTGTCTCGTTATCCAGATGTTTCTGGAACTCAGCACAGACAGGTTGAGTGCTAGGAGAGCATTGAGATTCCAGACTGTTGGCCAGGCACTCCGCCTTTTCTTCGTCGTCAAACGCTAGAGGAGCATTGGTCTCGTTAAGGGAGGCATTGAGAAAATTATTGGAGCCCTTCTATACTCTTCGGTATGGACCAGAAGGTAGATGGAGAGGGTTTGATGGTGTTTCAGTGTTTCATTCCACCGTTCGTTCCTGAACTGCGCAAGCGATGTTTAACCTCGCGGCAAAGCGCCCGCATCCGAGTCCTGTTACCAACAGTGGGATGTTTCATGGGCAGAATCGACGCTCTCTACGCCTCCAAAGATCCAGAATATCGTCTGGCAACCTCCATTGTTGGTTATCCTTCAAACCCACACGCTTTCAGGAGACCCGATAATTTCTGGACGTGTCTTCTGAACGCTGCGACGACAAGTTCGTTTCCCTGACGGAGTTGAGCTGGATGGAAGCACCAAGGAGCGAAATGGTGGCAGTTTTCAGTTGGGATTCTAGTTTCTGCCACCCAATCACTGTCTTAAGGACGGTTGAGGTTTGAATGGGAGCGCCCAGACACAAGAGAACTGGGCATGATCAGACAAAGGTCATGGATCACCTGATTCTACTCATAGGGAGTGCAATGTTTCTGACAACTGCAACATCAAGCACATCAGGCAAGACCCTCAGACTGACTTGTGGAATGTTGGCTCAGAAGGAGCCAAGACATAAAAATTGAGCCTGTTCTAATGGGATAGCATCTCACGTCCTCTGGTGTTGGGGAATTCCATTGGGGTGCTTGATTGAAGTCGCCAGCAGGGATGACAGCTCCACCAATTTCGAGAAGGGATTTAGATCCTCTTCCAAAGATTGGTGAGAGGATCTGCACGGGCAGTAAGCCGACGTATGGTGATAGGCGCATGACCGGTCGGCCAGCCGACAGACTGAAACCTCTAAGAGCGAGAGCGACGGTGGGTCCACCGGAGCAGTGCAAGGATTTCTGCAAAATGACAGTGCCGCCACGGACGCCGCTCTGTCATTGCCTAAGGTTGTAATTTGGAATCTTTGGTCCCAAAATCGAAGGTTTTAGAAAAGTTTCTTGCACATCATGACGTCCAAGTTGTGGTCTCGTAAGAAGTTGGGACTTCTTCTTGTTGTTTCTAGGGACCAGAGAAGTGACGGTGATCGGGGCGCACCCTCAGCACTTGTTCTCTGCCTCACTAAATGGCACTTGATACACCACTATAGTCGTGTACAGAATTAGGCGCAGAATTACGAATCCAGACCGACGGAATTAATTAATACATTAATTAATTCGGTCGGTCCGAAAATACACGAAACGCTGTGCAATAATAATCGCAACGAAAGTTGCGTCTCACAAACCACGGTGGTAAACGTATCTCGCTCAATAACCATCTCAAACTTAAATACACGCGCAGATAAGCCTCGCTGTAAAATAATCATTTTCAAACCGCGATCCAATATGCAAAACAAAACAAACTAAAGTTTCGTTATGATTACGCAACCGAACTACGAGTCGTAATCGAAGACGCGATCGCGTTTACGCGCGACGCCATACCCCTGTTGGACACACGCACAACGGCAGCGATGCACACTACGAAACGCGGTTCGCGGGGTCAGCGCGTATTGGGCTCTCGGTGACAGCGTGCTTACGTGCGGGCGCTCTGCGCTGAGAGCTCAATGAGATCTCGTGCTCTGTGGAGCAAACCTATTAGAACATACCGGATAAGGGAGTGGGGGGACTGCGCGTCAGCAGTTATTGCCACTGCAGTTGCATAGTGGCTAGCATACTGGCTATTAAGGCGGCAGAGGGCCGTTGATAGCAGGTGCTATCTCTGAGAAAGGGATCTCCTTAGGCAGTTCTTTGACCACTGTCCTTAGTACGCGCTCATTCGGGAGCGTGAATGTGTGAAATTGGTGCTCGTTTTCCCTGAGGAGAGAAGTCACCTTCCGATATTCACCGGGTGTGGCTAGCTGCAATTTGATCCCCTGATTGTCGCCATCGGAGAGGCGTTCTCTACGGGGAGCCGGCCTGGAAGGCTGGGATGCTGGCGAGGCGAGGACCGGAGGGCAACTCTAGGATCAGTGGGATGGATGGATGGAGACTTTGTCGCCGGAGCGGTCGACGGTTTGGAGGCCCGCTGATGGCAGTATGTTAGAGCGTCCGACTTTGCAACCTTGATTCCGTCCTTTCCGGACGGTTGCAGGTGAAGAGGTTTGGAACTTGCGCTTCCTCTTTGATTAGACGGTTTTGAAACCTTAGTCGAATTTGGGACTGATTAGCGCCTTGACCTCCATATCCGATTCGCTGGGATCCTGACGTCGACAAAGTTGTCGTCGTCAACCGCACGGAATGGCTCAGTCGGTCCATGCGTTACGGCAGGGGAGGGAGCGTTAGTGGACGGAGGACGTGATAGCCTGGAAGGAAGCCGCGGAAAGGGACAGGGAGACCTGGCTATCCGCAGAAGAAGGCCAGGGCGCCGAAGAGTGGCGTACGCGCGCAACCTTTCCCTGACACTGAGCCCCTGGGCGGCGGCAAGAGGTGCCCGCCGCTCAGGGTGGGCTCAAGAGGAGCGCCGTGCTGTTTGTTCCGGCACGGCGCCTAAAAGTGACGATCCGGGTGTCCCAACACCCGGTAAGAAGAGGCCCGAAAGAGGCGAGGGCCACGTTGCGCCGGGGTCACCGAAGACTGTCATCAGCGCCTCGCGCCCCGGCTACAGCGACACGAAAATGGAACAACGTTGGTTTTTAGTGGGTATACCGGCCGCTCTATCTTGGTCCGGGGAGTCTCTCATATCCCGCTGCCCCTTTAATTTGGCGGCGGAATCTAAGCTGGATTTTTCCAACGGCAAAAAAAAAGGGAGAGCGGTTGGAAAACTCCGCGATCAAAATATGAATCCCATCGGTGAGTTTTCAATATAATTTCCGGCCGAGCTTCTGGCTGACCGCCTTAATATGTATACCGAAGCGGTCTTTGAGCCCCTTCGACCATTATACAGGTTAGGTCGCTCCTAGTTATGACACATAGGTTGCGTCACCCAACGGAATCGGTGAGCCCGGATTGCCGAGTGTGCATATCATTCCTGCCCTACCAGGCTCGGTAGAGAGTTATGACGTGGCTGGTTCTGTAACAGGAAAAATAATTATTAGCAGGCCTAGATAGTTGAGTACAACTATCTAGGCCTGCTGAATAGTTAGAACTAGTTTGGCTGAAAAGTAAGAAATGAAACAAGAAACAAGATAGCGGCTGAAAACACAGCTGTGTTATGCAACGAGTTGCACTTACTGTTAAACCTCATGTAACCCACGTAGTAAATTTATAACTATTACGATAGTGTCAACATGCATTGTTTAAAATGAGTTATTTATGTAAAGTTTTTTAGATCTGCCAGTAGCAACAGTAAATAAAATTTAAATAATTTCAGTCCTATAGAAAAAGTCACTAATATATGTCATTACAGATGCAATTTTTTTTATTGAGCACTTTGCTACTAAAACCTAGGTTTAAGTAATAATGTGAGTAAGTCTAACAGACTAAGGACAGTTACAGAGATATTCACAACATTTCTTTTACAGGGTTTTAAAATTGGTTTTATATTCTTTGAAGGATGTATCTGTTGCGTTAAAAATAGTGTTTCATTTCAAATACATTAACTGTACAGTTTAATTGGCTATATTTAACAAAAAAACATCTTTCTATCAAACTCATCCCTTTAACAATGTTTCAACGATGTTACGGATCTCCGTTACAAGATCATACTTAATTTAACGAGCCCTCATTGACATAACCAATGATATCCTGTAACTTGCTGGGGCTTAACACATTACATCGTAACTCAAAGACTATGAAAAAACAATGACATGTTTACTGGTGAAAGTAATTTGTAAGATTTTTCATTATAGCCAAAACATTTTGTTTTATTTGACCAGCAGAAATATAGTCCCGTCTCGTTGCTGATTGGTCCTTCCTTTATAATCTGAGGTCATAGGTTCAAATACTGCGGGAAACCACTTTGTATTTTCATTGCTTTTATAGTTAATTAGGAAAATATAATATATGTAATATATAAATGTTTGAAAGGTGAGATGATTGAAAATATATTTTAAAGTATTTTCAGAAATTGCCCCAAATTATTCCGATTGTAATGCAATGTATGATGTAGATATATTAGCGATATCGAAGTGTTTGAGAAAAATGCTTTTTAAAATAACGCAATGGTCGATAAAGGCAGATATCCCAAAAGATGCATCTATTTCGTTATAAAACCCAAAATATTTAAAGCTACTTAAAAATTCAGTATTATGTTCGCTGAACGTTGCTTCATACGTAAAGTAATAAAGACGTGTGAAGCGCACGTAAAAAAAATTGCTTCCGGCTTATAATAATGTGCTCCAATGGGCTTTTAAAGCAATTTCGAAGGTAAAGGAGTATCTGAGAGATAAAACATGATGTGATTCACTATAATAAACTTGATAAATGTTGTAATGGCAAGTTTTTTATAGCTAAGGCATATCATAAAAATATATTTTGGGAGGCACTAAATTTAAATAATTCTAAATTGCCTCGAGACTAGTGGTATAGGCGTGTGCTTTAGAAACCGGAGGTCGGGTCTGAACCTGCGGGACCAATAAATTTTCATTGTTGCTTTAGTTGGTTAGGGCATATGGGCCGATCACCCAATGGTTCTGAAAAGAAAATGATCCATGCGTCGGATGGGCATGTAAAGTCGGTCCACCCACCAACCCGCATTGGACCAGCGTGGTGGGATACTGGTCAAAACCCCTAATGGATAGGGTGTATTAGGGGAGGCCATGCGTCCAGCAGTGGACTATCACAGGCTGATGATGACCAGTAACTGCGTTGAAGCTAAAGGTGATGTTCGACACAGCTTTTTGTAATATTCTGATACATTATCTTTTGGAAATAGGTCGTATATATATTTTTTTATTTCATACAGGCAGGTCTTCGTATGAAATAAAAGCGATCAGTTAGGCTTCTTAATGGAAAGTGGTCACCGAAGCACGTGAGCCTTGGCAATACTAGGGGTATCTTTAACGCGCTGCCTGCCGTGAGGCATAAGATGTTATGTCTCATTTACCCAGTAAATATGCTGGAGACGGTGCCCTTCAATCCGGAACACGCTAGCGTTTTCACACAATTACTTTGCGGCACACATTTAGCCACCCTTGACGTAAAAAGGGCCTCCTGTAAAAAGGGAACCTGCTACCTCTTAAACATAATTTACTGCCTTGAAATACTATTTACAAGAAGTTTTAAGACATGTCTAATATTATTTAAAAATATAAGAATAATTCATGATGTCACAATTATTTAATCGTAATTTAATAACAAAATTGTAATTCATCTATTGAGTTATACTAAACCTCATACAGCATTATGCTTGTCGTGATACAGTAAGCGATTGAGAAAATAACATAGTTGTAATAAATATTCCTTTCAAGATTACTTCAAACGACAATCGTTCAATGGATCATACTAAATTTCACGACCCCTAGCAGACAGTATCTAATGTTAACCTTGTCATTTTAGGGGGCTTAGTAAATCTTATAAGCAAAATTTGTTTAGATTAAGTATTTTATGGTCGGGGTATTAAGATATAGATAGATTTAAACAACTTAAAATGTTATGGAATTTTTAAGACTTCGACAAAGTATATATCACTTATCAAGATCTACACCAAACGATTTTAAGGCTGAGAAATATTAAATTAAATCTGCACTATATATATATATGTTTATAGTATACAAGTCATGGAGATACAGTATAAGTAACTTATTCAAGTATATGTCAATAACGCTCATTTTTATTATTTTTAAGGAAGACGTGTATATTTAAATATATTTACTCAACCGACTGTTACTCCTTTCTACGGTCTGATTTTGTTAACTTTTTTCATTCCATAACCAGGCGCTGTCGTTGGACCCTATTTTTCTGCAATTTACTATTATATTGAGTGAGAAAAGGAAAAAAATTAATAAAATATGGATTTTATTCGACACCAATATCATTTGAATAAATGATATGGTAGCTAGCAATAACGTTTATTATTACACGACCGTATTAAAATCGATTTACTATGTGCCGATTCACAGCGCGAATCGTCAAATATTCGGGAAAGGTCATCGTCTATCAGTACTATAGTTAAGGTGGAAACAATAAAAAAGGGTTATTCTCCCGCATGAATCGTATAATTTGTAAAGCATGTACCTGAAAGCAATACACATAGGCATTTATTGAAATACTAACTAATTTTGCATACTTTTACATACTTATTTTCTCATCCTAATAAACGTACCCACTCTTTACGCTATTTCATTTGACGAACAGACTCGTTTTATGTACAGATTGATTAATGTACTACTTACATAATGAATTGAACCATTTTAAATTAAGGCCAATAAATAGTTGTTAGTCACGGTCGTCATCAAGATATGGGCGGGACTCTTTAGTACTACATAATATTTAATCAATGTCAGTGGCTTAAATCATCTACGTCAAAGCGGTATGTCGTGTAAATTATGTCGTTTAAATTCATCATCAAATTGTCAACATTTTGTAATGTTTTTTCTGATCTTTGACACGGTTAACTTTTACACATGAATGTTGGAGTAATATTGATATTGTAACATTCCTTTAACGTTCATTCATACGCAAGAAGTCCATAACACTTAACATAGCCACTGTTTCTGTATCGCTTTGCTAAGATATGAGATGAGCAAGGTTCACGTTTACTAGATGTTTAAGGATGCGCTAGGCTCTATGAAACAGCGTAGCAGGACACAAATACGCTTGCAGTCCTCAAGACAGGAGTTACGTCTCCTTTGCTCCTGTAATTTCGCTGGTAGTACATCTTCAAACCAGATGTCAGTGTTGCTTAAACTCAATTTCGGCAGAATAGGTATTGGGTAGTACTTTCCAAACTTCCGTTGCAAAAAGAAACCACCTCAAGACCTAGCAAACCATATTTGAATAAATTGTGACTTAGTTTTTTTTTCTACATGCGTAGTATTCTGTAAAAAGACAAAAGTTTTCATATTTTGTACGTTAAAAAACTCGAATAACTGACAAAGGCAGTAATATGACCAAGTGTAAAATATTAATTATTTATCTTTAAACTTTCCGGTACAAAAGTTTAAATTTATATTACCAGTATCTCTATGAAAAGTTTTGTCATTTCATACCTATAAAATTAATTAAATTATCAATTCCATATATAATATACTCTGTTTAATTATTCAAATTAACTTAAGTTTCTTGCAATGGTTCAAATGAAAAGTATACTGAAAATTGTTGTCGTAAAAATAAAACTAAAAAATACAGTACTTTTTATCAGTGTCAACCAAGAAATAAAATATTACTTCTATTTTTTTACTGAAATTAGTGCCACTAATTAAATAAGTTATAATCCTAACCACAAAAAAACAACCTTCGAAATCTAGTTTACTAATGAATTTAATGAATGTTATTTTACTAAAACGAGCGCTATTAAACTGCTGATACGACTTCAATAATTGTAAAATTTTTCGTTTGTGATGATTGTAGTCGTTACGGAACAGATTATAAAAATTATTCAACATCACTGGGATAGATTCTATGTCGAAGCTTATATAAATGTATAAAATTATAGTGTAAATTTAAATAATTTACAAAAGCAAAACATATTTATGTATTTGTAGAGTTCACGATGAAAGGAGAAGCTAAAGGACAAGATAAAATCAAATGAAATTACCAATTTTTAAGTGTATATTGTTGGTGGATAATTAATTATATCGCTTATGATATTACTTCTACTATAGAAACAACAGTCGTTAGGTTGATGACTATTCCTTATTGTAGAAAATATATATCTATTTATGCTACTAATTTAAAATTATTCGAGATACCTTTCTATTTAGTATAACCGACCAAAGATGCTATTTATATAGACACTAAACTAACTAACTATTTATAAGCTATCAAATAGAATAATTAATATCTGCCATTAATGAATTTGTTAGAGTCAAGGAAATCCTCTGCATATATTATTTGTCGTTCCTGTAAAGTCACAGTCGTACTATACAGTAGTCCGAAAACTGTCGATTGAGATATTTTTTAAAAGTTGCAAAGTCAATTAATTATTAGAAAAATTGTCACAATTTTTTTAACAATACCCAGGCGTGTTTAAAAATCAAAATGACGTAAATTATATGAAGTCTTCTCTTAACTTTCGAATGAAGCGACATAATATAAGTTAATAATCACTAAATTTATAATAATAGCTAATAATCACGTGATTTTGTCTAATTAAACTTTTGTAAATGTAGCATATGACGCCACAAGTCCACTTCCAGTTACGTCTCGTTTTTCAAACGATGGTGTTTTTCACCACCTTCGGCGGCAGGCATAGGCACCTAATGGTATTGCCCAGATGCCCTCTATAAAAGGACCTACCACCTTCTAAACTATATCTATAAAACCATTTTCCTATCCATCTTCCCAGTTATTTTGAAAAAATAGATTGACTGTCATAACCTAAAGATAAGCTGCTTTTAGAGATTATGTAATGTCAATTAATTTATAGCAAGACAAAATGAGTACAACTGTTACTTATATGATGGAAGAATTATCTAACTTCGAGGAAATTATGAGCTATACCCCTATTATTCTGAAAATGCTGAGCTAGAAAACACGAGGAGAATTTTAGTAAATATAAGTTAACACGTTCTAAGGATCGCTTAATATCGAATGCATTGAATCATCACTTATTGAAAAATACTAAGAAGAGAATAAAGTTTGTGGCAATACTCATGTTTTGAAATATACCTATCACAAAGAAAACTGCCTGTAAAGGTTCGCTTAGAGTGTTCACACCTAAGCATCAATCTTGCTCATTCCCCTGTCGGAAAAGCTACTGAATGGCCGACACTGACGAGTACGATGTATGGCACATTGTGTTCAAACGCTTATATCTCGGATATGTAATATTTACACATCATAGGTTATAAATTATGTATTGAAGAAAGGTTTGAAATTACTTATAACAGTTTAGATATAGAAACAGAAAGAAAATTACGATATTTTCTGTTCGGTTTCTATATCTAAATAAGATTATCGTACGAAATTTTATATTCTATTTAAATTAAATTATAGATATTTTTACCGTACACCTGCAAGGGTGCCTTCAAATCAGAGACAGGTTATTTACACCTTGAATTACGTAATGCTGCAAGAGGCACCTTTTCTCATTATTGTTCCGGTTGTCTAAAAATTGTTAGCTGAACTTAGTGGTTTTTATCCTTCCTCATAATATTATTTTGCATCACGATAAATTAACACAACATCATATTAACTGGACACGTTTATGAAGTGAGAAAATTATAAAATTTTTAGTGAAAAGAAAGCGATAACGTTTCAATCAATTTAATAATATTTTGATAGGTAGTACAAAATTTGTATTTAGTTGTTTTTAAAGTTTCTTGTAACAGTTGTAAACATTTTAAATTACAACTTATGTTTAAAAACATAATATATATTTCTGAATTAGAATATGGCTCAAGATAATCAAATTGTTTCTGCTACAACTCAATAAGTGCGTAAGCCAGATTGTACATAATACTTATTAAGAATGCTATTCATTATTTTATTGCTTGCTGAATATTATACATTATTAAATAAAATGAATTTACGGATTTTATCGCATTTATTTTACATTTTAAGTTCCCGAGTTTCGAACATTTCAGCCGTGTCGCGGGGTAGACTGAGATGTCATAGTCTTGTTGATAGTATGGTCACACACCGCTTGACTTGTTGGGTCTTTTTTATGTTTTTGCAATCTTGGGCCGAATTAACCAATTGTCTAAAAGTAGATGATCCATACGTCGGATGGGCAGTCAAAAGTCGGTCCACCCACCAACCCACAATGGACCAGCGGTAGGATACGGTACAAAACCCCATGGATAGGGCTGTTTGAGGGAGGCCTATGTCGGCAGTGACAATATCACAGGCAGATGATGAATCCAGACTCTTGTCTCATGGAAAGCTTCATCTAATACAGAGTTCGGAAGCTTGGCCTTTGAACTAGGTGAACATCTTGGTTTAATACTGCTTCAAAGGTTACCTTAGTAATAACTGGTATTTATTAGCTATAAATATTATCCATTGTATTTGAAACTAAACAGTTATGTTGTTGTAACGAAGTTGATACGCAACATTGGCTACCTCATCATTTAGAAATAATATCTCTTGCATAGGTAAGTATGCAAAAGATCACATTTACGCGGTGTACTGAAACTGAATACAAATAATAAATGAGAAAATGTACTGAAGTTAAATATTAAAGGTTATAGTGCATTGGATATTTAAGGTTTAGTGATTGCAAAATTAAACATTGTGTGTGTGCTTTTCGTCTAAGCAGATCACTTTGTTGTTTTGGTAACTTCTACAGGGAAGTACTCCATTTGTAAGTCAACGCTTAATTAATTCTTTTATCTAATCGAATTTTTAACGAATTTTATGGCGTTTATTTCCGTCTTATGATTCCCGAGATTTCTAACACTATCCAGTAGCCGTGGTCATTGACAGACTGAGTCCGGAACGTCCGGAACTAAAAATGAAAATAAACACGATAAAATCCATTCACATTCTAATACATGCAGATAATATTGAATGTAGATACTGAAAAGTGTATTTTATTTCTTTTAACCTCCCTAATACTACTTACTGCATATTACTTTCTACGCAATTTTACCCCCCTCATTAAATATGTCGGGAAACTGGTCATCTTAGATATTAAAAAGTTGTAGGTATGTTTAAATTAAATCGTTTAATCACTCATCTTAATGCAAGTTTCTAAATTAATCGTATTAACATCTCGCAACTCGATTTGTTAAAATGTATCTCGATAACGTCATAAGAAAAATACTTTCATTGAAGGCCAATTGACGTTTGACAAAAGGTTGAAACTTGATTTAAGATTCATCGTAAATGCGGTGCCGTTTCGAGAGAGACAAGAAAGGGAAAAGTAATAAAAATACATAAAAGTCACGCATATCAACACGAGGAACTTGTCCGCAAGCGATATTCTGTTTCCGAGTCGTAGATATGATAAATCAGTGTGACAACATATAATATAAGATATACAAAGTTAACGAAGCGAGGTAATACATGTATCAGATTTGTTACTGTTTAGAATATATCAAATATTCTTATTTTATTTTCTGTGTTTCAAAACGGCGAATTCAAAATTCAAGGAGTTAATGGCACAATCATACTAGTCTTACTATTCTACTAATATTATAAATGCGAAAGTTTGTATGGATGGATATTTCTTGAAAGTTCAGTATAAGTTTTAATGAAATTTTTCGCAGCTTATCTATCATAATAAGGTATAGGATATAATTATTAAGAATATGGTGAATTATTTAATGTATTATACCAAGTGTTGGTAAAAATCTTCTATCTGCTGGTATTGCGGCTTACACAAACATTCCTTTTAGGTCTGCATGAATATAATGTATTAATTATTGTCCCAAAATAGTATCACTCACATGTGAAACCATTAAAAATAACTAAATTAAAATATTTTATGGATCAGGATGGACGATAAACAACACGACCTGATGCATCTGTGAATATTTATTATTATTATTTTAATAATAGAAACATTGCCCAGTAAAAACCTCGTGACGCTTAAAACACTTTTAAAGATTAATATTGTTTCAATATACCGTATCAAATAACATATCTCATGCAAATTATAATTTACATTTTGCAGTAACGGTTATCCGATTGGTGAGTTTCGGCTTGTTACTGGCCGCAATATGCTAGTATTTTACGGCATAATGATAACCTCATATTGAGTTGTGAATATTACCGAGTACCATGTTTTATTTACGCTTATTTTGTGTAGTAAACATTCTGTATCATCCTCTCGCACACTATATTTGAAACGTTTTTAATATTTAGTACTTTAATAATTATTAAATCTATTTTTTTTATTTATGACTTAAAATGATCAACGCTGTTTGTGAAAGTTATAACGCTTGTTTTGGGAAATATTTTTGTTCGTTTCAATTCGATATATTACTTGTCACAATCGACAAATAAGTATTAATGTTATGGGAAATCGTGTAAAAAAATGTTAAATACTATTTTTCGTACAATGTCATGTGCCGATAAGGGTATCTCGCTAAGGATAAGATGTGTTTCTAGTGAAAATATACAGGATTTTTGGCGACTTTAACTTTTCAGTTTTCTTTGTCGGTAAATCAAAAATGAACGAAGGTTAGTAACATCTGGAAATTGAAATTCAAATTCAAATATCTTTATTCAATATAGAAGTTTACACTTGCTTATTGATTGTCAACACACTACCACCGGTTCGGAAGACGCCACAGACCTGAGAAGAACTGAGAAAGAAACTCAGAGGGTATTTTTATGTCATCTTTTAAAAATAACAAACAATTTGATAATTCGACATTACATATTATGCAATTTTGAAACAGGACTCGGAGAGCATTCCATTACTTCAGGCTGTGTTATCATTTAAAATTCATTAATATCGTAATAACCTTTAACACATAAACGTTCCTTGACTACCTTTAAATTTATTAATAGTTAAATTCTGAACGTTTACTGGGATTTTGTTGTAAAACGTAAACATTGTCCCATAAAGACTTACTTATTCTTCGCAGTCTAGTTGCTGGAAGAATTAAATAATGTTTGTTCCTTGTATCTATGTTATGTGCATCACAATGTCTTAAGAAATCATCTCTATTTTTTGCACATACATTAATCTTTCAAATATGTATTTAGAAGTAACGGTCATTATTTTTATTTCAGTGAACAACTTTCTTAATGATTCTTTGGGCCCAGGTTATAGACTGCACGAATTGCGCGTTTTTGAGGACAAAGATCGTATTAGTATCTGCGCATTTCCACAGTAGAATGCCATAAGACATAATACATGAAAATAGCTAAAATATACTAAACGAGCTGTCTCCACATCGGTTAACAATCTAATTCTTTTCACAGCGTAAGCTGCAGAGCTTAGTTTATTTGCTAGCCTATCAATATGGGGCCCCATTGAGTTTTTGTATCTACAGTTGATTCAACTACGTCTAACGCCTCCATTTATAACCACTTCAAATTTACCATGCTTACATTAGGTGTCATGAATCTGATACATTTGTTTTCCTTTGGTTTAAAGCAAGTTATTAACACTAAACCAATTCGCTACTCTAGAGAGAGTATTATTTACATCGTCATTTATTGACGTATGTCGTTTAATTTTAAAAATCAGGGGAGGTATCATATGCAAATTACTATCTTCAAGCATTATTTATCACACATGGTAAGTCGTTTAATAAATGGGAAAGAGAAAAGGCCCAAGAATGGAATCCTTGTGGGACCCCCCCAACGGCCGGGGCCCCGGAGATCTTTAAATTCACGTCAACCCTCTGAATTCGATGGTCAAGTAACAGAAGAAGGGTTAGGCCAATATTTCTTATAATAGTGACGAGAAAGATAAAATTACTGCAATTTTTCTTTTTAACCAGATTTATGTATCTTTTATTATTGGGAAACATTTATTTTCTTTTGGTTTCTTTCACCGTAAAAAAATTGGCTTTATTAATTTAATTAACTGGAAATTAATATTTGTAAATTTCAGTTGGAATCCTGCAAAATATATTAAAATAATTATATATTACATGAAAACATAATTAAAAGTAAGACTAATTTTTAAAAGGAATTTGTTTTATTAAAAAGAAGGTTCAGTCCCAATATTACTTTTACGTCGAAAGATGTAAATGTTTTGTTCAACAATTTTAAACTGTTTAAAGGGACTGTAATATAAGGAAGCGGAATTGTTCCTTAGCAAAACTTAATAGGTGGATGGTTTGGAGAATGTGAAAATTACATAAACCCATATATTAAGTTTATTCCATAACCCGCGCCATCCCATGGAAAATTTATATCTATAAAATTGCCATTATATTAAAAATTTTTGCCTGCGTGGGTTGCGGCCATTGGCTCTTCTTTATAAACAAGGGCATGGGTTCTCCCGCAGAAAACAAATTGAGTTATCGTTGTTTCTTGGTTGGCTAGGATAATTTGGGGATCACCCAAAAATAAGATAATGCTTGCGTCGGATGGATTTGGTCCAAACACCCAACCCGCTTCAACCAGCGTGGTGTGATCTTTCTAAAGGAGAAGGGTTGGGGAGGACCATATATGTCCCAAACAGGATGATTTGAAGATATTAAAATTGTTAAAAACAATATTAAAGCCTAACGCATAAATTGTAAATATCTCTTTGATTTCGTGCAAAAAAAAAACTTTAAACTATAATTATAATTTAATTAAATAGCTAATTACAATTACAGTACAAAGTTATTTTTTACAAAAGTTAATTGGATGCAAAATATTGTGATTAAAAATAATTGTGAAAGAAATTGAAAAGATGATTATTCCAAGATAAGGATTTATTTTTGTTTGGTCTGTAAAAATATATCTTTTTCTCATTTGTTTATATTCTATATCGAGAAAATGAAATTCCCAATTTACCGGAAGTTAATGAGACGTTTGATCTACTTTCTTTTTGTTTTTTAATATAGGAAGTTTCCATTTGGTAGCACCTATGGAATTGTCAAAAGATTATAAAACATTTTTAATTCCTATTGCCAGGGCAATTTTTTTCCGATTTATGTATCTTATTATATTTTAAAAATTATCAATACTTGTAAGAAATAAAAGGTAAATCTAATGAAAAAGTTCCAAGAATAAAGGTATAATATAAAAAAATAATATAATTTTATATAATTTTAATTAATTTAAGAAAATGTATGCACGATATTTTTATCGATGCAAAACTTATTGAAATTTATAAATTTAAATAATTGTTGATTTTTCCTATAGTGCTGGAATAAAACTTGTTTGATCAAATATATTTAGGCCTCATCAATTGTCCCTCTTAATTAAATTAATTTTTCCACAATCACATGGGTACAAAAAATCAAAGCTGCAACCATCCAATTAATTACCAAATTATGTTAGTTCGGCAAAAAAATTTTACTTACTTTTTCAACCTGCGCCTCATATTTGTTTATTACAATTATTTTTATAGGTTTCTTTGAAGCATTCGTAGTCGGTAATAAAAGCGATTTCAAAAATACCTCTATAATAAGGCTTTATTAGAGGGTCATGAAATTGCGGTTCCTGTCCTGAACCTCTTCTCGACCATCGGTTGTTTTAAAGGGATTCTATAAAAACGTTTGGTTTCCTAGGAAAATAATAATTTCGGGACATGTGATAAAATGTATTTATCCATTTCAATTTATAACCTTCTTTGATATTCAAATAACTTTATTCAATATAGAACTTTACACTTGCTTTTTTGTTTTTCAAACACACTAACTGGTTTGTCAGATTTTTTGGTCACCTTTGGAAATAATTAACACATTAATTTGATTAAAGCAATAATTGAAACAAAAAACTTGGAGAGCCAGGCTTGTTATTATTTAAAAATCATAAATAATCCCAACTCATAATTGTTCCATGGACAACCCTTTAAATTAATTGTTTTAAAAGAAAATGATGTATCAAAAGATTAATAAATTTTTTCATGTCTGTCTGGAAGGGATAAGAATTTATAAAGGAAAAGAACTTTACCGAACACATTTTATTTAAAATATGAATTTATTTACTTTATTTTTATATTGGGTTTGTAGACATTTCCTATGGTCTGCGTTTTGAGGTATAGTAAGCTATTAAGTGTTATAAATCAAATCTTTTAAAGGCTGAAACATATTGTAGATAAATATTCTTAACTTGAGGTTACTGGTAAATCAAATCAATCAGTGTAACAGTTAGTTAATAGCGTTACATAAGTTAAGTAAGTTTTTTCCTTCATAACAAAATAAGATAAAGACCTTTGATAATATCCCAAAAGCAATAAAGTCCAGGTGCTAATACAGATTTGGTAATATTTAATTTAAAGTGCTCCTTTGTGTATAGTTGCTTTGTGCTAACGTTTAAAGCGTTCAAAATATGCTGACATTAAGTTCCAATCCACGCTTTATTGTTTCTGGTTCCATTTCGTAATATATATTTTTATTCATAATATTTTAAATCTTTAGTCTTAGTGAGTTGTCTAATGAATAAGCTTCATAATTAGATTGTTTATGATATTAACAGAAAACAAAAATTCATTTACTTGGAAGAAGACTTAAGAAAGCTTTAAAAATTTAGTATTTACTTCATGAGGTGCAGTTTTCAATCGTAGATACAGTCTTAAATATTTATATATTTTTTATTTTAAATTTCACAGAAATGCCTAATTATTTGTTACAAAACAAGGAAAGAAGTCGTCTGGTTTACCGGAGAAATGAAGCATATGCAAAATAGTAAACGCTCCAAATGGTTTGAAGTCAGTAAAAACTTATTACCGAATTCATTTTTGGCTATGTTAACTACTGTGTTTACATCGTGCACTCGATGTCGTTCTGCATTCACCTCTCTCAGACTTGGACGATAACTGATCAAAAATGTCTCATCTGCTCATGTCTTTGTATGGCAAACGTAAAATAGGACTGTTTTGTTTTTTTCCACTACTGCATTAGAACTGGTTGTTGCGTAGTTTTTGTAGATATCTACTGTATTGGAAAATACCGGATGCAGACGTAGGGTCTTCGAAAGGGGGAATTCGTTATAATAATTTTTGGGAATACACCTTTTGATTTTCTCCATCTGTTTCTTGTCTTTTTATAAAAGGCTTTTTCTTTTCAAATTACGTGGTTAAATTCAAAATGAGCAATAGTGCTTTATTTTCTTGTGTAGTTTGTTATGAAAAGCGAGAGAAAAGAGAAAATGTTTGTAGTTTTACAAAGAAACGGGACATTATACCGTTTTTTTTCACAATTAATATAATTAATACTTTATGGAATGAAACTTGGTATTTAACTAAATATGATGAAGGTTGGTCTCAATTTGGGTTTAAGATAAAAGACTGATATTTTTTATAATTTAAATGTATTTTTAAAAAATTTTATTGTTTAATATTTACTTTAATCTGTTCTGGAATATTTGATTTACGTATTCTTAACAATTTGGGCGCAAAGTTTAAAAATATAACTAATCCCAGGATCAATGTGATGTTTAAATTTTAAACGATTGTTGACCAATTGGACCAAAAAATTAATAACCTTTAAAGAAAATTGGCAAAACAGACCATTCGATGTTTTCCTATACTTTGTGATGATTAAAAAATAAAGTGCCCCTGGAGGCGTACTTTTATTGAATAAAATATAAAAAAATAGTATTTTAAAATATTGAAAGACTTTTTTCAATGGAAAATAAGAAAAGAAATACTGTTTCTTTTGGATATTTCATTATCAAAAGTTATGAACCAAGAAAGAAAATAAAAAAAAAATTTTAGATAAAACGTCCATTTAATATAAAATGGTTTAAAAATAGTTTCATTAATTTAATTTTAAATTTTCGCCCTGAGACAAAAGACCTACTCGTTTACCTAGTAATTGCCCACCGATGCCTTAAATCGTTTTTGACTGTAGTTGTAATGATTTGAACCAAAACAGGGACCCGAAGCACACCCAGACGTCTTTGTAAAGAAAAATTTTTTAAAGGAGAACAACAATAATTATGTATGTGTAAAAATATAATTACAAGGCATGACAAACAAAACAACAAAGAACAATGATTTACCATTGGACTTGGGTCATTAAAATAGATGAACTAAAGGTAACTTCATTTATATTTGTTTAACATTAAAAACTTCTTAATTATGTTTTGTTTACATTATATCACAATTAATTTATCAATTTGCTTTAATTGCGATTCTGAAATTTCTTTGTATAAGCGAATGAGTAGTAAAAGGTTTAAAATAAATTGGTCCTTTGTAGAACAAGATAATAAGATAGTTCAAATAAATCAAATAAATTCCCAAAACACCAACTTTAAAGGTCTCTAAATTTCAATTTCAATAAAACTCCCTTCACGCCTATTTCTTTCGACGAAAGTAAATTAAAGTAATAGCAGTAAATCAAACAATTGAAAATAACCATTCATTTTATTTTTATTCCAAAAAAAAAACTGAAAATAATTCAATTACGAGGATAGGTAATCGCGCTTAAAAGCTATTTTCTAGATGTATTAATTATGCGTGATATAAATAAATAAAACTCTTGAACGGCGTTTTTGAAAAATTCTAAACTAAGCATTAACCTCGAATAATACCATTATTTCGTGATTAAAGTCTGCCTAGTAAATATGTTAATATGGAAAGGCTTAGAAAATCGACTTCATTGGCTTCGGCGTATGAGAAAGTCGTTAAAGTTTAGGATGACCCTCCAAGGTTTGTCGGAAATTTTCTTTGAATATATAACAAATTTATGTTTGTGACAAAACACCACAACTTTTTTCAAAAACAAATTTTATTCTTTTTGATTAACTACGACAACTAACCCCCCATGACCCCTTACCAAATTATTGTCGTAAAGTTACCATTTTATTTTTAACGTGTTTTATCAAAAAAGTATATTCTGTTTTAACAAGATGAAATGTCTTAAAATTGCAAAAGGGAATAGGGAATTGAAAACGGCACAGGGTACGAACCTCCGAACCATAAGAAAGTGAGAGGGTTTAAAAGTGTTGGGGTTGTCACATATAAAACATCGCCTCACCAATTTTACAGGCAACTTTTTTATCCAAAGTGAACACCCCCCGCATTTTTTGTCAAACCAAAAAACGTTTCTAAAAAATTTAAAAACGGAGATTTGACAAACCCAAATAGTATTCTTTAATTTCTCCAGATAAATTCTCAAAATTGATTGAATTTGTAGAAAATATTCATTCCTTATACAGGAATTTTAATCAGTTTTTGGGTTTTTTTGGTTTTTTCCAAAAAAATTTAAGTCAAGATCATATTAAAAGTAGGAAAAAATCAAATCTTATACATATCCAAAAATGCTCAAATTTTCTGAAAGGCTACTTATTTTCTTCCATTTTAATTCCTAAGTCCTATTCTGTAAACCTAATAAAAACTAAAGTTCTTTCTTATAACCATTTTAAAACTGTAATCCATTTACGGACTTTGACCCACTTCAACAATTAAAGGGTGAAGGTCTGTTGTCGGATAAAGGAACCAACGTTTGTTTTCGCGTCTTGAAATTCTTTTGTTTTAATGGTTCTTTTTTTGTACTATGTATTAGTTTTTTCCTTTTAATTTATAAATAAATTAAATTTTCTTTACGTCGTTTGCTTTTTGAAAGCGTAAGTTATAAAAATTAACATTTACATAGATAACGAAAAATGTGAAATCAATTTTTTCATTAATTATGAAATATTAATTTTTTTGTTTTTTGTTTAAAATTAATAATGGGCAACAAATTTATTTTGAAGGCTTCTTTTGATTAACACCTTCTTCACTAACTTCAGAGTTTAAAGGTATTTTTTTTAATGAATTGAACTTATCTTTTAGTTTATTTGCAGCCTCAGATGCAATGGAAACTTGCTCTCAATTGTTCTTTTTGACTTTCGTTAGGATAACTGTTATTTAATTAACTGAAACTTATCGATTATATAGAGTCTATCCTTTGGACAAAATGTGAGAATTATCCGAATTACAAAGTGTACCGACTTATTTTGTTTATATTTCGTTTATTTGATTATGTAATCTTCACATTAAAAACATTTTAAAAAGTTCCCTTTTTACCATTTACTTTTACTATTTTTACTTTTTTACTATTGGATATCATACAATAAAATTATTTGTTAATTTTTTGGGCAATACAAAGTATTATAGTAAAAGTAATTTGGTTATTAAAACTTTTCAATAGGTTACCAAAAACAAAATATTGATGTTTCTTTATATATTTGATTTTGTTTTATTTGGTAATTAACGTTCTAACTTCTATGACAGTATTATAAATATAAAAAGTTTGATGATAACCCAAAATCCGCCTTATTCAAGCGCTTATTTTAGGTAATCTTAACAGTGACGTAACAAAACTGATTTTTTTTCAAAATACACTTTTTTCGGAAAACCATCAAAAAGTGTATTTTTTCGAACTTTTTGAAAATTATCATTAACCTCAAGTATTTAAAGAGTATCAGATATCGTGAAATTTCAGATAGACGTATTTACCCTCAAGGACGTCACAATGTCTCTGTAGTCTTAAATGACTTTTGGACGTTTCACTTTGTAAGTTTTTTAATGTACAGAATTTCAAAAAAACTGGACAGTACTTGTACGAAAGGTCAATAATAAAATGATAATAAGTTAAAGCTGAGATGGGCACCTGAATATGTGGGTTTGATAAGGTTAATTCTGTAAAAAATTTCCGAATTTTCAATACTTTAAATTCCAGGGAATATTTCATTTTAAGTTAAATTACCGAATCATTTCGAACAACCCAAAAATAAATTTAAATCCGTTGTAATGAGTTAGGAATGGTGGATTGAGCCTGTTTCAATTCGTTAATACCATTAAAACTCTTTTTAGCTTTTTTAATAACTGAAATTATAGATTTTTTTAAAACATGGGTAATATTATATGAATACCTTTCCTAAGCATTACAAGACCGGTATTTTTTAAATTATTAATAATAATTTATTATTACCAATTTTTAATAAATTTGATACCAAAATACGAAATTATTAAATGAACTTTCTCAAATATTGTTTTAATCTAACTATGACTGCCGATAATATTGCTCTATTATGTTTTCATTGTGGGAAATACAGACTAAACGTCTTAAGTCAAGAACTTTATTATTTTTTTTTTTAAAGAATAAAGCTTAATGACGAAAAGTTGTTCATTAATGACGAAAAGGGGTCCCAAAAATATTTACAATAATTTTGTAATAATAACTGTTAATTTTTTCATCAAATTTACTTTTTTCAAAAACGGTAAAACAAAAAACACAATGTTAAAATGTTTATATTTTCAAGAAATTTTTGTTACCAAAATAAATTATAACATATATAATAAAAGATCTATTTATAAATATAGATATATAAGTTAAAAACTGAAAAAAAAAAGTATTCGATTATTTTAACCCATCATATTCTTTCATTAAGGAGAACGATTACGATTTTATCATTATAATGAAATAATGATTGCATTAGCACATACAGACTGGATGTGGTATCCCCAGATAGAACCCATCAAGCTCAGATACACTAACAGATTATCATTTCCGCGGAATTATATTATCAAAAGTTCCATTATATTGTTTTGCTCAACTAAAGAAAAATAATCCTTTATTTTTATTCGTTGTTGACACAATTGTTAATTTTTTAGTGTTTCGTTCAACAGTTTATTTGTATATATAGCGTCCTCAAGAAACAGGCTACACATACGATAAAAGTTATTATTGTGATAATAGTTCTGAAGTTTAATTTATTATATTACGACTGACGTCAATTTTTCCAATGTTATTCTAGGGCATTTGGCACAAGAAACCGGAGGTCGTGGTTCATTCCTGCGAAGGCACAGCAATTTTCATTGTTGTTTTCCCTGGTTGGTTAGAAATTTGGGTCGATCATCAATTGTCACAGAAAAGTAAGATGGTTGTACGTCGGATGAGCATGTAAAGACAGTCCAGCTACTAACCCGCAGTGGTTCCAGCGTAGTGGTGATTGAAGCCTAATGTATAAGGGTTTATTGGGAAGTCTTTGTCAGCAGTGGACTATCAGACGCTGATAATGTGTATTCTGCTGCGAAGGAATCCTTACGTTTATAAATTGTGTATTACAGTTTTGGAACAAAATAATTAGCCGAAATAACTTTTGAGGCATTTTTATATTACTTTTACATACTTTCTTAATGTTCACAGTATATTTTCTGCTATATATTAATATTACATATTAATATTGATACTGCCTCGGATATGTTTCGGTCGTTATTGAAATCCAAATCTAATTAAAAGCTCTTAGCCAAAAATTACTATGATCACAATTTTTACTTAACCTGAAATCTTAGAGATTGTAGTTAAACTCGCATGTTTAGAATTTTATATTAGCTAATAAGTAAAACTAAAAGTTTGCGCCTGCCAGATATCTTATATGTTCAGTTATAAACTTTAAATAGAAAACATTCATAATCTTAAATTAACACAAATTCATACTAAAGCTTGCAAATGTAAATTTAGTCGCGTTCCAATTTGTCACAATTCAAGCCGCAATAAACTTCAAAACTTGTGGCATATTATAAAGTTCCTCACTGCCTTTGCTGAACTACCGAGTCAGAAGTTGCGCATTTCAAGATTACCTAATCACATAGTTGCGATTATGTGCTGATGTATGAACCTTAATGTACCTAGAAATTTGTAATTTCTTATTTTCACTTTTTTAGTTGTTTTTCACTATATTGAAACTACACTTACTGTTTGTTTTATGTTTATCATGTCATAATTTACACAAAGCATTCTACTTTTTAAATTGATATAATGAGAACAAATATTATTTTGATAATTAAAAAATATTACACAATCTTAATAAGTTCTACCTTAATTATGTCCTGCTAATATAATACTCATAAAAACTTTGTTAGTAATTCGTCGTTTGCTGAAACGTTGTTAAATGACAAACAATATCTGCCAATCAAGTTAAATGATTTCTTATCCAGTTAAACTGCTTAAAAGTCTGAGAATTACAAACCGGGCTCTAACTCGTTTAACATATTTTATGTCCTATAGCGATCTTTGTTCAAGGCATTTTCCTATTGGGATGCCACAATGTGACAACTTGACTTAACGTTTGTTTAAAAACTTTAATTTATTGACATTTACGAAATTAACGTATCTTATTATATTGTCATAAATCAATTCTTTGAATAAATTAAAAAGAATGCGAACTGGAGATGGTAGGAAAACCAAAGGTTTGGGTTCTGTGATACTGCTCTTTATTTAACAGTATTTTGCCCTGTTAAACAATTGTAGCCCATTTAGATACCCCTGCCTCCGTAGCCTAGTGGTATAGGCGTGTAAGCTTAGAAAACCGGAGGTGTGGGTTCAGATCTGAGGCTCATGTTTTCATTGTTGTTTTCCTAGTTAGTTGAGGCGAATTTGTTAATCACCCAATTGTCTGAAAAATGAATAATCCATGCGTCGGATGGCATGTAAAAGTCAGTGCCACAACCCGCATTGGACCAGCGTGGTGGATACGGTCAAACCCCTAATGGATAGAAATTGTATTGAGGCCTATGTCAGCAGTGGACTATCACGGTGATGATGATGATGATGATGACTCAGTCTCATTGGTTTGAAAGGTTGATCGGGCAGATATACTAACAGGTTGCACTGTTTTAACACAGTTCATCTGGTTCTCCAATATATTGGCTGTTTAGGTCAACAAGTATAACATTATAGTATCATATAATATTTTAGTTGTATAGCATTATGTCTGATCTTTAATAGACCCGTAGGTCCAAGAATCGTTAAATGTATACCGAATACAAATAGGTATTCCCAGTTATAAAGTGCTATCATCATTAGCTGTTCGAAGAAATGTTATGATTTTGGTTTGCTTTCAAACCGACCACGATAATTCAAGCAGCTTCAGGATGAAATCCTTTAGATTGACAGTAAAATGTTCAAAAGTGCCTTAGTTGACAGTCGCCACAGTTAAATTGTGTTGGAACTTGTATTAACCTTGATGCCCCTCATCCAATTTCAGATGATTGGACCTCTGTCAAATTAGTACATAATAATATAACGAAGATATTAAACACAATGAACTTAGTTGCTATATTTTTTAATATTGCCGGAGAACAACGCTTTTTCAAAGTTTATATTCCAGTTTATAGCCTATAAAGATGTTTTGAAATGAAAGCAACTTTTTATTCAGCTTCAGTGAGCAAATATAAACATTTCATTTAATAATTTTTTTATGCAATTTGTTTTCAAGTATTGTACAAACAATGGTTGGTGCTTATAGTTCTCTTAATTCATGGTTTTATAAAATAGTTGAATGTAAAATATGCAAAAACTGAATAACCTGCCCTTTTAGCGTATGGACCGTAATATTGTGTTAAACGAATAAAGCAATTGTTTCCTTTTTACGATCTGTTCATACCTCAAACAGCTGTTTTTGCGCATATACAGGCACAATGTAGTAGTGTGAGCCTTTGCCCATTCTGGTTTCGACGACCCACTTAACTATGGCAAGTTGGCCTTTTTGGCAACGCTGTTACTAAGCTTGAACGACGATTTCTTTTGAGTAAATGTGTTTTGTAAATAGAGAGTTCGCGTACCGGTTTATTTTTTTTTTTGATGGATCGTGCTCTGAGGAAAACCTGTGGGAACATAACCGGGTTCCGGGGAGCCCGTTGCCGGGCGCGTCTCCCCGTAAGTGACTCCCAACTACCGGGCCCTGAAGGGTAGCTAGGCTTGGGTTGTCACTCTTCTGGTTTACGTTAGCATGCTGAATCGAGGCTGCCCAGGTGGGCCCGACGCCTCGGCTCGATTCAGACCTTTGCAATGATCATTTAATAGCTAGAGCTCTATCGGGTTGTTACCACTTCGCAAAGCGTTGGCGCGGGAGAAAGTGGCGCAAGCTTCCAACAACTCCTATCTAATATGGTGTTAAACTGCAATGTCATATAGCAAAGGGACAATTATCTGACCTCACAGGTAGAGACCGATGTAGATGTACCGGTTTAACAGAAATACTACAATAACTGGCTTATAATTGTTTGAAAGATTGGGTGGTGGAAAAATCAGCAGCAGTCTGGTCTGCTGGGCGAAGTATCTGTGAGTCACAAACGTTTTAGCTTAACAGGTGAAAGTATTTTGTATTTTTATTTAAATTGCAGTATCACAGTAAATATAATGAAAGATGTAGCACTGTTAGACCTGAAAATTCTAGCATCGATTAGTATTACGTATTATCATCATCGAACTTTTAATAGTCACTGCTGGACATGGTACTCCACTAATACCCCTATCATTGGGGTTTTGGACCCGTAATCCACCACGCTGGTCTACAGTAGCAGGTTGGTGGTTGTTGTGGTGTAATGTCATATACTCAGGACAATATTGGATGGAATATACATTGCACGAACTACGACAGAGTAATCATAGTCTGATAAGCGCGATTTATGGACATTGAAACTGTTCTTGCCCGGCCATTGAGCAAGGAGACTTCCCTTTGTAACCCATTTATTATCCCGTAATGTACAACCAATAAGTGTATGAATAATATGAGAGAACGCTTACAATTGTGATAAAGTTACATTACCACAAGATAAAAATGTAAAAATAAAGTCTATAAATATTTAACCTTTTACCTTAAGTCCGTAATTCGTCATCAGAACCACATACAGATGTAGTTTGGTTTTCTTTTCTTATTGCCTACACACATCAATGTTAAACGGTTTAAAGTAGATCAAGTTTCTGTTGAAATTAACGAATGTGACTAATGATAAATAAATATAAATAAAAAAGCCTTTATTCTCACAGACTTACAAGTAAAAAAATTGTAAGTATTGTGCTATATCTAACTAAAATACGATGATATATTTCTTACATTGTTAAATTATTATATTTATATATTAAAATATTTTCTTTTTCCTATACCTAGCACTATTATTCTAATATTAGTCTACAGGGCTACTTTAAGAGTGAGCCTCCTCAAAAAAAGTAATGATCTTCTCAAGATTGCGCTACTTAAGAATCAATTTGTAATTTTTTTGATCTCATCTTTGATTAACTACAAATTCCTCTCTTTTGCCTTGGCCCTGCCCATGTGGTTATCCTTTGTCTATCTTTGATCTCTTGTTTTCCTTAGCCCTTTCCATTTATTGATTGACGTATGTCCATCTTTGCCTTGGTCACGTGTCTAATTTTGTCTTACTTTCTGTATCTTTTGAATGTTGACATACGCGTTCTTCCCGTTGGTTCAAATTATTGTGTCATTGTTTTTTTATTAAACTTGAAACTAGAACCTTGGTTTTAAGTTTAATTGGCAACTCTTTTGAAATATATCTTCATTGATATTTGTTCCAAGTTAATTGTACTTACCTACGTTTTGCTTGTGACCTTTGTTCTTATGATGAAGCAAAGTGTAATTGTCCTGTATATTTAAGAACTAACTAAATAACGTATAGTGTTATCTTTTAGCATTGGTCATCAACATTGTTTTGACAGTTCATATCAAGCCCACTACTGCTGGCGTCGTTAGTGATTTTATCATGTGTTGATTTCAGAACTGGAGTCAGATAATAAAATCGTCATCTACCAAATCGTAGGTGTGAATAGGCGTCGTTCCCATCTAATACCTAGATACCAATTAGTTCACTGATGACCGACTCTAGCGTTGCTTTATAAGCAACAACGGCGAAGAGTCCTGTATCTCTACCTCTGTTTATCAGGAACCAAGGCCTACCGTCTCAGGTTTACTCTGCTCTTTTGATTTATTATATATACTACAATTGCAGGTCATATTGTTTTCCTACACTTTGTTGTGAGGCTGTCCCACTTATTCTTTTATAGAAGCACAGTCAAATGCTTTTGTAATGTGGAATACAATATATAATGGTCTGTTTTGGCTCAGTATTTTTTCTATTAGATTTACTGTCTAGTCTATCATTAGATATCCTTTGGAAAACCGGCTTGCTCCGATGGGTTGATGTGCATCAATGTATAGTTATTCTTTTGTTATTATTGAAAGAAACATGAATTGGGTATGAGCTTATAGGTCTGTAGTTCCTATATCCTTTGGGTCACCTTTTATAAATTAGAATAATATCGGATAATATCGGTATTGATATAATAATAATAAGCAAAAAATGAAATAATGTTTAAACTTTTAAGTAACGTTAACTATAGGGCTATTTTAAGTCAAAGAAATTGTGATTGTCAATGGTTCATGGGTCGAAATAGTTATCTATCCATAAAATTAATAAACGCATTAATGCTTTTAATACCTTCCTTTAGCAAACAAAAAGGCACAAAGCATTTTTTTATTTAAAATTGCAATTTAAGATTGTCTATATAATATAAATGAATACTAATAGAATTATCATATATCAACACAATTTAAATAAAAGTATTTGCATCATTAAACATTTGTTATTATTACGAACGACAGTATTTTTTTATGTTGATGGTTGTAAGCTGTAATATGACAAAGAATTTTTTCTTACCCTATTTAACACTGTATTTAAAAAGAAGTGTAGTGCTGTTGATCTCTTTGCGTATAAAATTATAAACTGATTTGTTTATTCGTTTTGGTTTTTAATGAATAAAGGATGAGAGCGTAAAAGACCACAAAGCTATAGGATAGGTCAGAAGCGCCTAACATTTCACAATTTCCTCACATCCTTGCTTATGTACAGTATTTAAAACAAAAAAAAATCATATATCGTGACATAAATAAAGTTGCAAAACAATGTAGCAGTTTGTAATATTTTTGATATCTTCATTAACTTGGTTTCTTACTGTATTTTATACATATATTATTCAGTCAACCACGATAAAACAATCTTTCAAATGGAAAAACCTGGATACCAATATTTATAACACTATATTATTACAGCTCGCAAGGTTGACAAAGGTCAATTTTATGTCCGTATTCGCGACTGCACAGTAACAATAAAATATCATCAGTTGATTAATTTCATGTGTACATGCTATACACTGAAACCTTGACTTTGATTTTTAAGGTCAGAAATGAAAAGTTTGAAACCTTTTAGAAAAATAAGGAAAGGATTTGATGGTTTGATTACAATAAATGCAGACTGGTAACTTCCATTGACTTGGTGGTATTGGTCATCAGCACAAAGCTATCATAGCCTGGTGTGGTGTGCTTTAGAAACCGGAGATGAGTTTCCCGAATCACCAGGGACTCAACTAATTTTTGATTGTTGTTTCCCTGGTTGGTTGAGCCAATTTAGTGATCACCCAATTGTCTGAAAAGTAAGATGATCCATGCGTCGGATTGACAAAATTCCAGTCCACCACCAGTCGCATTAGACAGCGTGATGGGGATGCGGTCCAAACCCCCTGATAGATGGGGTGCCATTAGGGAGCCTATGTCCATGTTGGACTATTACAGGCTGATGAGATGACTGGCCTTCGATTCTATATGTAGCTCGAGTTATCAAGTAAACACAGAAATATTTACCGTGGGGTCCTATTATTCAGATTAAAAATTATCTTATCTAAGCATAAAGAATTATTAAATAAACACATGCACTCACTTGTCCTTTACTTTCAAGTTTAATGAGACGGAAAACCATTACGACCAGATGAAGGTTAGGCACAGGACCAAATTTTATGCATACATCCGAACGGGATCATCTTGCTTTTACAGGCAATCAGGTAATCTGCCCGCGTCCTCACGACCAGCAGAAAATAGCTTAGTAGTTCTTTACTTGGGATTGAAGACCCACGCCGTTTGGTTCTAAACGCCGCAGTTTGAAACGGTAATGGATATAATCGAAAAGTCATCACTATCCTTATAAAAATAAAACATTAAATCGCAAAGTGCATATTTCTGCATTTGCCGGTTACTTTAAAGTTAGTGAGGATAGTTCTTATTGCTAAATATGCCAATCGTATTTTCTGAATAACCTCTCTACACTAACGATCCTTCTTTGATCTCGAAGTTGTGCAAAACGATTCAATTAAATATATAAAAAAAATACCTATGCTTTTCAACATATACTATATATTATCATTAACTTGATGGCAAATAAATTGGTTCAGGGGTGAATTTTTAGATAAAATAACGTGTGCAGTAGTCCAATATTAAATTAATTTAATTTAGTAAATCCACTAATTTGGATTTTTCACGTTAGTTATATATTTTGTTCGCGATAATTCGAATTCTTTTCCATCCATAATCTGGGGCAGACTGGTATATGTCAGTATCTCAATGTTTTGAATAACTGTGAACTTTTATTTAAAATTGTTTATATCTTCCAGTTTCCTGATTTGAACTTAAAATTAGTTAACATTATTTACATTTCATTTAGTTTTGTAACATATTAGTAGATAATTGATCCGGGCTCCTGAAGCACAAGAGTATTCAAAACAAATTTACTTGGCAAATATAGCCCTTTTAAGCGTGGTTTCAGTCATTACTGATAATTTATTCTTCCAGGACTTGCTGGTAAAAGCACGGTCAGAGTTCATATTGTGAAATATAAATATAGGACAACTAGCGACGTCTATTTTAAACCAGAACATCACATTTGGAGATAAATAAAAGTCGTACTAGAAATAATCTATAACAATTGGCTAGTTTATTTTAATCTCGTATTAGTAGCTTTTTTTAGGAAAATCAAATAAAGTTTAAAATTCATAGTGGTTGCTAAACAATGTTCAAAAGAAATTAAATATGGTATGTACGGTAACAACTAGGGCGCGTAAACACTTCTGCTATAGTAAAATAAAGGAAGCTTTGGACATACTAATTGTACTTACAGACAGTCATTGTGGAGCTCTATCAGCAGATTGAAACTTGTTCCTCTTTTGTGTCAATTAACCTAATGAGCAATCATCTTTCCTAATGACTCACAATTGGAAAAAAAGCTTTTCAGAGAATTTAAAAGCTACGCCATGTTAATAGAAATAAAAAAGTTGTTTCCTTCGTTATTAACCAAACGCAGTGAAATATCAGCATGATTTGCTATTTATTTTTATATTTAAAAATATCACGTTGAAAAATGTAAAATGATTTCCACTTTTTAAGCTACCAGTTTTATTTTTCAGGATTTAAACAGAAGATTCAGATCAAAGATTTACATCATTACTCCGTTAACATCTCACATCTGCATTTATAACATTAAATGATGAAATTATAAGCCTCCTTTCAGTGTCGACCTAACATAAATCTCTTCAAAAACTTTTTATTAGATTTTAACGCAAAAGGATTACTGCGAGAACATTTCTCTCAATGTTCTCTAAAAGGAACGGCAGACAGAGGGTACTAATAATATTACTTGACACTGCCGCGATACATATAACACGAAACCATACATTTCACCATATGTAAAAATATGAAATAAAATTTGAATATTTTTACAAATAACAAACATTACAATTAATAGAATAATTATGAATATTCAAGGAACTTAACAAAAAGTAGTTAACGCCATATGAAAACCAGAAAAACAAAATAACAATCACTAGATAAACACGAACAATAAATAATGAACATCATTAAAATTAATAATTAAATGATTTATAATACAACAACATAATCATTATTCTAAATAAAATCAGCAGACCAAGTCTATCAAAAATATTTTGCTGATAATGGGCAATAAATCAATTTAAATGTTGTGCGTTTCCAGTCGATGTAATCCTATTGTGTATTAAACTGTTGATGACTGACTTGCAAGAATTCTTTTGATTTAAATCTAATAACAACTGTGGAAAATAATAGTCTTATTCCCACATTTATTAACAACTAAGATCTTTAAAAGCTGTTTTGATCTCGCAGTCATATTTATTTGCCCTTATCATTCCTAAATGTAGACTTATCTTTTGGATTCGCTGTCCGTAATGAATAGATCTTTAAATATATAGATCGCTAGATTTTGCAACAGTTCTACTATCTAATCTGCAGGAGATTAGATATTAAGTAAAACAAATTATTAAAATGGTCTTTGTTTATACATCATTAGATCTACTCAGAGTTTTGTTTGAATCACGGTTAAACATCAGTGTGAAGTAAATTTACAAGGCTTCCGTTTAAATTTTATTTAAAAAACAAAGGCCGAAAAGTTTAATATGCTAAGATTCTCTTCTCGATGTGCAAAGCTTATACTGCAGCAAACAGTTGCAGCACTTCGTAGAGTAAGAAAATCTCTTAGGCAAAGTCTAAAAAGCAACTGTAAGTTTCTATATTTTTATTTGATAAAGACGTAACATCCAGTGGATTGGTAAACAATTACGGTACGAAGTTATTAAGTCCAACCCAGAAATATATGGTAAAGAAATATTTTATATAATTTCAACAAATCAAGTATTTTTTTAAAAAGAAAATTTAAAAACTTAAATAATAATTTTATAAAAAAAATATTAATGATCATTATCAACATTTTAAAAATAATTGAAATTTTTTGCCCTTGCATGGTATTACTCCAAATTAATGTTTAAATTAACAACCCCTTTAACTGACTGATAATGGTATTATTAAACTTGTTTAAACCATCGCATTCATCATTTTCTAAGCTAATGAAGAAAGGCGATCCCAATTTTAATTTAAAAATATAACAATACAAATTAAAATCTTTTACTAATCTTTTAACCGGTAATGGAAAAGTATTATAAAAATATAAATTAGGAAAAGTGTAAAAACTGCGGGTTTGCAAAATGTACACGAGTTGATAGCAATAAAAATCCGAACTATTATTAAGAAGTGAAAACATTTTAAACTATATATTTTGGCACCCACCAATATTAAAAAATATGAATTAATCTATAAAAAATAAGGAGGTTGTTTAAAAATTATTGATGTCTTAAGGGCAAACGAGGTAAAAATATTTCCAACATTTCATATAAGGCAAACATAAGACTGTCTGCATACAAAAAATAAATTACAAAAAGGCCCACCGTGCACTTCGCACGTTTTAAACTTTCATTCATTAGTTTCCTTTTTATGTTTAATCTTGCGAATTAAAGTCTTTTAAGTGAAACGTAAACTAACGTGATGTTTATATAACCTAATATTTATTTTTTTCTACTAGCTTAGTGATTTTTAAAATATCCTTGTCTATGTGGTATATTGAAATGAGAATGAAAAGTCTTTTTGGAAAATTTTCAGTGATTTGTTAAAAACCCTTTTGAAAAAACACTGGCCTTATCATCTCCTACCTGTTAGTCCCTGTTGGACGTAGTCCCCAATACACCCCTTTCCGTTGGGGTTTTTACGATCCCCCACGCTGGTTGGGGTTGGGGGTCGAACGATTTTCGACTATCCAACTTGGATCGTCTATAGATCTTTAACAATTGGGTGATTGCCAGGCCAAATTGCCGAACCAACTAGTAATCAACAATGAAAATTTGTTGAGTCCCGCAGGATTCGAACCCAACCTGGTTTCTAAAGCACACCCCATACCCTAGGCGGGAGGCAGTTGCACTATATGTGTAATTTTTAAGTTGAAGCCGCCATCAAAATTTTTTTACTTTTTTGTTAAACGTCTTTTCCGTAAATCATGGTTTAAACACCGTAATTTGAGGACCATGTTATTCACTTAGTGGTGAGTGGTTTTTGGCATCAGACGCTGCTTTTCTTATGTGCTTCATCCTTACCTTCAGGTAAATGTCTTGCTTGTCTTTCTTGTAACAATTAAAAAAAAAAAAAATTCACCTAAAGTTAAGGATCCCTTAACCCAAAACTGTCCATAAGAGATAGCTTTTCACCTTGTTTAGACGTTGTTTCATTTACTGATAAATATAAACTATTCCATCAAAAGAACAAAGGAACGTTAAATTTATGGATGTTCCTTTTAAAAAATCTTTAATATTTTAAACGTAAACGACTTTCGGCTCATCTGCGTCCGTAACGTTTATTTTTAAACCTTTAAATCTCTTACAATTATATTTAAGATGAAAGGCTTGTGGGTTAAATTCTTTTTTTCCGGGTTTGGTAAACTTTTGTAAGCTTTCAGGACAATTTTAGGTCAGGCCAACATGAGTTAATTGGTTATTAGTAATGATTGCTCTTAAAGGCTTTTTTATTTGGGTTTACATATCTTTAATTATGATTTAAGTAAGATATTGAACAACTTTTTCTTGGCTAATTTTAAGCAGTTATTGCCTTTCTTCTAGTTTCAAGCCAATGTATTAGGATGTGCCCCCAAAAAAACATTTGCCCATAGTTATAGTTTAAATTGCAAAATCTTTTTATAAAACAAAATTGGAAGGAAGAGGAATAATTTTCTTTTAATTATTTTTTTGGTAATATATTCATTTATTTAATTTACAAATGCCTTAATTTTTTTACTTAAAGTTTAAAATTTTATCTTTTAATTGGTCAAGTTCGTTTATCGAATGTCGATTAGGGATATTTGTAATGAGTGGAATACCTTAATTTTATACCTTAAATCAATCATGACGATTACATGGGAAGTTTGTTAGTTATATTTTATTATAAATTTAATCCGTATATAAAAGTGGAAAAATAATATAAATCTTATAACAGGGATAAAAAACATTTTGGAACTGGGCTAATCACTTAAATCGTTGTAGGAATTTAAAATTATTCTCGTTGTAATATTATTTTTGGTATATTTTTCTTTATTTTGTACATTTGTTGTTCAATATTTGTGCGATGAATAAAATCGTAAAATAATTTATTATAAAAACTGAATTAATTTTAAGCTGAATGAAATAAGAAAAATATGTTTAAATTAAATATTATTTTTATAGCTCTTTTAATTTTTAATTTGTTTTTAACGTTTCCATTTGAATTTTTAAAATAGGTTCCTTTTTGATTCCGTATTAATTTCGATTTAAAAACATTTTTTCAATATAATTGTGTTCTCTTATTAGTTGAAATTTGAAAACAAATAAAATAAAAAATAAAAATTCCCTCTTAATTTAAAAACAATAATTTTTTTCTTTCTCCTTATAAAGTCTATAATTTCAAAAATGCTTGTAAAATTAAAATAATATGTTTCAACAAAAAAACTTGACGATACAACTAACTTTATTAGGTGCGCTTTTGTTCAAAGGCAATTAAAAGTTAATTCATTCTGTATCAGATAATTCTTTTACAAAAAGATAGTATTTAGTGTTTTTAAATTCAAAAATTTAAATAATTTTTTACTTTTTTAAAGAAAATTACGATAACTAAAAATTAAATTATCCTTTTGTAAAAATAAAAATTAATTAAAATTAAAATTTAATATTTTTTACAATATTAAATTTAACATCTGAAAAAAATATTTTTTTTTTAAAACAATTTTAAAATAATTCGTTGTAATTTGCAAAAAACACGTAACAATTTGGAAATATTCAAGAATCAATGTACTATTTGAACCTAAATTTTTTTTCGGAAAAATATTCCATTGTCGATGAACGGTCATTAATTAAATTGTACATGCATCATGAAAGCTCCAACACTTATTCGAATCTCTTCTTAATAAATTGTTTTCCCAAAATTACTCCATTAAATTTCTGTTTTTTAATTTGAAACGTTGTCTTTATTGATTCCTTAAAATGTTTTTTAAAAAATATGGGCAATTAAGATACTAAACAATTCAGAAAAAAAAATATGTGGCATAAAGAGTTATGTAAAAATGGAAAGGATGTCAAAAGTCGGTCCATTCACCAACCCGATTAAGGTCAAAACCCTAATAAGAAGGGTATTAGGGGGTCTGTGTCCAGCGGTATAACACAGGCTAATGATGATGATGATTATGATGATAACTGAAAATTTAAATTAAAATTTTAATCCTAGATCAATAGCAAAAACATTCATTCATTTTAAAACCTTTGATAAAAAATATCCATACATAACATTTTGAAATACGATTAAATGACGATGTAAGTTATATCTTTGATTTTTTACAGATTTCTCCAAAATGTCAAAAATTCTCAGGTTCGCAAATATAATTTAGATGGGAATACTCATTTATAAAATACACGTATCAAATAATAATTTATAAACTAATATTTTATTGTATTTTTTTTTTTATAAATTTATATCGAAACTATTATTGTATTTAAATTTATATTTCAATACACAACATTTATATTCAGTTTTTATTTTTTGAATTAATCGCCACAATTACAAAACAATCCAATAAACTATCTTGAACGTTTAATATTACAATTTTCATGCATTACCAGGCGGTTTTTTCATCACCCGGAATCAAATTAAGATCATCCCCAATTCCATTGGATAGACCCCAAGCTCACGCTCCACCGCTGATTAAGCCGATATTGACGGTTGTGTTCCGAAAATTTCCAACAGCTTGAACACCTCAAACGTGTTTTTGTAAAAGGGTTTATTTGAAAAGTATACACAATAACATCGACCAGAAATTTAAAAATTTTTGCGATTGACAAATGACGGGCGTTAGAAGTCTTGTGATTATTATTTTTTATTACAATTAAAACTTGTTTATTTGCCTAGAAAAGGCTTTATGGTTTTAATTGAAATTTTGGAATTTTAAATATTGTAATGAAATTATCCCTGACCCACATCAGCCGTGTGCTCGTGCCAAGAGGCAGAAGTGTTCCTTTGTCTCACAAACAGGCACATCATCAAAATTGTATAAGGTATACTCGCCAATTATCATATGCTCATTCACTATGCTATTTTATGATATTTTACTGCCCCCTAAGCGTAGAGGTTACATTGGCTTGCGCTTCAGAAACCGTAGGTCGTAATTAGGGGAGGCCTATGTCCAGCAATGGTTAGTCCATTGCTGAAGCTGAATGAATTAAAGGCTGATGATGTATGAATGTGTGATGTGATTTGTAAGTATAGTTGTCGTTTTTTATCTATATATTAGGATCAACTGAAAATTAGCATTTATAGGTGTTAAAAACTCATGATTCAACGCTGAGTGGAAACCCTTTTGATTCATTATGTTTTTTTTTCATTATGATTTTTTATAATAACTAATTTGTTTTGACTAAATGTACAAGATAAATATTTTTTTCTTTCTTTATTTTCTTCTATTAGTGTATATTATCTATTAATACTCATTACGTAGTTTATTCTTGACAGAGCAAATACGTAAATTATTGGTAGTGCGAAAATTTATGAAGCATAATTTCAGGCAAGTTCTAAAAGTGCACTTGGCAAAACTGGACTATAGCCATTTTCGAACTTTGTCTAGAACAGCTTTTGGCAGGTACGAGTTTGTTCAAATTATAAAATTTATTGCAGTACTCATGGAAAAACTTTCACACTTTCAGACTTGCTATATTCCATTATATTTATGTGGTCATTGTAGTATAGCGTTAAGGTCCTCCAGCGACGTGATGACAGTCGTTGGAAAATCTAAGGTTCCAATGAATTGGTTATATTATATGATATACCATAATTTCACTACTATATGTGACAATAATAGTTTATGTTACCTTTTATTTTATCAAAGTTTTTAATTTGTGAAAAACAACGACATATTTTTTAGTTTTAGTCATTGTCTTCTTTCTCTTGCTTAACTGAGAGATGTTTCGTTTAAAAATCCTTTTCTAGTCATTCATAGCTATATATATTATTGAAGCACAAGTAATCTATACTTATATTATAAAAAGGACAGATTTGTTTGTTTATTTTGAATAGGCATCGAAGTTAATAAACTTATTTGAAATATATCTTTCGCAATTGAAATATTTATATCGATTCGAAAACTTTTATAATTATATTGTACATTAATATTATATTTTTTTATTTTGTTCCCTTATGAATTTAAATACGCGCAATTGAAAATTAAGGGTTATCATATTAGTATATATATTTAATTTTTAGTCAGCTTATGCACAAAAAAATTATTGATACATCAGACATAAGCATATTTATTGTGACATATTATAAGAAATAATGTACCATAAACTAAAAGAAAAGATTGGATCCAGTTATGTTTTTATATATATTTTGTAACATTACAAAAGTCGGAAATGGTATGTTATATAATTTTCGCAATAAAATAACATGATCAAATCAGCTTGTGAATATCAGGTCTTCTTGATTGTGTAACAAATATGCGATTATATTCTGTAGTGTAATCATCATATATAATATTATAAATTCGAAAGAAACTGTCTGCCTGACTGTCCGTCTTTACTGTCTAAACCATTCATCTGATTTCGATAAAATTTGGTATATACTGATAATAGATTCCAAGAAAGCTCATAGGCTATTAATTATTGCCATAAAAGAAGTTGAAAGGGTTGAAATAGGAGATGAAAGTTAATATATAAATGTCTCTGTTAAACATAACATGATCAAATTTCGTGTCAAGATATTCGAAACGAGCCATAAGTGGTGTTATTTAGCAATGTTGTAGTTTCAAACTGAGCGGGGATGAACTATGGGTTTAAAGTAGGGTTGAAAGTAATCTAATCCGTCAAAAAATAACCTTGAATGTTGAAGTCAACGTTGAAGCAAAAGTTATACGACTTTGTGTGTAATGATCGGCACATATATGAAGCAACTCATTATACTATACAGTATAATTCGAACACCACACGGATATTTCTCCTGTTCCACACGGACAAAGTAAAAAGTAACGAGGATTACATGCGTAATCAGATATAGAATAAAACTATTTTGGAATTCTCTCGTTTAATAAGCTAAGCTTCTTTTGTAGATGAACAAAGTTACATTCAGGTTGCCGAATCATGTAAATTACTAGCTACCCCAAACCGCCCGTGGGATTGTAAAATCCGTTCTCAGTTGACCTCTAATCAGGAAAAGGAATATTCCTACCAAATTTCAAGTCGCTATGCCTTCTGGTTCCAGAGATATCGTAATGAGTCAATAGATAGAATCTTTATATACTGTATACAGATTCAATAGCCATGGATATAGTTAGTGGCGCTTTTAACTAAGTTAATATGGTAGCTCGTACGTTTGAATTTTGAAAAATAATAATCTTTGTGATATTGTTTTCTCTTTTGAGCGGCGTGTTACGACAACTTAATTACATAAAAAGTAATTATTCACCAACTAAGTTATTAGTTATTACGTAAAACGGAACTATTCGTGACATGCTAATTACTCGAAAATAAACGTATGCCATGTAAAAGTTGTTGTCAGTTGATTACCTCTGGAGTAAGACGTCAGTGCCTTCACATTTAGTCACTTATAACTCATCAAATATACTTAACTATTTGGGTTGTGTCGATGTCGATTACATTCCGGTCACTCTGTGTAAAAACTAATGTTTAGTAGAAAGTAGAGGGATTATAAGCTGACACCCTAGATTATTTTGGAAAATAGCTACGAAAATGAAGCTTGTTAATCTTATGAAGTGCCGAGCGCAAGGATAAAAATATTATACCTTCTTCTACCACTTTGTTTAACCCACTAATTCGTCATTATTACTATGTTATAATTTCAATTCTGGAGAAGTAATCTTTGATGTGGTTTAAATGTAACGATTAAGGAAAATTCATACAATTTTTAGGGATTAAACGAAGTATACATTTACATATTTGACGGAATATTTTTAGTTAACCAAATCAAATCATTTGGAGTTGATTAAATTATTTTATAGTGAATTTTAATATATGACGTATCGGGTAATTTTAAAAGATTTTAATAACTACATGTTTATTTTTGACGCTCATTTCTAGCTCAGTTTCGTGTAAAGTCATACACAAAAATATTTTAATTGCAATTTTAAGTGCCTAATATATATAGTATAGTACTCTTAATTTTAATCGCGGGCATAACCATAAAGGCATGAACTGTTATGTCTTTTATTAAAACAAATATAAATTATTAATGACTTTGATGCTTAATTTAACAATATCGAAAAAAGCATCATATTATTAAAAACACATTTTCATTAACTTTTCAAATCGGAGCGTGACCATAATTTATAAATAATACTTAGTCAATGAATTATTTAACTGACCCCAAAAATATCGAATAAACTAATCAAGATTTTATATATCTGAAAGATATTCCAAAAACAAAACTATGACAACAACTGAACATCAGTAAAAAAACATTGAAATGACTCCACGTGACCCGACAACAGCCTCGTACGGACGACCCATACACCATTCAACACAATAAAACTTTCACAGATGCACAACACTTATCCACACGAGGAGAGTTCCGATCCCGGCAGCCGCTTATACGAAGCAAAAATCAAAACAAATCAAAATCAGTGTTTGAGCCTCGGTCGACTGGACCAGCCGCCTGATCCGCTCCGCTACCTGCGCCATCCGCTTGGCCCACTCGTGGCCACGCCTCCCCGACGCTCAAGTGGCAGAAGAGAGAAGACGTCGAGTCGTCGTCGTCGCATCAGTGCTGTGCAGCAGTGTAGTGTCAGTGTGCCGGAAGTGTCAGGTCGACGCGTTGGGCGCGCCTCGCGCAGATAGCTGTGTAGCCGTCCGGTCGGGTGAGCGTTCCGATTTTTGCCTATCAATTTAATTTTCCCCTTTACAGCGTTCAGACACCTTCTGTTGGGATGTAGGGACCCTTATATTAGTTACATTGCCAAATTAACATCTGCCACGTTTCACCGCGAACGTAGTAAAATTCTAAAATCAACACGCACACCACCCACGTGGTATTATTCATTTATCAATTATCACTAGTTTGCTGCACTAGCGCAACTTAGGATTCACCTAGCGCCCTAAAGCGCCAGTTTTCCTTTTAACGCTTAGGTTTACACCTCCTGCTCACTGGGCGGAGTAGCACACAACCCCGGCCTCACTGGGGTGCTTCACGCGCGTTAAATTAAATTCATGGTAGTTTTGGCAACATCGCCTCAACGAGGCATTTAATGCAGGAAGCTCCTAGAGGGCATAGGCCAATTGAGGAATCAAAACAAATCGCCGGAAGCGATTGAGAAGCCATCCGCATGGCAGTTATCGCCAACGGTGGCGCATCAGACTCGTCGTCCCAGATACCTACAATAACGCCAGCTGCCCAAGAAGGGCAAAAATCGCGCGCCATAGGGCGCGTCAATAAGTCGGATGAGTCCGGAAACCATCCGAAACCACGCAAACAACGTCCGACTCGAAATGGAAGTCGAAGTAAACGAGGCTCGACACCGGAGAATCTGAGACGCAGGAGGCTTTCGCTCCATTCAATCGCAAGAAAAGCGCAAAATAGGTCATCGCCAGCATCATCGCCGACACCGACCCGCAACTAAAGCGCCGAAATCGTCGGCCACGATTTATCGGCCCGAGGCCAGTAGAGCTAACCCTCGCCGCCTCACGGCAACCACAAGTCTGCTTCACAGCCGGCCGCATCACGGCCCTCGACATCTGCGCCCTCAGCAACTCCGCGCCTGCTGCCTCACAGCAAGTACCGGTCTCACTTAGAGACAAAAAGCCACGCCGATCCATTAGGTCGAAGGAAAAGGGCCGAACTACGGCTCAGCTTTATCCAATCGTGCCAAATTCACGGCTAATGATTCCGCTAGTGGATCAAAATTCAGTTAGAGACGGTGCAAGCGCACCGCGATGTCACAAAACATCTGCTCGAGAAGCAGTATTATTATCATACATTCGCGCTCCGAAAGAGCGCGTCCTTCGGACAGTGGTCAAAGCTGACTGCCAAGGAACTTCCAACGCAAGAAATCTTCGACTTCATCAAGTCGGAGAATATTCCATTTATTCCGCTCAGAGGCTGTTCCATCGCGGACAAAAAGGCCTTATATGTCGTCCTTCTGACGCTCGAACGCCTGTAGAGGCAAAAATTTACGATCTTAAACACATTTGCGACATTGGTCGCATCTCATTTAACGCGCCGCATTCAAACGGCTCCCAGGGCAGTGCCACAACTGCCAATTATTCGGACACACGGCCCGCAATTGTCACGCACGACCCGTTGCGGTAAAGTGCCCCGGAGACCATGGCACCCAGACTGTCCTCGACCTCGGACCGCGAAGTACTAGCAACATACGAACCGCCGGCATGCGTCAACTGCCAAAGTCCGGCCATACAGCCAATTACCTAGGTGCCCCAAGGCGCCCAAGCGAGACCACCTCCACCATCCACCATCCCTAGGCGCCACCGGTGCCATCCTCACCTCCTTCCTGCCCTCCGGCCTGCCCCGGCGGCAGATTCCCAGGCCCGCGTAGCGCTCCATGCCAGCGTGGCAACAACCGGCCCCGCAACCTGCGCCGAGCGCTCAGCGAGCGGCGCCGCGCGCCGCACCTGCTGGCAGCTCGCGAAGCGCTCCCCAGCAAGCAGCTAGCAATGGCAGCCTGGGACACGATGTGTTAGTTAATACGGTAGACTTCGCAGAAGCGATAGGCTCACCGCCGAGTTAGATGCCACCGTTGGCAACCACACGCCCGCTTAGCTGTACTCCGCAAGTACAGAAACTTAATCGAACTAATCTGTGGGAACTAAATGGCAACACACCCACAATTTTAAACAACGGCCGGCGCGTAAAGCCACGCGCATTTAATTTAGCATTTTTAACGCAAACGGTCTCGCGAAACAAACGACTGAAGTCAACGAATTCCTTCGCGAAAACGACGTAGACATTCTACTGGCAGGAGACATCCAAAGCCCGAAGAGGAGATCCGAAGATTGCTAATTTTAATATCATAAGAAATGACAGGACCGGCGCTTCACACGGCGGCACTTCATTTATATATAAAAGTCACTGCATCTGGTAGCAATCGACACGCGTCGAATCTAGAGCATTTAGAAACCTCGATCTGCAGGCTAGCCATGACAGGTCACGCGCCGATTACAATAGCTTCGGTATATTACAGCAGAGACACCTACGCATAATTCAATCCGATTTGAGACGCTACTATTCTAGGAGACGCCGTCATCCTCGCCGGCGATTTCAATAGCAAGCACACCTGATGGACGAATTATCAGATAAATCTCAACTTCAGTGTGGTTGCGCCGTTGATGCAAAACACACTCCCACACGTAGTGGGACAACGACCGATGTGCTTGATATTGCAATCGTACAAAACGTCAATCTCGCTCTAGAGCATAGAGGTCATCGACGACCTAACATCCGATCACCGTCCTGTGCTCTTAAAGCTAGGACCTTCAAATCATCCAAACACAGTTCTTAGAACTAAAGTCGACTGGCATAAGCTTAAGTCACAGCTAGACTCTACAGCTCACCCTCATTTAGACACCATACCATACCTTAAACACCGCTCACGACGTGAATCTCGCCGCTCATGCGTTCACAAGTCACGTTCAAAATGTCGTCGAGGATCTCGAGGCAAATCCGGTGGAGGAAAACCGCTGGGCCTGCCAAACGATATCAAGGACCTCTTGCGACGCAAGAGAGCGCGATTCGCCCACGATTGGTATCCAACCGAGCGGAACTGAGCAGCTACGCGCCCTGAACATCAGTCCAAGACGCGATAGCTGAATTCAGGAACGATCGGTGGATCACGACCTGAGCAACCTCCATCCTTCCCATGTTGCCTTCTGGCGTATTCTTAAAGCCTCAAAGCGCGGCAGCCATCCACCTATGCCGCCACTCACCCAACCCGACAAGCCCCCAGCGTTTCTCGATGAAGAAAAGCCGAATGTCGGCAGACAGTCCGAGGCTCAATGCTCGCCCAGCTCACAACCGGTGAGCGCCGCTCATCTCCGCAAGGTAGAGAGCGAGGTTGACCGGTTGACGCATCTACCCCACGCGACGTACTCACACCTGTAACGGAGAGCGAAGTCGAATCGATAATCAAAAAGCTTAAACCACGGAAAGCCCTGGCACTGATGGCATATCAAACCGCGTCATAAAGATTCTTCCGACTCACCTTATCAACCTATTAGTCCTATCTATAACGCAGCTCTTTCCAAGAGTATTTTTCCAAACACTTGGAAGGACGCTGAAGTTATAGGCTCTCAAACCGGGAAACCTCCCAACCAACCAACCTCCTATCGCCCCATTAGCCTGCTTAAGGCTTCGGGAAAATCTACGAAAGATTAGTTTGACCCGCCTACAGGACTTTATGCAGGCTAATGGGCTTCCAATCCAGTCCACCCGGCTTTGGCCAAACATTCCGCACACATCAAGTGCAACCGCATCACGGAGCACATTAAATCCCGCATGTTACGGAGACAACACACTGAGCGCTTTTCGCTCGACGTGCGAAGGCGTTCGATAAGATGGCACATGACGGCTTATATACGTTATATAAGTCGCGTCAGACCGTCTCGTACTCATCATACGAGACTTCTCTGGAAACGAACGTTCCGATACCGCGTCGAGGGATCGAAATCTCAACCTCACCGCTACTAGCCGGAGTCTCCACAAGGCTCCGCACTTGGTCCCGTCCTATTCACCCTTTACACCCATGACAACCCACATAATCACAAAGTAAGCACCGCCTTGTTCGCAGACGATACTTGCATCTTTCATCCAGCACATGTCCTTCCATAATCCAACGACGTTCCAAATCGCAGCCAGATGCTTCGGCGACTGGTTTCGACGTTGGAGAATCGAAATAAACCTATCCAAAGCGCGGCAGTCTTGTTTACCAACAGAAGCCGACGATCCCTCCCATGATCCGATTCTAGACTACCCAATACCATGGGTAGATAAAATCAAAACCTCGGGTCACCTCGACAAAACCCCTCAGCTCGGCCCGCACATCACAGGTCAAAACAGAGCGGCCTACGTCCTAGGTCGCCTGTTTCCCTAATAAATCCCAAGAGCAGCTATCTCTGCGCAACAAGGTGTTGCTCTTACAAAACAGTTATCCGTCCCATCATGACGTACGCCAGTCCGGTGTTTGCTCATGCATCCGACAAAACATCCAAACTCCAAACCCTGCAAAAAGGTTCATACGCAGGGCCACGGGATGTGCGGCAACCTTGACCTGCATGGGGACCTGGAATTGCCTTCAATACACCAATATTTCAAACAAGCATCCATCCGATTTTTCGACTCGGCTTCGCAACATCCGAATGAACTGGTACGTAGCGCCGCCGCTTACGTACCACGCAAAATAACGCGTCCTAAAACATAGAAACACGCCGTTATAGGCGATCGCGCCATATACTCACAGATCCGGACGACGATATAACGATCGTGCAAGCACGTGTTAAATCGCATTATCGTAACACTTTTGCCCTCGCCGTCAGGGCAAACGCATACTCGTACACCAGATATCGGCACGTACCAGGCCGATTTTCACCCACAGATAGAGCGGTTTATAGCTTAAAATTACATGTCCTAAAGCAACTGATCGAGCTGAGGTTCTGCCCACCGGGGCGCCCTCGATGCATGTTGCTAACGGGTTAGAAGGGATCAAAAGCGACTAACCGAGCGAGGTTCGGCCTCCTGGGCACCTCGATTAGATCGCTGACGGTTTGAAAATAGTGGTAGCTGAGCGAGGTCTCTCTGGGACCCTCGGAGCTGCCAACAAATTAAGAGGTAAGCCTGTGCACGCTAAGTTGCACAGCCCTCGACCTGCCGGGTTGTAATGGTTGACTCCACCAACGAAAAGTCATCAGATAAACGATAAACGATCATATATATATATATGACAAATTACAAACATTTAGTTATAAAATATTATATATGAAAAAGATATAACATGATTCACTAAAAGTCTTATTCAGATAATACCGCACCGACGTCAAATCTCATTATTTTAGAGACATTTTGTATTCGATGGGTAACACTGATAGCGTGTTCCACCGTCCATCATAGATGGAATTATTTTTGTATACAGTATAATATAAAGTCGCTAACTCTGTCCGTCCTAATTCTATGTGTGCGTTCCTTTAAACTACCAACGAATTTAGAAGGGCTTTTTATACATAGAGTGATTCAAGAGGATGGTTTGTATGGACAATCCATGCAAGACATTGTGAGAAACTCTGATAAATTTAGAGCGTTCCAATGTCATGTCGTAAATTAAATGAATGTTTCAGAAATAATTTAAATTTAAAATTCTGGGACTTAGCGGTGTGTGTGAAGTGAAGCCAGGACGGGTATCAAGACAGCGATGATAGTTTAATTTAATTTTAATTAAAAGTTTTATATGTATAACACCTCTACAGCTGTAACACGTATAAATTCAGAGAGTTTATTTAATAGGTTCCAACAAAGAAACTAAGCAAATTAATTAAATCTTGCTTTATCTGACAATTGCAACTTCGCAACAAATCTTATCCTTTGTACCGTATCAAACAAATGACCAAAAAGAAAACATATTAAACTAGTACAAAGAGCTTTTAAAAATAATCAATTACTAAAGTATGGCTATCAATGTTTAGCTGAGTTGAGTTCTAGTTGAGTTTTGGTCAAAAAAAGTAAAGTCGAGCTGGACGCCGCCAGATCACGGCATAGAAAATTTGTCATTCAAAGAAATTACGAATTGACTCTTCACGATGACGTCTTTGTCTCTGATTATGTTTAACTAATATTGAAAAATTTTACTAATCCCAACAAAACAGAAAAAATATAGGTTTACTCTACGTATAATATATATATTACTGTTACAGGCGCTATTGATTTAAGAGATAATACATAATTTCTCTGAATTGTCAAGTTCGGTATAGCTTTATAAATTACAAACAACAGTTTCATTTAGCAGTTGACATATATTACTTAGGGAATTTCTGCCAACGGAAACAGATTGAAAGCTCGCGTTGAAACTGCTATCACACATGGTATCACACAGTATATGTGCCTTGCAATTAAAACTTATGCGGTGTTATAAATACCTATTGTTGTACTTTTAAAATAGAGCGATTCCAAGAGTCTATTACAAAGAGTTACTGAGAGAATATATGCTGAAATCAATGCAATGAATTTATAAACATTCTGTCTGATACTCATAAATATATTGATGAGCATAAACTTTTTTCCAATACATACAACTATGAAACAAATTCTACATTACTCATACCACACAGTCTTTAGATAGAAATATATTGGACGCATCTAAAATAAAATTTTAATCATAATAATATGTACAAAACAAGAACTACAGCATAAGAATTTGCAAATAGTCAACATTTGTATAATTTGAGCGATGTCCTGAATAAAAAGATTTAAATTTAAATTTGTTCCTAAAACATTATGACTAAAAATATTTTGATAAATTTGTCCGGAATTCAGCTGAAATTGATACTTGAGTTCAGGACGAGATTCTAATTCCATTGTAATTAATCAACCTAACAGGCATGTGGCTACATAATCGGCTGCAGATTTATTTAATGTCCAGATAAAATTGACTTGAATTGTTAACAAGCCTTATCGACGACTTCTATTTTTATGTATAACACATTATTTTATATTATTAAAGAATATTGCATCGGTCAGACTCATAAATTCAATTCAAATTCAAATATCTTTATTCAATATAGAAGTTTAACACTGCATTGATTGTCAAGGACGCTACCCCTGGTTCGAATAGGACGCCTGATCTGAGAAGAACTGCGAGAGAAACCTAGCGGGCCTATTTTGTCATCTTTTAAAATAATCAATATATATACATAAATATTCTTATGAGCTACATACAGTTCAATCATACTTATATTATACTTGAAAAGCTCTGGAGCAAGCATTCCATTACTAGGTTGTGTTATTTATATAAATTCATTTATGTTATAATAACTTTAACATATAAACGTTCCTTTACTACTTTTAAATTTATTAACAGTTAAATTCTGAACGTTTACTAGATTTTGTTGTAAAGCGTGTACATTGTCCCATAAAGATTTATTTATTCTTCGCAGTCTAGTTGCTGAAGAATTAAATTATGTTTGTTTCTAGTATTTGTTATGTGCATCACATTTCTGAAAATCATTTTATTTTTTTGCACATACATTAGGTTTTCAAATATGTATTAAGAAGTAACGGTTAGTATTTTAATCTCTGTGATCAATTTTCAGGATTTTAGCCCAGGTTATAAACCGCTCAAATAGGTAGTTTTTGAGGACAAAGATCATTAGTATCTGCCTCAGTTTCCACGTAGAATGCAATAAGAGCATTACACTGTGAAAATAGCTAAAATATACTAACTGGGCCGTCTCACATCAGCTAAATGTCTGATTTTCTGACAGCATATACTGCAGAGCTGAGTTTATCGCCATTATTAATATGAGGGCCCCACTGCAATCTGGTATGAATTGTTATTGCCAGATACACGGACTCAACAACGTCTATTTACTCGGTCTTACATTCATCATCATCATCATCATCAGTCTTAGAAAGTCCCCTGCTGGACATAGGCCTCCCCTAATATACTCCTATCCATTAGGAGGTTTTGAACCGTATCCCACCACGCGGTCCAATGCGGGTCTGGTGGTGACAACTTTACATGCCTATCCGACGCATGGATCATCTTACTTTCAGACAATCGGTGATCGGCACAAATTGCCCTAACCAACTAGGGAAACAACAATGAAAATTTGTTGAGTCCCGAAGGGTTCGAACCCATGACCTCCGGTTTTCAGCACACGCCTATGCCACTAGGCTAATGGAGGCAGTTAAAGTTAGAGTCATAAATTTAATACATTTTGTCCTTCTAGTTTAGTAGCAAATTATTGACACTAAACCAGTGCGCGACTCTAGAGAGAGTATTATTTACATCGTCATTTATTGATGTGTCGTTTAACCTAAAATTAAGGAAGAATCATCAGCAGATAATAATATCTCCAGATAATAGTACACCATAGTGACGTAGTTTCTGGCACGAGCTTCATGTGTAGTAATCAAACGCTTTTTGAGATCGCAAAAATGCCTAAGGTATCCTGCGACGCTTCCTAAGTCTTCAAAGATGCTCTTAATGAGCATAACGCTAGTATAAATCATGTTAAATCATGTAAAGACAGTTACTGTTAAAATGTTTCATTAATTGGTTTAATTATAGTTTTCAAATATTTTACATAAAGTAAGCAAAATGGAGTAGGTCTAAAATTGTTAGGGTCTATATTACACCCTGCTCTAAAACCGGGTATAACTCTACTGTGCTTCATTAGGTCAGGACCGCCCTCTGGATGCTTACATTAAATATTGTTGCTAGATGAGGTGATATTACATCTATAATCAAATTTATCACCTTAACAGGGATTCCCCAAAGGTCTGCGGTTTTTTTTAATATCCAATTGTCTACATGCACTTATAATGACTTTGCTACATACATCAGTAAAATTAAAGATTTTTGTATATACAACAACATTATCTTTTAAAAGTGATTCGGCAATTGTTGGAGAAGACAATAGTGACTTGGTAGTGGAAACCGGAATATCTGAAAAAAACTCTCGAAATAAGTAGCAACATCTATGTCAGCTACAATTCTATGATTATCAACATTTAAAGCTATTTTAGAGCTGCTCGTTGCGGCCATTCCGGTTTCGCTATTAATAATATTCCAAGTCATTTTCACTTTATCTGATGAATTTTTAATTTTATTTTTGAGGTATAAACATTTAGCCAGATTGATTATCAGCCTTTGATAGTCCTCCTCTAACACACCCCTATTTATTAGGGGTTTGACCTACCCAACACGTGGTCCAATGCGGGTTGGTGGTGGACTGACTTTTACATGCCCATCCGATGCATGGATCATCTTACAGACAATTGGGTGATCGGCCCGAATTGCCTAACCCACTAGGAAACAACAATGAAAATTGTTGTGTCCCTGCAGGATTCGAACCCACGACCTCCGGTTCTGAAGGCAGTTTTTAGCGAGATAACACACTTTTAAATATTTTAGAATAGGCGAATTATATAATTAACTTTTCTAATATATTACTTCTGAACTTCCTCAATACGCTTTTATACATAGGAAACAAACATTTTGTTTCTTGTGAACTTTGTTACATAAACATTTTATCTATTTGTAAGGAGGCAAATTGACCACAATGGTCAGAAGTTATCATTTTAATAATTGAATTATTTAATAGTTGACAATTAGTATAAATATTATCTATACACGTTGCAGAAGTCTCAGAAATTTTTGTTGGTTCAATAAATAAATTTAAAGGGTTATATGAACTTAACAATGATCTGAGCCTAATTGTGATGTTGCAATTATCTAATAAATTAATGTTAAAATTACCACAAATTATAATATACTTTTTAGATTCAGATAGTTTTAACAAAAACAGTTAAAATAACATTTAATGTAAGACAACAGAAATAAAAAATCAATAAGTGTCCAAAGTCAGTTAATTGAAATTGACTTTTAGTTATGAATATAGTCTTTTTAATTTCGCCATAGTTATAAACGTATTATTATTGCAAAACCTGAAACCCTTTAAGAAGATATTAAACGAGACAGAAACCCAATAACTAAACATAATTAATTATATGAGAACTTCTTTATTAAAAATTGAATGTTTTCCTTTTAAATTAATAATGGGCCAAACACCCTGTTTAAGGCAAAAAACCGGGATTTTTATTGGTTTTGAAACAGAAAATCACAAAGATTATTAAACGGAGGAATTTATTATTTACCAATTTAACCTAGTGCAAAGGAATGATTTTAGAAAATTTTGTGATTTTAATATTTTAAAGGATAGATTTTGTATGTTTTTAAAAGGTGTTACTTATTTATAAGTCATCTTATCCGTTGTCGTCATTGAGATTATAGGCATTTTTATATTTGTCTCATCATAATCAGCCTTAAACAACTGCTGGACATAGGCCCTACAATTTTATCCATTAGGTTTTGGGACATATCCCACCACCCGGTCAAATGGGGGTTGGTGTGGACCAATTTTTAAGCCCAATGAGGGGATCGCCCAAATTTAACCAATAAAACAAAAAAAAATTTGTTGAGTCCCCACAGAATTAAAACGCATGACCTCCGGTTTCAAAGCACACGCCCATACCACTAGGCTACGAAGGAGATATGGAGGCAGGGAGTTGTTAATATTTGTTAAAGCAAAAAACTTTGGTCGCGAAAACGAGATTTTTCACATCACTTTAAAAAATTTCTTTTAAAAGGATGTAATGAAGATGAGTAGAAGTTTTTAAAAAGGATTCTTTTAAAAAAACTATACTTATTGAAAGGAATTCCATTGGGTACATCTATAATTCCCGCAGTTTTTGGTTTCAATATAGATCGGCGTAGTCCCTTCTAGGACATTATATATTTTTATATAATGTGTTATATATTTGGAAATGTAGGCGGCAAATTTTAATAATAAGTATTTTGTTTGATTCATTTATTATCTTCACTTTTCATTTATTATCTAGGTACGAACAATGACGTTTGGGAAAGAAAAGATGTACGACGCAAAAACGAGTGTAAAATAAATGCTAATTAACAACAATAAGTGTTTCCGCCTAAATCCCACATATATATTCGATTTACACCGCTTATAATTATTTTATCCCATGGTGTTTAAATAAAAACTGTTAAGATTTGATTAAGAAAAAGTCTTGGTGTTTAGGTAAATATTTCAACCGACAACGTGGTTTCAGTTATTAAGTTTATTATCTCGATTAACTCGAGGCAGGGGCAAAATTTTATGAAAGTTTAATCCAAACAAGTATCGTTGGCTCCAAACTTGATCCGCAAATTGGGATCAAGTTTAAATTAGTTTGGCTTTTTCGACCGTTAAAATTCAAATAACTTGGTATTTGTTCTTGTTTTAATTACGGAATAACAAAACAGAATAGGTTTCTAGAACTTAAAAGTCAAAACAATTTTAAATGGGTTACTGAGATATGAAACAAGATTTAAAGAAAAGCTGTTTGACAAATTACACCGTTGGGAAAAATAACCCATTATGAAACTGCAAAAAATTGGCACGTTAACATACCAGATATGTACCATGTTTCGCATAACTATTTTATACTATTAAGAGTCATTTGATATATTAAAAATGATAAAATTTAAGAAAGTGGATTTAATTGATCTGTTTTTCGAAGCAACTTGTGACGGGTAAGGGATCAAAACATCTTCGAAACCCCAGCCAACCCTCACGGCACGTACTGCTGAGTAACGAACGAGAATTCACAAACCCACCAACCCGCATTAAGAGTTGGGTTTGGGCCCAAACCCCGGATGAGAAGTGGTAGGTACATAAGGGAGGCCAGTCCAGCAGTGGACTACAACAGGCTGAAATATATAGGATAATGAACATGAACGAAACATGGACGTAGACTGATAATGATTTTTCAATTTATTTATTTACGTTTAGTGATTAATGTTACAGTTGGTAGAGCTTTTTTGTCATGCAGTGTTTAATTGACATTCCAAAAAGTTAAGGGGTTTTTTGTTCAGGAAGTAGACCCCGTTAAAGTATTTATTTTTGGGTTTGTTTATTTCAGCCTGTATAAAAGGGTGTTTAAATTTTCAACGACAGGACATCTTAACATGCCACAAAGTTTATTCCCCAAACCGTAGAAAACAATTTTATAATACATAGAACCAGATGAGATATGAATATTTTATCATATCAGTCCATTTGTTGGACATATGCCTCCCCAAATGTACGCCTTCTCAATTAGGGTTTTGAACCTTACCCACCACGCTGGTCCAATGGTTGGGGGAAATTTTAATGCCCATCCACGCATGGATTTTTATTTCGAAATTTAGTACAAGGCCAAATTGTCCTAACCAACCAGAAAAAAAGAAAACAAAGAACGGGAGAACGACGACTTCCGGTTAATAATGAGTCCCCCATTATAATACCATAGCAGGAGGGGTTTTACATTAGGATATGAATGCTTTTAGATAGTTTTTGAAATTTTTGATTAAAAACCTGGATTAAAGGACATTAAAAACATTTTGTCAAAGGTTTATAAATGACCCAAAACGACAATTTTCCATAACAACACATAGAAGTTTTCGAGGGTAGCCAGAAGTTGGATGTTTTACAGTCTAAAAGAATTAAGTTCTTTATTACGTGATACGTAGACGTATGAAACCATTTTACAAAAAAGTGTAATTTTTTATAATTTATTCGGACGTTTAATCTTTTCGATCCATGATCGAGGGTAAAATGGGATACGGAAATACCATCTCAGCCATATTTTTAAACAAACAGGTCTAGTGTCTGTCTGGTGACCCGGGATGTGGAAAAATTGTAATTTAAAATATTTGAAAACATTTAAATGGGAGAAATTTTGTTAAAAGGAAAACCTGAGCCAATTTAAACAAAAAAAAATTGAATTGTACTCGCCGGAAGAAGGGTTAATACGCTCGTTCTTCATCAAATCATCATCAAAGCATTTGTTAGTCCATGCGCATAGGCCTCCCCAAAAACCCAAACCATTAAGGGTTTTGGCGTCCCACCACGCTGGCCAACGGGGGTGGCTGACCATTTTTAAACAGCCATCCGCATGGATCATCTTATTTTGACAATCGGGTGACGGCCCAAATTGGCAACCAACAGGGAAACAACAATGAAAATTTGTGAGCCCTGCAGAATTGAACCCACTACCCCCAGTTTCTAAAGCACAGCCTATACACCATGGAGGCGGTTGATTCTAATATTCCTTTTTGAGAAGGGAAAAGTACTAATTTTCAAGTAAACAAGTTACGAGTAGAAAATATCTTTCACCACGTGTAAAAAAAGTCGATTTCGTCCCCATTCTCACGTATCCTAAATATTTTAAACAGCCACCGATTTCATTCGGTTTTTTAATAGATAAAAGGGAAAAGAAAATGTTTTATGTATAAAGTTTTAAAATTGAAAGTTATTTTCATTCAGCAAGCCCCTGGCAAAGCAAGGGGGGAATTAATAAAAAACAGTTACTTAAAATTACTTTATTTTATTTAAACAGTGATAAAAAAAAACTGGATTGTCGATTAAACCCGCCGTTAGGAAGGGAAATTATGATCCAGAATTTTTTATTACGGAAGATATGGGGAAAAGAGAGTTATTGGTCACGAACCTTGTAAATTTTACTAGCAAGGTTTTGCCTAATTAAATTTGCCTTTATTTTATAATAAGAAATGAATAAAAAAATTAGATTTTTAATAAAGATCTATTTATCAGCTTTTTTATTAAGTTGTATGTTAGAGGTGGACATTAACGCGAAAAGAAATCGATTAAATTTTAAAATCTAAGAATAGAATTTTATAATTTAAACTTAATTTTTATTAAGTCAAAATTTTTAAATATAGGTAAAAGGAAAATATATAAAGATAGTCTTTTTTTTAAGTTCCACCACCAGGATAATGAAAAGGACAAAATCAGGAATTTTAGTTTATCTAAAGTTAATGTTTTTTTATGTTATATTGCTTTAACAAATATAAATCAATGTATAAATATTAGGTATATAAATAAAAAGTAAAGCAGAGGCCACTGCAAAATAAAACTATATTTATTTTCAAAATTAAAAATACACACAAAATTTAATTTATTCTTTTGGAAAAAGGGAAATTTTAAATGAATAAAGCATTTTCTGAGGTATTCTAGATGATTTTAAGTGAAGAACGATTTTAGTATTGACATTTTAAACAATTATTCAGTCCAATTTTTTAATTGTAAGAGTAACGAATTTAAAAAATTATCGGTACGCAGGTATAAATAAATACATTTTAAAATTAAATGTTTATAATTTAATTACCATTACCACAACACCAAGACAAATAGATTAAGTAAGAATAGCTTTGTATTATATAATGATTTTAAGAAATTTTGAACCTTTTCTATTCTATAATTTTAATTTTTCATTTATAATTGAAAAAGATACAATGTTTTAAAATTACGATAAACATTACTAACGACCAATATTAAAGGAGAAGTGACAAACTAAACAAGAAGTTTAAATATGTTACTGTAGGCAATACCCATATTTTTATTTATTAAAAAAAAATGATATTAAATGTTCAATAAACCTCGACACACATTTGTACCAGGAAACATGAAAGGTTTTTTAATAATAAAACTTGATCCGACTTCCCAATGGGGAATTCGGAGAAGTTGAATAAGAACATTAGAGGCGGTGCCATACAATCGGCACTGATGCGGGACATAAAACAAAAAAGGGGCACGTGTCGAAGTTAAAGTTGATTTATACTGGGTCGTTATTGAGTTTTTGACTTTTGAGGGCAAAAGGGATGTAAAATGTTGACGTTGACGTGATGTTCCGAGTTCCATATCATTCCAACAAAGGCAGACGACAGTCAGCCACCTGAGGAAAGTGGTCATAATTGGGGACCAATGCCGTCTACGCGAGACAAAAATGTTACGTAAATGCGGGAGGTTCCCTTTAAAACCAGAACACAGCATTGTTTTCCCAAATTCCCGCTTTCCGGAGAAATAGGATGGCCCTGACGGCCCCCAAAGAGGACCTACTACCCAAAATCTTGTAATTTTAAAACCAATGTCACTGTTTAAAAACAAACAAGCGTTATTGTCATAAATTGGTTCTCAATCACTAATTGACTAATAATCAATCGTATTGTTAATTTTTGATTTTATCGCTTTTTTATATTTTAAATTCCTACGTTTCAAATTTCCAGGGGTGGTCACGGGGAGACAGGAATTTAAAATGTTAAATAAAGGGATAAAACCGAAAGAATTGTATTTATTAATGTATAATATTCCGGCAAGAAAATAATTATAATAATCAAACATAAAAAATATAAAAACTTTGAAAAAATTATAACAACTATATTAAATATAAAATAAAATAATATACTAATTACATAAAATATACTAAATAAGACAAAAGGAGATACAAAATTAAATGGCTGTCTGACTACAAACAGTCTATTCGAAAATTAAATTTACCCAGAAAAGTCACATTACCCCGCGAAAATTCGGCTTATCCCAACAAGGAGCGTCGATTACGTAATATTAACCCATATTAGCGATATTCCCTACGGACATCAAAGTTTCTTGTTATCCATTGCTCGCTTTCCATAGTTTATCTCCAACAATTCGGGTATATACTGTAAGGTCTTGATACCGACGTTTACCTGCGGTTGAAACGCTGAATGAAATGCGGTGAGTGCGGACGGGCTTTATTGGGGTGTAGAGAGGTTTACACGGACAGAGAAAAAGGATTGCTCTCATGTAGGGTTAAAATCGTTGTTTTCAAAGCAATAAAAAATAATATCTGTTGAAGAAACGAAATTAATAACGGTATGTATGGTAAATTTTTATTCCAAAATATTAAACGTTTTTTTTCTTAATTTTTATAGTTGAGTCTGGAAACATTTTGATATTTAATAGCTTTTAATATTTTTTTTTAAGACGTGTCAAATATCCCAGTTAAAAATATTACACACAAAAATTAAATTTTTGATATATATCAAATAAAACCTCAAATTATAGAAAATGATCATTCAATTTTAATTTTGAGCCGTTCTTGGTTGGCATTTAAGATAAATCAAAAGCAATAATCACAAAAAATAGTTTTAAATGATTTGAAAACGCATTAACAAAAATACAACAAAAAGATACAAATAGATTTTATAAATTGTATGAAGCCGGTAATTTAAAAAATAATTAAATAGGTCATGACAATCGAAGTATGTCATAACCAATTTACTTATAAAGTAAATAATTCACCAAAGCCCAAGAGCAAATTCCTAATAAATATTAAACACTGATTAATTAATTCAAAAGAAAAATAAAATTTTGAAGAAAGGCTATATGATTGTAAAGGAATGACAAGAGCACAAACATTATGAAAAAAAAGAATGATTAATTTTATAGGTCAGTATTAAATATGATTAAATGCCTTCGAATGGGATCGTATAATTAGACCAACATGGTTCGTAAACAGTACAAACAATACTTTGGGGCTGCAGAACTTAACTATAAATGTTGGCCATACCTGTTAGCATTTGGATATATATGGGTAACAATTATATATTATAATAAGGATAAGATATACATAAAGGAGAAGGGATGTTTTATCTTTATTATTTACATTATTTATTACAAACTTGGTTGTATCTCAGTTTAAAAAAAATTAAACGCTAAAACGGCAATTTTTTTTTTATTATATGATGAGATCATATATTATTTAATTGAAATTTTAAATTATAACTTTAATCTTGGTTCTCAAGTATTTTCATTAACACTTTAGATCCATTGAGTCCTCAAAGAGTGTGGCACATTTTTAATTAATGAAAAATAGTATACGATATAAAAGACAACATATTCCCTAAAAATAAAAAAGAGGATTATGAAGTTTTTATGTCCATTTGAAGGATTTTAATCCCAGTTAAGTATTTCCTAATGGGATTTAACATTAGCTATTTGAGAACTTTAAAACATGAAAGCAAACATTAAGCCTCCATGGGTTTAATTTAGAAAAGAGAGTAACATATTTATTATTTTTAATTTTACCGACTTCCTATAGAAGGAAAGTACCAATTCAGAGGCCACCTTTTTTTTAAAATTTACCTCGTTGCTCCACTGGTGGGGTAGTCCATTTATTTAAATAATGTGTATTTTTCCCAGTCAACGGTTGTTAAACTTAATTGAAAAATTGGGAATTTTGAAATTAAAATCATTTATCAATTTACAAAGAATTTTTTTTTAAGAAGAGAATTTCCCATGAGAATTTTCATCGACAAAGGGTAGGTTTGGATCCATATAAAAAAAAAAAACCTTTGTCGAAAAGAAAAGCAAAAGGATAAAGGTGCAATGCATACCATCTAAGTGGGTTATTTTAAAGGTTTAATTTTTACTTTGGTGAATTATTTGTATAATGCCATTGGGTTTTGAGAATCCATAATTTAAATAGTTGGCACCCCAACCGGGGATGACGACCGTGGGCGGGCCGTGGGCGGGTTAGGGGACCCGGGGTCTGACGTTATTGACAAAGGCCCGGTCCAGCAGTGGACGGTTGTTTCCAGAATCACCATGTGTAAAAGCAAACAAAGGACTGACACGGGACCTGCAATCCTAAATGCTCAAACCATTGCCTTGATGGAAACAGTTCATGCCATTTAGAATGGATAAATAGGGAAAAAAATCAAGAAATTAACAAAACCAACAATTTCCCAACTAACGAAACGATTTTAAACAAAAATTGTCGACGGTTGGGAATAAAAACTTAGAGCAGTTTTATGACTTAAATAAATCAACACATTAAATTTTTTGTTCTTAAATATTCATGTTACAAAACTAGTTTAGGTTATAAAGAAAACGCATTGATCGGTTTAACCTGCGCTTGACATTCCATTATCGAACAAATTGACCAAAGCGTTTCAAGAAGAGGGACGATAGGGGCCAATAAGAATGAGTGAAAAAAAATGTAAAGTAATTGTCTGTCTGTCTGTCTTTCGACCTTTTATGCTTAAAACCATAAACCCGAAATTTAAAGAAAATTTTAAAAGAAAACAGATTTTGGAAAAAAAAAAGTTTAAATGGCTGATCGTCGGAAAGCCATTAATTTGTGAATGATGGCACTTGAATAAAAACATCCATTTATATTATATTATTTCATACACCTGGAATTTTCTTTATTCCATGACAAAGTCACAGGTAAAGTTTTAGTAGTAAAAATACATTTAAAAAAGGTTATACTAAAAAACAAAACGAAAAATTTGGATTGTTAGACCCAACTAAAATAAAAAAACCAGATGTTTTCACCTATTTTAACTAAAATTTTAAGAGTTTTGAACAAAATATTCGTGAACCATTGAATAGGGCCTTTTACGTTTCCTTTATGTTATGCTTAGAAATACGGTGCAATCAATAAGGCCTAGGCAAATCATCATCATCAGCCTGTATTAGTCTTCTGCTGGACATAGGCCTCCCCAAATGCGCGTCTTCTCCATTAGGGGCTTATTGGACTTCATCCTACCACGCGGGTCCAATGCGAGACATGTGGATAGACCGAATTCTTACATACGTAAATTCGTTACGACTTTTATTCGGATAAAGCAAGTCCAAGGAAGGCGCGCTCCATTGCCCGTTTACATACTGGTAAATTTGGTTACAAGAGTTTACACTTGGTAAGGTACAGAACCGACCGTAAGCAACTTTGTAATGTGAGGTAAAGTTTTATAGTTAGTCAGGAGTCGAAAGTTAATTAGTGACTTGAATCAAAGCGAATTCGTGGAGCGTCCAAATCTCCGTAAGGCAGGTTTGTTATGAGATTAGGATAAAAATACATTTTCTTCGCAAAGTCATAGTGTGCAAAGAACCATTATTTTCTTTGATGTACTAACATTAAAGGGTGAAGTTGAAACCGTTAAAAGATAACCCTCTCGACTACTTACTGTATCAGAAACAAGTGGAAAACCCGTAAGTTCTAAAACATAATATTTTTTTTTCGTTTTGTTGTGCGGTATGGTATATATGTGTACTAAGGGACAGGGATATTGAAGAATTTGGTAGATTTAACTATTAGGTCAAGGAATTCCATAAGCAGTCCTTGGCCACTGTCCTAAGCAGGCGCTCACTATATCCACACATTTGCACTCCTGTAACAGTCCACTGCTGGACAAAGGCCTCCCTAATACCCTAATGGATAGGGGTTTTGGACCGTATCCCACCACGCTGGTCCAATGCGGTAGGTGGTGGACTGACCTTTTACATGCCCATCCGACGCATGGATCATCTTACTTTTCACAACAATTGGGTGATCGGCCCAAATTGCCTCCAACCAACTAGGAAACAACAATGAAAATTTTCTTGAGTCCCCACAGGATTCGAACCCACGATCTCCGGTTTCTACAGCACACGCCCATGCCACTAGGCTACGGAGGCAGTTTCTCTCTCACATTCGGTAACGTTTTAATAAAGTTTTATTCCACAGGGCAGTAAACGTAGTCTAAAAATAAAACTCTTTCCTAAGAACTGCCCCGCGATTTGCTACCACATTTTCATTACATGATATGGTGTAAATTGTTTAGCTTATCAAAATGTCTTCCATGACCACGCAAATAGAAGGAAAATTAGACATCTACTTTTCCAAACTTATACTGAATTACATTAAATCGGTTTTGAATATGGCTCATTGCATATTTTAACAATGTTTGCGTTGAAATCTTTACTTTCGGTTATTTTTAATGTTATTTTTATTACCAATGAAATGAGTACAATTACGTAGAGCAAAGTTTAAGTTAAAATAGCTGGAGGTTATCCTTTTTGAGGGCGTATTTTTTTTATGTGTCATATATCAATTAAGCTATTGATCTAAAATTTATTTTTGATGAATCGAATCACATGACAGCTAATACCTACTATGTAAAATAAGATTAACCAAAATCGGATCGGTAGGATCAGAGCAACGAAGTAACATATATAATAAACGACAACATACGCTCTGATGAAGTACCTCCTTCTTTTGGGAAGTCGGTCAAAAGTAGTAGATGCAAATTTGTAGTAACAGGCGACTAGATATTTTACTCGTGTTATAAGAGTATAAAGTACCCTAAGTAAAGGGTTATTAAATCAAGTAGTTTTTGTTTTTCCACATTTAATACACCTGCAAGTACAAGCATTCAATGTATAAAAAATAATAGCGCAATGCTATTATTTTTTTATTACGGTACGTTTCGAACACTTTCCAGCGGCCGTAGTCACGGGGTAGACTGAGATGTCATGTCGTCCGTTGCCAGCGCTGAAGCGGGTTTCAGCCTTAATTTAATTAATTATTTTTATTCTGTACTCTCCGACCTTGCATAGGCCGCTGGAAAGTGTTCGAAACGTCGGGAATTTAAAATGTAAAAATAAACGCGATAAAATCCTAAAGTCATTTTATTTAATAATGTATAATATTGCAGCAAACAATAGAAATAATTATTTCATAAATTGTTTAATAAACTGTTCCGTAGTGGTAAGGGCGTGTGATTTAGAAAACGGAGGTCGTCGTTTGAATTCTGCGGGACTCAACAAATTTTCATTGTTGTCCCCTTCCTCGGACCTCTGTCTAGAGACACGTGTTTACGGTGTATTAAATAAATTAGAAAGTTAGTAAAGTTCATTTAATTGATCTCAGAATAATAGGAGTGCATAACAGCTACTACTAGGAGTACCAGGCGCAACGCGTCAAGCATCAAATCATAGTTCCACTGCCGGTCCAGCGACTCGCCGTGAATCATCGCTAAGCTCGCCCCTCAAGCGGCCCATTGTGCACTGTGGTCTGTTTAATGTTTCATAATTTGCTTCGCCCTAGTAACTTCGCACAAGCAAGGTAACTAACCTGTTTAGAAGCGTGTAACGTGCTGTTCTACCGTCGATACATTTAAAAATGCGCTCAAACGTACCCCTCACCAAAGAAGTCCATACTTCAATTATGAGTCGGACCTAGCGCAAAACATCGACTGAAAATGTTACGAGTAGGAATAAGCAACGTGAACTAGTTGATTGCAACGAAGAATTTAAGGCGTTTAAATCAGAAATATTATCTTTATTTAATACTAAATTTTCTACGTTACAAACGGTTATAAATGAGATTAAAGGACAGAACGACGATATTAGAAAATCCCAAGAAGTTATAGCTAAAAGTATGACGAAATTATTAGTTAAAATACAAAATTTGAAGTGGAAAGAAAGAAAATCTTCAATATATACAATCTTTGGAGACTAAACTAGAAGTTATGGATAACGCATAAGAATGGCTTGCTTAGAAATTAAAAATATCCCAAAAAATGACGAATCTAAGAGTGATCTTGTAAATTATATGCTTAAGATTGGTCAACTACTTGGAACTGATTTGCAGTCATCGTATACGTGATATTTTGATACAACAAAATAAGCAAGGAGTCTACTGTTATTGTTGAATTTAACTCTGTCATACTAAAAAGAAACTGTTTTGCAATCGGTCAAAAAGTTTAATAAACAAAGGAAAGACAATAAATTGAACTCAACTCATCTTCAGTTTTAGCACTCTGACCCCAATTTATATAACGGAAAGCTTAACGCAAAAACAAAAAACTATTCTACCTAGCCTGAGACTTCGCTAGAAATAACAACTTCTCATATTGTTGGTCAGCCAGAGGCAAGATTTATTTAAGAAAATCTGATGGGGATAAATACATACGCTTAGATAATGAAGAAGACCTTTGAAGCTACATCGCAACAAATGACTAGAATGCAAACATGTCTCTGATTTTTGAAAAGGCGTTTACTATTTATACTTACTATATTATTTTTTTATAACTTTTTTTATTATGTTTTGTTCTGTTTTGTCTTGAATTGTTTTTATTTCATGAACTGTGCTATACATCAAACTTTACGCACTTTTACAAATTCATTAACACAACAGTATAAATTTCATGTATACATACACACACATATCACATATACATATACTTGGAATTTCATGCTACTTTTATGATATTTTTACTTACTACGTTAATTCTGATACCTAGCTCTTATAGTACAATTTATTCTGTTTTGCTTAAGTGGCTTATCTACTATTCTAGAATAAGTGTCCAAACACATTTCTTACACTGTGGCAATACTTGTTCTAATTTTGTTTTAAATGAAATTGTATTGTCTGCACTATTATGGTTATGGACGATACATTTTTTAATATTTAAAATTTAATAATGCAAAAGATATTAGTAACGAACTCGATACCACCTCTGTAGCAGAATCAGTTCTGTGTGATCTTGAGGATTGCCGGAAAATAAGTATTAGCTTAAAATCGTCCCTTAATATTTTATATGAAAACATCAGAAGTATATTTCATAATTTCCTTGACTTTATTTCTATGGTTTTCAGAACAAATATACGTTGGGATGTTTTGGTCCTTTCAGAATATAGGCTTCGTAATACCGATAAACTGCCTGCTTCAGACGAATACAACTCTTTTGTTACAACAAATAATTATTCTCAAAACAATGGCGTCGTAGTTTACGTTAGAAATGAAATTTGGAATTAAGTCTCACACTGTAATATTAGCTATCTATCGCTTCCAGCCGTTAAAGACACTACAGAATTCATAGGAACTTTAGATACAATTCTTACAAATATTCAACACAATCAAAACATTATTATAGTAGGTGATATCAATATTATTATTAGTGAATCACATCGAGATCAACACAAAAATAATTATTTAAACGTCGCGCTTCACACGGTCTACTTCCAGACATAGCTTTGGCAACACGAAAGATAGTTGTCTAGATCATGTTATCATCAAAACAAAACAACATGCAAAAGTAGCGGTAATGCATTCTGCATAACTGATCACGACGCTGTAGCCTTTTTTCTTGAAACACAAAATCTTAATCTGTAACTACTTCTAAAATATTCAAAACAAATCACACAGGAATAGTTACGGCTTTAAAAAATAGTAATTTCGATATTGTCTATTCGACACAGGACCCAAATATAGCTTACGATTATTTTTAGAATACTACAGGAAGTATTAATTTAAATACATGAAATAAATCAACCTAAACGTAAAAATTTTAAACCCTTGGATTACTCCAGGACTTTTACGATGCATGAAACATAGGATAATTTACATAAAAAGGTCAAAATCCCCACAAAACGACGTCCTAAAATTATCTTTCCGAGATATCGTAACTTGTAACATTTATTAAAAAATTAAGAAAGAATACGAACGCGAGGAAAAAAAACAGGTAATAGCATAAAAACTTTGGGAGGTTATAAATAAAGTCACTAACAGAATCAACAATCAAAATATATCTAACCAAATTTTAACTCAATTTTCTAGCCCGGAGAAGGCTGTTAATGAAGTGAACAAATATTTTGTACAAATTGGCAAACAACTCGCAGACAAGAGAGCAATAGATACGACTGTTAACTTTAGACAACATAGGCTCTTTGCAGTTAACTCGTTTGTCTTTATTACCTACAGACGAGTGCGAAATTGAATCAATAATCGATAGCCTTAAAAGTGATACCGCTGTTATGGCTGTGATAGAATTTCTACGTACTTCATTAAACAACACAAGAAAATATTAATCCCCTGTTTACCCACGTCTGCAATCTCGCCTTGAGAATGGAATATTTCCGCTACTTTCAAAAAGTCCATTATTCATCCTATCTACAAGGGCGGTGATAAAAGTCGTATATCTAATTATAGGCTCTATTTCAGTATTGCTTTCTCTCTCGAAAATTCTAGAACGCATAATGTACAAAGATTGTCAACCTACTTAAATAAAAACGATATCATATCACCAAACCAATATGGGTTCCGACCTGGAAATCAACGGCCGATGCTGATACGAACTAACTGACTATGTTGTCCCTAGCCTCGAAAATAAGACGAAGACTTTAGGGATATTTCTAGACTTGGCTAAAGCTTTTGACACAGTTGCAATTCCTATATTGTTGCAGAAGTTAGACTGGTTAGGTATAAGAGGTCTTCAACTAAAACTGTTCAAAGACTATTTAACTGACAGGACTCAGTCTGTAAAAATAGGACCATATATAAGTGATGAGGCAAATATATGCTGTGGAGTTCCCAGGTAGCATATATGGCCCAACCCTATTTCTTATATACATTAACGACCTGTGTACTCGAACTTAGTAACAGTAAAATTATTTCCTTGCTGACGATACAGCCCTAATATTCACAGACAATACTTGCCATGAACTAAGAGACCAAGCCCAAATTGGATTAAATAAAATTACGAAATGGCTTCAAGGTAACTCACTAACTTTAAATACAGATAAAACCAAATATATTGTATTCTCTAAAAAAAATAACGCAAGAAAAACATTCCAGACTCACATTACGGCTCACTCTTGTTATCTTAACAATAACTCTTTGTGTTCTTGCGTTTCTTTGCAACAAGTTAAAATGGTTAAGTATCTAGGAATAACTAGACAACAACCTAACCTTTAATATTCATCTAGAAACTCTTGCTGCAATGTTACGTAAATTAACATATATTTTTAGGAAGCGTAGTAGATGCAAATACCATGAAGTTAGCTTATTTTTAACTTTGCCAGTCCCTACTAATTTATTGTATCACACTTGGGGTGGAGCTAAAAAGTTATTGTTGCTTCTGCTCGAACGATCCCAACGTATGTTGTTAAAGGTTATTAACTTCTTTCCTTATAGATATTCTACTACTGATTTGTACAAAAAGCAAATGTTCTCACAGTACGGCAGCTATTTATCTTATAACAGTCATGAAAACACAAACAGTTAGTGTATGATCCAAATTTTTGTCAGCAAAACAAACGAAACTTGCGGTCTGTACTTCATACCAAAAGAACACATCTCATTTTTTTCGCAGATTTTATAGTTATATTGGAGGATTTATGTATAGACAAAATTAACAAAAGCTTAATTTCTACCTACATACTGCTTTTAAGGCCATAAAAAACTGTTACGGTATGGTTAGCAACCATAGATTATAATACTACCGAAAAGATTCTCTATACAATCACATAAACATACATCAATAAGACATACCATACGTACAAATACACACACATACCATTACACATGCATGCTCTCACGCACAAGCACACACACACACACATACGCACCCACTCACGACAAGCACACACACACATAGCACCCACACACGACACATCCACGCACTCATGTAAGGACAATTATTACGTATTAAACAATTTATGTCAACTCTATAAGTCACAAGCACTCCCACCAAAATCAACATTTATCATTTAAATTACGTACTGCCTAATGTTTTTTTCCCGGAGGAGGGACCTGATGGCCTAAAATACAGGCATTGCTTAGTTTAGGCATCAGTCTCCATATAATGCTGCATATAAAATATTGTACATTTTCTAATATTATTGTGTAATTTATGTGGTGAGAAATAAATGATTATTATTATTATTATTATTATTATGTTGTTTCCTAGTTGGTTAAGGCAATTTGGGCTGATCACCCAATTGTCTGAAAAGTAAGATGATCCATGCGTCGGATGGGCATTTAAAGTCAGTCCACCCACCAACCCGCATTGGAACAGTCTGATGGGATACGCTCCAAAACCTCCTAATGGAGAAGGATTGCGTAGGGAGGCCTATAAACAGCAGTGGGATAACACAGGCTGCTGATGATGATGATGATGGTGACGTATTTAAAAGAACAAATACATTTTTTTATCTCGTTTATGGTTTTTAAGAGGTTTTTAGTCATACACAATGTTCTGTTTCAATCTGTCGTTTTAGTATAGCATATTTTATAATTAAATAAACATATAGACGGCGAACTCGCTGCCCGTAAAATAAATATGTCAGATTTTATTCAGCCATTACAATAATTCCTTTACACGCGGAGTTGATTGCGATTCAGTTTGCATAAAAGCCGTAATCTGATTGTACGCCTCATTGAACTTGTACGAAATTAAACCAATAATTTAGAGCACACAAATTCGAATTGTATTTTACAGCATAATCAGTGTAAATATATTCATACATTTATAAATAACTTGAATATTAAAAATGGGTGCGTGTACTTATGTACGCGCGTGAGAAGTTATACTTCTTTGGCATCATTAAAAAATAGTTTTTAATTGCATGCAAATAATTAATTACAATAAAATAATAGAAGGATTGGAAAAGGATAATCAACAAAGTTCAGTTTAAATTTGAAAAATTAAATAAATAAATATTTATTTTCTTACATTAAGTCTAACATAAATTGTCTTATTATTCGAATTGTATTTTTAATTAAATGATGTCCACTTCCATAGTATCTTCCCGTAATGTCTGAATCGGAACTTCAGTTATCAGTGGCTTATGATAACTAAAATATGATACGAAAAGTTTTGTCTTAACAGCGTTGAGATATCGTACAAATACAGCATCTATGGTAGTGTCATGTCGTTGTCGAAATCAGTGGATTATTATTCATGGCTAAATTCAAGTCATTTTGGAGGAAATCAATAAGTGGACGAGCATCTTCACGGGAAAAATTGACGTTGAAGTCTCCACTTAAAATTATCGGTAACTTGTCTTCTCTCTACCAAGATATTCTCCTCCAGCTGTTGTATATGCATAATATTCTTTTCAGGAAATGAATGATGTCGTCCATTTTTGATTTGGAGTAATGTAAATTACCATCAATACAATTTTGTTGCCATCTTCCATTTTGCATTCAGCTGCACAAGCCTCACCAATTTAGTGTAAATTATATTAAATAAAAGTATTTTAATTTATATCAATAAATAATACCATACGGATAGTTAACCTTTATTATATCGGAGCACTTGAAAAGTATATAAGCACAATTTTTTCACTAATATTCACAAATAGTAAGTAATATCAATCAAAAATAATTAAGACAATTAAAGATGATAGATTTACAAGAACTAATCATAAATAATTCGATTAAGAATTTATGGATTCACAAGACGTACTTAGATATATCATATAACTGGTAGTTCAGCGCCATCTGTTCGCTTACAAATGTAGAATTCTAAGAGATGTTGGCTTACTTGTACAGCGGTACTATAAATCAGAAGCTTTGAATATGTGTCACTAGATGGCGCTTATCTAAAAGTACATAGATACATCACAATGTTGATATATTAAATGAATAAAAATATTACCATTATATCAAGTTGAATAAACATCATTACAAATATTAATATATTTATATAATAATATATTTAATATATATATTTAATATAAATTTAAATAATAAAAATATATTATTAATAATAATATATATATATATACCAAAAACGAACCTTAATCCTAACTCATAGAGCACATTATGCAACAACTATCGCAAATAAATAATATTTAGTGTTAATTACAATAAATAAAAGTATTTTAATTTATATCAATAAATAATAACATACGGATAGTTAACCTCAATTACATTGGTGCACTTGAAAAAGTATATATGCACAATTTTTTCACTAATATTCACAGTAGTAAGTAATATCAATCAAAATAATTAAGATAATTAAAGATGATAGATTTACAAGAACTAATTATAAATAACCAATAATAAGTATTTAACATTAATAATTTAATAATATTTAGTGTTAATTATATTAAATAAAAGTATTTTAATTTATATCAATAAATAATACATACGGATAGCTAACCTCAATTATATCGAGCACTTGAAAAGTATATAAGCACAATTTTTTCAATAATATTCACAAATAGTAAGTAACATCAATCAAAAATAATTAAGACAATTAAAGATGATAGATTTACAAGAACTAATCATAAATAATTCGATTAAGAATTTATGGATTCACAAGACGTACTTTGATATATCATATAACTGGTAGTTTAGCGCTATCTGTTGCTTCACAAATGTAGAATTCCTCAGAGATGTTGGCTACTTGTACAGCGGTACTATAAATCAGAAGCTTTGATTAGTGTCACTAGATGGCGCTTATCTAAAAAGTATTACATAGATAAATCACAATGTTGATATATTAAATGAATAAAAATATTACCATTATATCAAGTTGAATAAACATCATTACAAATATTAATATATTTATATAATAATATATTTAATATATATATTTAATATAAATTTAAATAATAAAAATATATTATTAATAATAATATATATATATATATACCAAAACGAACCTTAACCCTAACTCATAGAGCACATTTATGCAACAACTATCGCAAATAACTTCAATAAAAACGACAACTCCATTATCACTAACTAAAAATCAACCATATCACTATGTAATATGGACCTTATTACATTTTCACCGTTTTCTTTATAAACTGTTAATTTTGTGTCACAAATCGTAAAATTTAACTCTCATCATTTTTTCATAACGCGCCTAAAGAAGTATAACTTCAAAAACTATCTCTGTAATATTATTTTATATAAGAAATAAGTTGGCAAATTTTAAATACCTGAATTTTTTTGATCATTGGATGCTTGAGATGACTATGGCCAAATTAATGCTATATTTTAAGCACTCTGTTATAAAACTTTAATGATATTTTTACAGGACATATACCACGTATAAAATCTTACTTAATAATAAGGAAACACATAATATATGTAAACGGTTATCTTAAAATTTAATATTATGCTTATTGGAACGCTTAGTTTTTAAAACGTAATTGTTTCTTATAAACAAAGGCATTTGTTTAAAGCTGTACGTCTCAAGAAAACCTTCGTTAAAACATTATAGAAAAAATATTTACAAGTGACTATTGTAAAAAAGTCCGAGAGAACTGATGCCGTCATTATTCCTAACTTCTTCATTCTATTGAATTATAATAACATAAGTAATTATTAGTATCGTGTTTAATTGTAAACTCTGAATAGATTTGATAAATTTACAATAAATGAATAAAGCTCGTATCCTAAAAATGTTACTTTAACGTCCGAGAAGAAAGTATAACTTCAATATTTATACATATTTTTTCAACGTTTTATTAAAACTATATTATTTTTCAGCAATAATACACATATTAATATAGCTATGATATACGCCTAAGGCCGTAGTGCACATCTCCTTATGATAATGCCCCTATTTGTCTGGGGCTCGATAAAACACCGCTTTGTCCGTATTAACTGCGATTTGAGAATGTACTAGATAGCATGGCATAGAATAATTGACAAGATCGCTGTTGGAATAACATTTTTAAACAATACATGTAAAGTTATAATAATAAATTATTACTTTAAAGTGATGTGTCAAGAATAAATGTCACTTTTACGCATTATAAATTTGCATTGACAATTCAATATTTACAAATTATAGACACAATTGTTTCTTTTATTTAGGCTATTATTGTACATACCTTAATATATTTTTGTTTATCAAGGATGATTCGGAAAGTTGTATAAATAAAAAATATCCTAATTTTAATGGAAAGGTTGGTCTTTACCACCTGCGTGAGATCAAATCCTTTAAAACATAACCCAAATATTTAAAGAATATGAAATCATATGACAAATCATTTTGCCAAAGCAATGTTCAAAAATAAGAAAATGAAAGGACTCTGCTCTATGGTTGAGTGCTTGAACAAGTGTTTTCGTAATTTCAACGTTTTATTGTACTTTTTCTGTTCTTTCTGTTGATTATCTAGTATTGTGTGTGAATTGATATTTATATATTGTGTTGTCCTATTTGTAAGTATTATTTAAGTATAAGTATGGTTGAGGTGACCCCGATCCCGGGGAGGTTATGTTTACAAACATAGTTCCATTCCAATTCAACCCTATGATTACCGATCCTACACCTAATTTAAGGAAAAGACAGATTGCTGCTACTCCTGATTCCTCTCAACTCTCAAAAAACACAGTCGCTCAAGCAGTCGGTCCATCCAGTCAACCTTACTTTACCTCAATATGAAGGCTCCAAAAGCGATAATTCGATTCAGACGTTGCCCCTTTCTGGTCCATGTGCAAAAGATCAGAACTTTTCTAGTACTACACACATCTACCTGTTCGGTCACTTACATCACAAACAGCCTATACATATGATGAAGAAACGTATGGCTGTGACCAGTCCCCAGGAATTTAAATCTGCTGAGGCCAAGCACCATTTCAGATCATTCCGGACTTTGTTGCATATAAAGTATGATTAGCTATTCCTTCATAATAACCCAAGCGGTGAGTTGTTAGAGATGTTCTGTTGAATGTGACTTTAGAGGAATTAGTTTTGGTCCATCGCTACCCAGTTGGTAGTGTTATTAGAGCATCACGCTGCCTTAATAGAAATCCATGGAAAACAATACAATATTTGACCCTTTAGAATTCCTATCAGTTGTTTTTAACATTCATACGTCAAAAGCGCCAGAAAAGTTTATTAGCCTACACTGCTTCCTTCCAGTCTGCAAAATACATGAGTGTCTTCCAACACCAGTGCCACAAATAAGCAGTAGATTTGGGGCATAAAGGACTACTCAATGTCGAACAAAAGAGAGGGGTGTTTATTGGTGTACAACTCATGGTAAGTAATACTGAGGGTAAATCTAACTGAATCTAATATCTTACCAGTCTTATGTTCCAAACTAGCAACTGATAGAGTGCCCTGAACATTCCAGCATGGTGTCCACAGATAGTAAATGTCTCAGGAAAATATATCTACTCAGAAGTTTGAAGCCAGATTTCTCCTCAGTGAGAAATTCCTTGCTGATATTTCCCAAATCCTCAGCCCCTGCTTCCATCCCACACAACCTCCAGAGCGTACCTCCAAATCTCCTACCCTTCACAACCATCAATAAATACCACTGTCGCACATCTCTTTCTCAGAGAACCTCCAATGCCCCAGCACCAAGCCCAGGCGCCAGTTGCCCATCAGGCGATTACTAGCACACCTTTTAGTCTCTCATCGGGAACATATCCAATTTGATACATTTCCAATGACAACCTCTAGACCTGGTGCCATTTCAACAATTTTAATATAGTTTCTCGGTTTGACGACTCCAACTACTGTACAATGTCACATTCAAACTTTCAGTTTAACAAAACCATTAATAGTTCCCAGAAATATCCTTCACTTCTGAATTGCTTAGTATTCGTCATTGGTAAAAAAAAATGATATCATTACTCTTATTAACAAATACCAACCTCTGTCTTGGTGGTAGTCCAGGAGACGTATGTCTGTCCATCTTAGGATCCCAGGCCACTCATGTCTTCGGGATGATAGGTCAGACACAGGCTGTCGTGCCATTTTCTTAGTTTCTAGAAACAAGTAGTATTTCACAACAGATCTCCTTCCACAGTAATGGAATTTTACGTTGTTAATAGAGCACACAACATTTTTCTCTCATATACATTCCTGATCCTAATTTGCCTCTCTCTGAGCAGTTTCATACCATACCTAGTCTTCCTTCCCATACTTATCTCTAGGATTTTATTATTCACTCCATACCTTTGGGGCTGTTATTATAGCGATGCCACCTTCCCCTTTCCTCGATCTCTGCGATGAATTTAGGATCTGTGTGTTTGTTCAATGGGTTCCAACCTCGGTAAGAGCTCTCCTTTCCAAACCCAATGACTGCAGTTGCCCTCTCACATTAGCATTCTCCTGTCCTCTGTCTCTACTGACGGTCTTGTTCTCCACTCTAGGAAGTGACCATTTTAATATCTTTTTCTGCACCTGACTCACTTAGATCTGTTCCAATAAGTTACCTCTTCCCATTCAAAATTTAATGTCTGATAAAGCAGACTGGTCCTTTATTCAATTGTATGAAAATGAAGAAATGGCAACATTCCTTTCATTGAACCAGACAACAGTTCAACATGCATATATTTTGTTGGCTCGAGTGGTCTCATGGTGACTCATCTCAGGTATTGACATGATTCCATATCTTCATACTAATAGCAGCACTTCCCCACAAAAACAGTGGCTTATCCATCCCAGTCACACGCTTGAACTGGTACTGTTCCCTGGTAAGAGTGGAGAACCTAGTAATCATACCTATCTTAAAACCTCCGGTACAATCTGACCCTGTCCAGCTATCGCCCGATAGCTCATCAAGCAATAATGGTTGTATGTTAGAACATTTGATAAAAGAATCGCCAGAATGATAGTCGAGCAAATACCACAGCTAAATCCCACCCGGCTTTCTCGGCAAGAAGTTTTTAGTACTTGTTGACAGCCTTAGTAACATTAGTATCACATGGTCGCTTCTTCTGGAAAAGTAAGTCTTGGTAGAGTATATTTTTTAGCGTTATTTATATTAGCGACACGTACTTCTTCCGAGTACTGCAAGTAAGAAAATGCTCCAGCTGAGTATTCTGTGAAGATTGTTAACATAATCTTAACCTCCTGCCTCAGATCCGTATCCATTCAGCCCTTAACTATATATATCTCGGGATAGAGATATGGAAAGGGCTGCCTCAGCTACTGTGTGCTAGGTCCACTGCTTTACAGTATTTACACAAGGATCTAGGAGCTTAGTGCCCATTTTGCCTTCAAATACTTCACCTGCTGACACGACTTTGAAGCTCTTATGTATCTACAGCAAAAATTGAGTAGCCTCTTCCCGGTTCATCTAGTTTATTAGCTATCTCCTGATGAATGCTCTTATAACTACATCGAGTCTTCAGATATTAGCAAAAGCAATGTTGTTAATACGTACAGGATCCGCCCTGGACGCAATTTTTCACGGCAACAAAAATTTGCTGAAGTTGACAATGTTAAATTTCTAGGTGTTGTATTAGATTCCAGATTAACTGGTATCTAAATATAATAACCATGTAATTAAAATGTGAGAAAAATATGAACATATTGCGTTTTGTTCATAATTTGGTGGCTGTCACCCCATAACCCAGAAACCCAGCGTACACGCCTCCCAAAGGTGGCCAGCATGGACTATGGGTATGGTGCTCACTGGAGCTCTGTAATAAATTCAAGTTTCATAACTTTTGACAAAATTCAATATAAATGTTTTCTAATAATATGGGCTAAGGAAATCATCATAAATGTTTTCAGGAGTGTGAGGTTTCCATTGTATTCTCAGAAGACAATATTTGTCTGACTTACTCATCCGTTGGTCTGAATCTCTTATCACCTTCTTTATTTTAGGCCGTACAGTCTATCCGATTTTATTCTTCAAACAAATACTGTCCCAGAAGATTATCTTGCCTGTTCAAAAGTTTTATTACCTATCTTCATCTCAGTTTTGTCCTATTTCAGTGTCAAAAGTTTTCTCATGAAACACCTTTACGCATTTATTTTAAACCAAATTCTGGATATTGGTATTGATAAAAACTCCTTGCCTTGCAAATATCCAAGTTAATCACCTCATTTCAACACAATTGATTGGCCGTTCACATGTACACTGATAGTTTCCCAAAGCTGTCTCAGCAGAGTTTGTTTGGTGCCATGTTTTGGATACCCAAGTACAAAGTGATGACATATTAAATTATAACTTCGAAAAACATCAGATTTTCTAGTGAATCCATAGTGCTTTAGAAGCTCTGACCACGTATTGGAGTCTCACAAATCTCCAAAACTCTGTTATTCTCACTGATTTCCAAGAGCGTTCATGAGCTATTGCATCTTAATCACCTATCCAAACACAGTTTCCCTACATAATAGCAAAATCAAAGAAGTCCCTTACGGGTGTCATACTAAAGATATTACTGTGTCTCCTGGCCCGATTCCATAGCACAGTGGCATCTATGGCAAATGAGCTGTAGACTTGCGCCAAGACGCAGCAAAAACAGGATGCGGGATCCACTGCCAGACTGTATTCAAAATGATTACCGTTATTAGCAAGTCAGCGCCTTCATCTTGGAACAAATATTGGCTTAACGTTGAGTGCTCTAAAGGTAAAGTACTATGCCGATATCCAGCCCATTCCTTACTGTCCTTGGGTTCTGCAACTTCAAAATCTGCACAACAGTACCAGCATCATCTGCAGACTAAGACTAGACATGCACAAAAATTTCCTGTTCATCTTGCAGCTACACAAAAGATTTCTCCTTCTGTGAACAGGACTAGACTAAATACCACTGACCATGCTATCTTTCCAATTGTCCCAGACAGACCCTCTCTATGACCTGGCTCCTTTCCCAAATCTCCACAGTCCCACTAATTTAAACTTTATTATCCTATATGTTGACTTCATTGTTCACATATTTTTGTTCTTTACATTAATCATAATAACATTAAACTTTAATTTGTTTGTCTTTAACCAACTAACCCCAGGTTTATTGTGTGTTCTCTTTTTGTTTTATGATACACCAACAGAAACTGCTGTGGTGGATTATCTGGGCCCAAATCACCCTCTCTAGTTGTCAATCAGACCTTGTTCATTTACGGCCTGTTACATATGGAAGAGAGTTCAATCGAAAACTTAAGGAAATCTACAAGGAAACGCCATCGCTTCAAAGAACTGAACTGAACTGGAGAAATGAAAGACATGCCGAATTTACATGAAAACTTGTTTTTTAATAGAATAAAAAACTTGATAGTTATCGTTTGACAATGAGACACATACATAACATGCACGTATTGCATACGATATTGCTAGAAAAGAGTCCGGAAACGTGTCGGGAATATATGTAAATGACGCGTGAAACCTGCAAAAGGGGCTAAATAATTTATAGTCAGCACATCATATCATTCTAAGAATTAAGTTAAAGCTCTGTCCAAACTCACTAGTAGGAGCAACATAAAGTTATTAGTGCTCGAGATTGAACTTGCTATCTGCTGATGGGCGGAGCTATTTGTACTTTGGCACGCAAGTTTCAAACCCTGAACTGACTTTTGTGTTATTAATCAGTTAAGAACCGACATATATAGGCAGTCAATTAAATGTTTATCTTCAGTAATGGAAGTTCGCACCTTTGTCTATTGATTGTCAAACAAGTTACCGGTTCAGAATAGTTACAGCTAGCTACAGAGAATTAAGTTGCCGCTGAAAATCATAAAATCACAAACTGCTTTGGAAAATATTATAAAAGAATTAGAAGTGACGTTTACCGGGATAAGTATTTTTTATGTGATTAGGGTTATTGAAGCATTTATCACATCACCGCAATGGCCAGATCTCTCAACAAATAGTTCAGATGAATAATAGTCTTGTTCTAACGCCGAGACTGTGAGATATGGTCGCAGAGATGTGTAGTCTGTTAGTTTCAAGATGGCATTGAACGAAATGTAGAGGATACTAATTGTTACTACATCTGTTTTTTAAGCTGTATGTTATCGTAGTGTCGAGAGACTTTTTGTCGTCCAGAATTACATTCTTTACGGTTGAGGCCAAACACAAGCAAAATGTAGGTATTGTTCATTAACTTTATTTGTTGAAATTTTACAAAAAATATTACTGATTTCAAACAGCTGCATAATTATTTTCGCAATATCAGCACCGAGTTCTCTGGACGAAATTGCCGCACGAATTTCTGCCTCAAATTTTAAATCAATTTTTTAGCAAATATCCATCAAACTTAGGAATTATCATCGGTATCGGAAAATGGACGGTCTGTATGGTCGTGTGTTGGAATACTACAAGATCAGTACAAAATCGGCTGATTCTATAGCCTAGAATACCAAATGGGAACCATTTACCATGTTAGATGCTTATACCCCCGCCACACCGCTTGGTCTGTTCAAGCTTTTTTTTGGACAAATACCCTCTGTTACACAAGAATAACAGCCCCGATATGAACCCAATTAAAATGTGTGTGAGCTGGATTAGGCAAAGAGAAAGGGCTAAAGATGTGACTCAACAAACCAGCTTCTAGAAACAATTGACACAGAATCATCATCCTCAAATGCAGGAGACAATACAGTCTTGTGTTGATATAATGCCGCGCAGAATTAAAGCTTAGATAGCGGCTTAACAAATTCAAATATTGATTTTACTACACATTTCCTTCTCTATTTCAAACTCATACTTATGGATTTTATAAATTTATGGTTATTTCATTTGTTAAATTAATTGCGACGGATTGATAGCAAAACAAAACCAAAATCAATTTAAAACAATGAAACGGCACACAACATCATTAAATAAATAAAATTGTACATGATTCAGGTGCGTTTTTATATAAGCAGTCTGTACATAAAAACATATTACCCAATTGAATAATTTTCGGGGAAGTCGGTCATAAATTACTTTGAAAGGAAACTAGTCAGCGGGATAGGAAAGCTTAACAACTTCTGGCAACGCCTATAACCATCATCATCATCTCATCATCATCATCACCAGCCAGTCCACTGCTGTGGGACATAGGTTCCTAACACACCCTCATCCATTAGGGTTTGGGACCGCACCGCTACGCTGGTCCAATGTAGTTGGTGGCGGGACCGTCTTTTACATGCCCATCCGACGGCTGATCACTCTACTTTTCAGACAATTATGATCGGCCCAAATTGCCTAAATAACCAGGAAACAACAATGAAAAATTTCTGTTGAGTCCTGCAGGATTCTTGAACCGACGACCTCTGCTTTCAAAGCACATGCTCTATACAACTAGGTTTATGGAGGCAGTTAACTAATCAAAATACTAATATGAAAAAATCTGCTGGAAACTACATTATTAGTATTTTATTGCTTTTTTTTCACATAATGAATATTATAACGCTGTTAACTATTTTGTAGCTAGTGTTTGCTGTGGCACCGTATTTCACCTCTCAGGTAAAAACTTATATAGTCTTCTTTACTACTGAGACTGCACAATGTATAAAAGAATTTAGTCCAGATTTAGAATTTTCTTACTAGGTGGGTTTAGAAAAATAAAGATCATTATAAAATTCATTGACTTAACAGGACAAATGTTTAAAATTTCTGAATTTACACACAATGATTGAAACATTGCATGATATTTGTCAATTAGTTTTATTTTGAGGAAAATTTGAGGGTCTGCCTAGGAAGATAAATTATGTTTGTAATAACAACAATATTCCTGTATGAAACCGAAAGAAAATGATGCTGAAACTTATTTCTGCAAAATATTTCTTAAGCCATATTTTTCTCATATGTTTTCTATCATAAGTAACTTGTACTGTTGAGGTATTAAAGCTACATTTCATAAATTTCAGAATTTATTCAACATACATGAATGATAGAGTTGCAAAACAAAATAGGCTTACTGTCGTATATTCTCAGAGGATAAGATTTGACAACACTGCTTGGGCTATCCTTAAAATAATAAAAAACTGTAATTCAGAATTCACACATAATAAAATAAAGTTTTTTCCGATATATATCGAATCTGTTTAAGGATTAATAATCAAGTTAAAAACACAAAATAATGTTCGGTAACTAATATTACATAACTTTATTATATAATATTAGATCAATATCTGAGGATCAATCTCCCATGAATGTAAATTATTGATCACCGACAACAAACTACGAGAAATTAATGGGCGAATACAACCATTAAACGGGAACAAAATCATAGGGGTCGAAAGTGCTATTTAATCGTGATCAAAGAACACATGTAAATGATCAATTATTAATGAAAACTTTGTAGTAATAATAAGATTATACAAAAATATAAGGACAAATATTTTTCATTTATTTTAAGTGAAGCATGCAAACAGTAATGTGTAACAGACTAGATTTTAATAAGGGTGGTATTTGAAACAACAAACAAAAAACTTTTATGTTTACCTGTTCTTATAAGTCAAATGGTAAACAAGATTACAGAGAATATATTTTGTAAAATTCAAAACTATTAAATAACGTCATTCCGTTTTTTCTGATAAAGTTTTAAACTTTCTTTATTTTAATAAAGCAAAGAGTCGTCCCAATAATTAGGTTCTATCGGACACCAAACGAAAAACAAATTTATTCTTTTTGCGAGAGACTGTGATTATTATGTGGAATATACCCAGAAATGCAGTTTATTTGCTTCTAACCTAGTTCGCTGTTTTATTTAACTATCAAGTAAGTGGTTACCTGATTTTTATGAAATTATTTAAACCTAATTTTTACTGTTATTCAATATACGTAGATGCATTACAAACATGGTAGTGACCAAAGCTGTGTTATATATGGCTATTAAAATGCTCATTTACGCAAAAATGAGTCACAAATATAATAAATATAAGGACAAACAACAATTTAACTGATTATATTATCGCAGAAGTTAACCTGCTTTTGAATAAACTAATTAATTAATTTAAACTATTCAATTAATGGAAACTATTTACTAATTTTTCAACAATTTCTTAATGTATTTTAAACTTAGCCAGTGGGTTTTGTTGAAAGCTATTCTGCACAAAGTTCGGCGATGGCTTTGGTAATATGCTAAGGAAAGGCAAAAATTTCAAAATTTGGCAAAATTTTTGTTAAATTAAATATGTTTTGATCAACCGCACCGATATAATTTATTTATTGATTGCCTACAACGTACCACCGGTCTGGCCTCCACCCACAAGGAATCGAGAAAGCAACTCAGCGGGACTTATTTTTTGTCATTCTCTCTTATTATAAAATTCTAACAACAAACAAACAATTAAGCAACATAAAAAACTATTGTGAATTAGCAAGATGCTCTTCTGGATGGACATATACATATAGGGAGAGTTTATCCCGCTGGACTGTGGCAACATATAGTACGTACCTGCATGCATTTTATCTTCTACGCAGATGTCTATTAATCGCACGCCGCAGTTTGAGTCGACTGGAAAAATATCTACTAAAGATGGCGTCTATAGATTTGCTGGAAACTCAGTTTGAACTGGAGTTTTCATAGTCTAGTCTTTCAGGAAATATAGCCTACAGTTTAGCATGTGTGCCTAAGTGGGCAATGTCCACAGTATTTCTCATTTGATTGCTGCCCCTTTGTATATCATAATCACATCACATCATCACTTTGTTGTCCATTGCTGGACATAGGCCTCTACTGTCACCTTATCCATTAGGGTTGGGACCGTATCCTACCACGCTGGTCCAATGCGCTGGTGGGTGACCGATTTTTACACGCCTCATCCGACGCGATGGATCATCACTTTTCAGACAATTGGGTGATCGGTCAAATTCAAGTTCCCCAACCAACCAGGAAACAACAATGAAAATTTGTTACAGTCCCTGCAGGATTCGAACCCACGACTTCATGGTTTCTAAAGCACACACCTGGCGCCTACTTGAAGGCTGGAGTGCAGTTTAAGGTATGTGTATCTTTAGTATATTATAAAAACCTGGTATTACATGTGGATAAAAAACCGGGACCAAAGTAGTAACGGTTGTTCGAGAAGATCATATTATGTCTTATTTGAGTTAAGTTTGAAACACACAAATACATCTGGTATGGCGCGCTAGAACGGCTCAAAATGACAGTAGTATTCCCTCATATAGAGGCACTTATATATTATTTGAGTACCCATACTATAGTTTCATTAACTAAAGATCATAATTTTTTTCAAATATATAGATAACAAAGCACATAAGAGACATTTTAGATCTATTATAAAGTTTTATGTAAACAGTAAACAACGAAGTAATGTTAGATAGTTTGAAAGTAAACATTTAACACGGCAATTTGAATAATGACGTTAACAGCTTTTTACGTACTTTTTCTAACACCTGGGTATTCGTGTGACAAAGGACAGAACGTGTGGAGCCAGAAGCTGATGCGTGGGTGGAAGTGTGAGTACTTTTAATGGTAAAATCAAGATGGTTTCACGTGAATTAGAGCCAGTCTTTTCTTTTAGTTTAAACGAATATATATATATATATCATGATGACCATCAGCCTTTATAGTCCACAGTTGGTATAGGCTCCTTCACTGCCACCCTTGCATTCATTAGGGTTTCTGACTGCATCACTTTCACGCTGGTCCGATGAGTTGACTGACCTTTTCATGCCCATCTGACGCATGATTATTTTTCAGGACAATTGGTGATCGACCGAATTGCTCCCTAACCAACTCAGGAAACAACAATGAAAATTGTTGAGACCCAGCAGGATTTCGGAAACTCACGACCTCCAGTTTGTAAAGCAACGCTCATACCACTAGGATGTATGGAGGCAACGGTGATATATGGTAAGTTGTTTGTCCAAAGTTAAAATAAATATTGGCTTCTAAATTAAATGACATGTAATTTATATAATAAAGCTTTTGATGCTATTTTGACATATTATTTTACAATTCTTTTCAACAAAAATAGTTAATTTTATAGGTTTAAAACAAATCACAGAGCAAAGTTTCTTGGAGATTATTCTACTGGATATTGCATTTATAAGAATAACATCAATTATTAATAAGTATTTAATTTAATTTTCGTGTTTAATTTCAGAATTTCAATACTGATGTAACCGCCTCTTGTGGCCAGGGTGAGGCTTATGATCCACAGGAAACCGGATGTCAGTTCAACCTGCGTGAAGTCGTAACTTTTCATTATTTTTTCATTAGTTGTTGGGAGCAATGCGGCTAACCTCACCGACTGGTTTCAAAGTAATAATACATGCATCGACGGTACAAAGTCGGTCCCAGCCATCTCTCTCCAACTGTGACGGTTGTTCGTTCCATCGGGCTGGAGTTATAAAAGAAGAAGGAGTGACTTGTGGATTGCGCTGTTACTTCAGCACCATTATATCTCCTCGACAGCAGACTTATTACTATGAATATAGATCAATCAGCTGTGTAGAAGTCGGAATCGACTAGGGAAGACATTATTACTTCCACTATTGATTTATAATTTTCAAATTTATTTTCGAATTTGAATCTAATTGCGGTCGCTGACTAGCCAAACATTATATGTCCCCAATGTCGATTTGTTCCTAAGCGCCCAAACTAGTATCTGAGCAATGTTTCAACGTTTGTGTGCCCGAATTTCCCCATGCATTACACCCCATTGTAGTATTTTCTCATATACTCTTAAATGAATAAAACCCTAGGAAGGTAAGCAGGGCGGTTTGAGAGAGTTGACAAATAGAAATAGCAACTCCAAACAAACCTCATGTTCTCAATCACAGTGTTATTCGTAAAATATTGAGAAGGTAACTGCACAAAATATATGAGTTCCCAATATGACTTTATAGAACGCGTAGTATTCAAACATACATATTTGTAATTGTTGTTAAAAATATATTTTAAGTTCGGAACAGAAATTAATTTAACTGAAACAATTTATTTATGAATTATGACCTTAGTACTTTTCACGAACCAAGTTCTGTTGTCTTGAAGCGGGTACCGGCCCTTGCCTTATAAACTGGAGATATCGTGGTCTAGATCCATGGGAAACAACTTTGTGTTTGTTACTTTTCAGTTGCACAGGACACCTGGCCTGATCACACAATTCGTCTTAAAAATCGCACGGATGATCCGATGCGTTCTGATGGGGTATTTTAAAAGTCTGACCAACTCCATCAACTGCCTGACTAGCGCGTGTGACATGCTCAAAACCCGGTCGGCAGTGCACAGGGAGAGTTTTATGTCCAGTACTGACTAAAAAGAGGCTGATGATGATGACGATGAATAGGCCATAACAGTATTTATATTGTATTATTATCAGGGTAAATAATCAGTTATTATTAATTTTTATTTAATAAAGTAAATAATTGGAGTGTCTGGTTTGGTACACCAAAAATAACAGGCTTTAAATGATTTTGCCGAGGATGTATAACGGATGCATATAATAAATATTAACAATATTCTTGTCTGTCTGTCTGTTTGTTTTGTCTTTTTTTAATGTCTGGAATGGCTGGTTATATTTTGTCGGGACTTACTGAAAGACAGCTGTTGAAAGTAAGTACTCATGATACTTTTTTTACAAGGTGTTTTTTATATATTGTTATGTGATCAGCTGTCACGGCAACAGCCAGTAAGGAAATATACTCATTGACTTGGTCCTAATATCATAAATGAAAACCTATTAACTGTCCGTGTCAGCATCTGGCATGTGTTTTAATGCACTATACACACAATAAGCAGATCTCTCTGCCTGCCCTAGAAATGACGGACGACATTATATCAAATTAATTAATTTATAGAAAGAGAAATAATATTTGCAATAAATTAAAATCTTTATCAATCAATATCCTTGTTATCTATACTAAGAAATTAAATCCGAATACGAAGACATGTGATTTTTATTAGGTAACTATATTTAGTTAAATGAAAATTAGGTGTTTCCTCATGACTTAATCCGAGTGGGAGAGCAAAAATGTCCTAAGGTTTATTAAAATATACTCTATGGTATAATATAAATGCGGTGTTTTATTAGTTTGCGTATATCATTAGACACATAGTTACATAGTATAAGGGAAGCTTCTGACGATAACCAATATTAAGCAAAATCCAAATTTATTCCTATTTTAACCCCTCGTATTAGCTTGGAATCGCAAAATTTCATAAACACAATCCGTTCTTGGTTTTATGTGTGTCTAGACACCATACATTACACAACAACACACTGTATACCATTGAATCTGTTAAGACGGCTGCACACGTAATATAATGCTTCTATAGCCATTAGCAAAGTCAGATCACATTTAAGATGAGTAAGTTTGAATGACGAAATTTTTAAAGAAATAGCTGTTAGCCGTGAGATGTAAAAATTTCCGCACGTTGATACATACTGTAAAGTAAAATATAAAATGAGGCAGTTACTCAGGCTGTATCCATCAATAGATACAAAGTTTCATATTAGTTGATCCTCGTAGAGTTCGAAACTAATATATATTACAAAAAGTTACTTTGTGGTCAAAGGGATGTAGATACCAAATTTCAACGTTTTATGTCCAACAGAGACGATTTCTAGACAAATCTCATCCTGATATATTCAGTCTTGTAGCCTATACCAACACTTTGTTAGTAAAAATTAAAACTTCTATAAGTTTCCTGTCTGGCTTTAAGTATGTGTTAAATTTTACTCGAAACGTCTACGCTTAGGACAGTAAAGACGGACAGACAGACAGAGTTATTTCTGCATATACTATGACCCCTGCCCCTGCCTGCACGGGACCTTATACCATAGAAAAATATACCAACTATACAAAAAACCAAGTTGCACATATTAACTTTACTATTATAACTCTTCAATCACTTATCTTTAAAAACCTTATTGAAATTCCTTGCGTAGTTTGAAACATTTGCTGACAAATAGATATAGGACAGAAAGGACTTGTTTATACTATGTAGTGATAATACTGATAACAGAATACATTAATATTTTAGCATGTGCCTTACTTGGCGCACAGAGACTGGAAGCAGTACAGTAGCACCGTCATTGCCAATCCGCCTGCCCAGCGGCAAATTCATGACATTTTAATGGACGCTTCAACGAAAGGCATCTATAACGGTCTCTGGTAGTCTCACCTATCTGTGACCACGGTAGCGGCCATGGTGCAGACGGTGGACAGTTCTGAAGGAATCCGGCCATAGATCGCTACCAAAAACTTGACTGACATGCATATTGACGAACGCTGAGACTTAGCAAACACCCGCCGAGCTGGAGGTGGAACTGGGTAAGATCGACGGCACGTCCAGGCTAAAGTGAGGTCCGAAGACACAGGGAGAGACACTGCAATCTTAAGTATCGGAGTCACCTTTTCTACTCTGGAGAGTCTCTCCTCGTCAACAAATCCTCTTTGTTGTAACAAACATAATCGCAGTCTCTGAGCAAGTCGATCTAGGCTGGCGGCACCTAGGCTCACCAAGAGGTATACCTCAAAGTGACATGAAGTGCATGCGCCCACTCACAGCACACTTCCGACGGACGATGGAGGCCACATACGAGATGTCTCCGGCCTTGCATACCACCTATAAGGGATTTAAATGCTAAAGTGGCATACGAACTGCATCGAATCGTAAGCGAGTCTTCACGGCGTCGGCGGTCGAAACCGCAGGGATGAATGCTAGTCGACTGAAAAAAGAAGCGGGGCCTTCTAAAGAAGAAGTTCTGCTGCGAAATGGACATGGCAGTCTCCGAGCCAGTAACGAGATAGATTTCCACTGCTGACGGACCGGAAAACATATATCTGTGGATGACTGCGATCAATAAGTTTAAAACCGGTAGTGATCACCGACTGTTGAGTAGCACCGCAGGGGTTTCTGCAGCGAGAGTATCCCGGTTTGATGGTAGTTCATTCTCCGACCCAATTTCCGACAAAACGTGATGGCTCGGTAAATCTAACTGGGAATAAAAAGAACGATTCGATGCCCCATCACATCGGGAAACCACATAATATAGTTGACGAGGCACCTGACGTAGCGGACCGTATACGTGATGGGCAAAGGGGTTTTTGCAGGAGTAAGCGTACTTTCAGGAATTCAACTGATAAGACGCCGAGTTCAGGAGGAACGTTGTAACTATGGGGACACCACTTCGACAAATGGAAACTTTTCGAGCGATCCGGCAAATTGACATGAAAGACCTTCGCTGCTCAAATGTGCAACGGATAACTAAGGCGATTGAGCAGAATAGAGGTCAAAAGTGTCAGGAGGTCGGAGAAGCTTACCATCGAAGCTTAGAAACCGTTCTGCCTGATCTTTTCCAGTCTGAGATCTTATCTGAGATCGGAGGATTTCATGGTAAATTGTACGCGTCACAGGTTCAACCTGATTACTGGGGTAACGATCCACGTGCCGTCTGGGACTTCAGTATTTCTCGGTGAGGCTTTCCTTACAGTCAGCATTGATGAGGTTAGTCTCATTCTACATCAAGGGAAGAGCTTGGAAAGGATGAGTTACTACCGAGCTCCTTAAAGCAGGGGTAACCTGTTTTAGGTGAGCATGAAACTATTCTGACCTGTTCTTCAACAGGTAACCTCTCTAAGGGTATGTATTTTGAAAGGAGTTGTTCTGTTTTAAGAAGGGTGAATACCACCCGCTTTGCGCCACATCAACTGATCTCACTTGAGCCAAGCGACAGAAAGCTTGTTCTCGGAGGTCAGTGACGAAACGCCCCACCTGTGCAAGCTTGATGATCTGTCAACGGAGTGAGGCTAGATTGGGCAAAAGGATTTAGCACTACAGACCACATTCACACCATAAGGCGTGCCACACAAAAATCTGGTGAGTACAATCAGCCACCGTGCCTTGCCTTGAGGTATGTGTTAAGTGTGACAGGTCCGTTCCCCCAACTGGGGGTCGCAAGACCACCCACTGCATCGAGGAGTGAGAGGGATCTAATATTCCTGAAACTGTTCAATTAACGCATTACTGGAAGACGTCTTCAAGACCCTAGACAGACAGGACGTAATGAAATATTAACGGCGAGTAATTTTTCACACTTCAACTTCGCTGACGATATCGCTCATATTGCCGGAGACCTTGGAGCGCAGCAGAAATGTTACGTACGGCTTTGTAAATGACCGAAGTCCCGACGTATCGGCCTGCTGGATGAACTTGGACAAGACGAAAGTCATGTCTTCAATCCACCGTTCTCCGGAAACCGGTCCTGGCTCCTTGAAACCACAGGCAGGGCGAAGACACAGTTTCGAGAGGGTAGGCCGATAGTGATTCGTTACCGGCAGCATTCAGAAGCTACACCATATTTCCTCCCATGTCGATAATGCAAGTTAAAAGACGAAATCATGTATCAGCGGCAGAAACGTATGGTTTCTGACCACGGACTGGTCCACAAATTTAGCTTGACATGCCATACTCGAGTCTCTGTCGATAAGATTCAAATGAATGCATCACGTGGTCCGAAGAACGGACATGGGGCCCATAAGGTTCTGGAGGGAGGCCACGTTTATGTATAAATCTCTTAAAATACAATTAAATATTTACAAATTATAGTATGGAATAACTTGTTTTGTATTTAGGCTTGGTTATTGTAATATACTAAATATTTCGGTTTATCGGCGATGATCCGGAAAGTTGTATAAATAAAAATATCCAATTTTAATGGAAAGAAAGTTATTCACACCATGGAAGATCAAATTTAAAAAGAAAAAACCAAATATTAAAGAATATGACATCATATATTCATATTTAACTCATTTTGCCGTTCAAAATTGAGAAATGAAAGGACTGCTCTATGGTTGAGTATTGACAGTTTTCGTAATTAACGTTTTATTGTACTTTCTTTTCTGTTCTTTCTGTTGATTATTCTCCATAGTATTGTAGTGTTGATATTTATACATTGCTGTCTCATTTGTAGCATTATTTGAAGCATATGGTTGAGGACCCCCGATCCGGGGGAGGGTTAAAGTTTGCCAAACATAGTTCTATTCCAATTAACCCTCATGATTACTGATCCACACTAATTTAAGTGAAAGATAGATTGCCGTTACCCTGATTCTCTCAACTTCCAAAAACACAGTCGCTCAAGTAGTCGGCTCCATCCAGTCAACCTTACTTTACCTTAATATGAAGGCTCCAAAAGCGATAATTCGATTCAGACGTTGCCCCTTTCTGGTCCATGTGCAAAAGATCAGAACTTTTCTAGTACTACACACATCTACCTGTTCGGTCACTTACATCACAAACAGCCTATACATATGATGAAGAAACGTATGGCTGTGACCAGTCCCCAGGAATTTAAATCTGCTGAGGCCAAGCACCATTTCAGATCATTCCGGACTTTGTTGCATATAAAGTATGATTAGCTATTCCTTCATAATAACCCAAGCGGTGAGTTGTTAGAGATGTTCTGTTGAATGTGACTTTAGAGGAATTAGTTTTGGTCCATCGCTACCCAGTTGGTAGTGTTATTAGAGCATCACGCTGCCTTAATAGAAATCCATGGAAAACAATACAATATTTGACCCTTTAGAATTCCTATCAGTTGTTTTTAACATTCATACGTCAAAAGCGCCAGAAAAGTTTATTAGCCTACACTGCTTCCTTCCAGTCTGCAAAATACATGAGTGTCTTCCAACACCAGTGCCACAAATAAGCAGTAGATTTGGGGCATAAAGGACTACTCAATGTCGAACAAAAGAGAGGGGTGTTTATTGGTGTACAACTCATGGTAAGTAATACTGAGGGTAAATCTAACTGAATCTAATATCTTACCAGTCTTATGTTCCAAACTAGCAACTGATAGAGTGCCCTGAACATTCCAGCATGGTGTCCACAGATAGTAAATGTCTCAGGAAAATATATCTACTCAGAAGTTTGAAGCCAGATTTCTCCTCAGTGAGAAATTCCTTGCTGATATTTCCCAAATCCTCAGCCCCTGCTTCCATCCCACACAACCTCCAGAGCGTACCTCCAAATCTCCTACCCTTCACAACCATCAATAAATACCACTGTCGCACATCTCTTTCTCAGAGAACCTCCAATGCCCCAGCACCAAGCCCAGGCGCCAGTTGCCCATCAGGCGATTACTAGCACACCTTTTAGTCTCTCATCGGGAACATATCCAATTTGATACATTTCCAATGACAACCTCTAGACCTGGTGCCATTTCAACAATTTTAATATAGTTTCTCGGTTTGACGACTCCAACTACTGTACAATGTCACATTCAAACTTTCAGTTTAACAAAACCATTAATAGTTCCCAGAAATATCCTTCACTTCTGAATTGCTTAGTATTCGTCATTGGTAAAAAAAAATGATATCATTACTCTTATTAACAAATACCAACCTCTGTCTTGGTGGTAGTCCAGGAGACGTATGTCTGTCCATCTTAGGATCCCAGGCCACTCATGTCTTCGGGATGATAGGTCAGACACAGGCTGTCGTGCCATTTTCTTAGTTTCTAGAAACAAGTAGTATTTCACAACAGATCTCCTTCCACAGTAATGGAATTTTACGTTGTTAATAGAGCACACAACATTTTTCTCTCATATACATTCCTGATCCTAATTTGCCTCTCTCTGAGCAGTTTCATACCATACCTAGTCTTCCTTCCCATACTTATCTCTAGGATTTTATTATTCACTCCATACCTTTGGGGCTGTTATTATAGCGATGCCACCTTCCCCTTTCCTCGATCTCTGCGATGAATTTAGGATCTGTGTGTTTGTTCAATGGGTTCCAACCTCGGTAAGAGCTCTCCTTTCCAAACCCAATGACTGCAGTTGCCCTCTCACATTAGCATTCTCCTGTCCTCTGTCTCTACTGACGGTCTTGTTCTCCACTCTAGGAAGTGACCATTTTAATATCTTTTTCTGCACCTGACTCACTTAGATCTGTTCCAATAAGTTACCTCTTCCCATTCAAAATTTAATGTCTGATAAAGCAGACTGGTCCTTTATTCAATTGTATGAAAATGAAGAAATGGCAACATTCCTTTCATTGAACCAGACAACAGTTCAACATGCATATATTTTGTTGGCTCGAGTGGTCTCATGGTGACTCATCTCAGGTATTGACATGATTCCATATCTTCATACTAATAGCAGCACTTCCCCACAAAAACAGTGGCTTATCCATCCCAGTCACACGCTTGAACTGGTACTGTTCCCTGGTAAGAGTGGAGAACCTAGTAATCATACCTATCTTAAAACCTCCGGTACAATCTGACCCTGTCCAGCTATCGCCCGATAGCTCATCAAGCAATAATGGTTGTATGTTAGAACATTTGATAAAAGAATCGCCAGAATGATAGTCGAGCAAATACCACAGCTAAATCCCACCCGGCTTTCTCGGCAAGAAGTTTTTAGTACTTGTTGACAGCCTTAGTAACATTAGTATCACATGGTCGCTTCTTCTGGAAAAGTAAGTCTTGGTAGAGTATATTTTTTAGCGTTATTTATATTAGCGACACGTACTTCTTCCGAGTACTGCAAGTAAGAAAATGCTCCAGCTGAGTATTCTGTGAAGATTGTTAACATAATCTTAACCTCCTGCCTCAGATCCGTATCCATTCAGCCCTTAACTATATATATCTCGGGATAGAGATATGGAAAGGGCTGCCTCAGCTACTGTGTGCTAGGTCCACTGCTTTACAGTATTTACACAAGGATCTAGGAGCTTAGTGCCCATTTTGCCTTCAAATACTTCACCTGCTGACACGACTTTGAAGCTCTTATGTATCTACAGCAAAAATTGAGTAGCCTCTTCCCGGTTCATCTAGTTTATTAGCTATCTCCTGATGAATGCTCTTATAACTACATCGAGTCTTCAGATATTAGCAAAAGCAATGTTGTTAATACGTACAGGATCCGCCCTGGACGCAATTTTTCACGGCAACAAAAATTTGCTGAAGTTGACAATGTTAAATTTCTAGGTGTTGTATTAGATTCCAGATTAACTGGTATCTAAATATAATAACCATGTAATTAAAATGTGAGAAAAATATGAACATATTGCGTTTTGTTCATAATTTGGTGGCTGTCACCCCATAACCCAGAAACCCAGCGTACACGCCTCCCAAAGGTGGCCAGCATGGACTATGGGTATGGTGCTCACTGGAGCTCTGTAATAAATTCAAGTTTCATAACTTTTGACAAAATTCAATATAAATGTTTTCTAATAATATGGGCTAAGGAAATCATCATAAATGTTTTCAGGAGTGTGAGGTTTCCATTGTATTCTCAGAAGACAATATTTGTCTGACTTACTCATCCGTTGGTCTGAATCTCTTATCACCTTCTTTATTTTAGGCCGTACAGTCTATCCGATTTTATTCTTCAAACAAATACTGTCCCAGAAGATTATCTTGCCTGTTCAAAAGTTTTATTACCTATCTTCATCTCAGTTTTGTCCTATTTCAGTGTCAAAAGTTTTCTCATGAAACACCTTTACGCATTTATTTTAAACCAAATTCTGGATATTGGTATTGATAAAAACTCCTTGCCTTGCAAATATCCAAGTTAATCACCTCATTTCAACACAATTGATTGGCCGTTCACATGTACACTGATAGTTTCCCAAAGCTGTCTCAGCAGAGTTTGTTTGGTGCCATGTTTTGGATACCCAAGTACAAAGTGATGACATATTAAATTATAACTTCGAAAAACATCAGATTTTCTAGTGAATCCATAGTGCTTTAGAAGCTCTGACCACGTATTGGAGTCTCACAAATCTCCAAAACTCTGTTATTCTCACTGATTTCCAAGAGCGTTCATGAGCTATTGCATCTTAATCACCTATCCAAACACAGTTTCCCTACATAATAGCAAAATCAAAGAAGTCCCTTACGGGTGTCATACTAAAGATATTACTGTGTCTCCTGGCCCGATTCCATAGCACAGTGGCATCTATGGCAAATGAGCTGTAGACTTGCGCCAAGACGCAGCAAAAACAGGATGCGGGATCCACTGCCAGACTGTATTCAAAATGATTACCGTTATTAGCAAGTCAGCGCCTTCATCTTGGAACAAATATTGGCTTAACGTTGAGTGCTCTAAAGGTAAAGTACTATGCCGATATCCAGCCCATTCCTTACTGTCCTTGGGTTCTGCAACTTCAAAATCTGCACAACAGTACCAGCATCATCTGCAGACTAAGACTAGACATGCACAAAAATTTCCTGTTCATCTTGCAGCTACACAAAAGATTTCTCCTTCTGTGAACAGGACTAGACTAAATACCACTGACCATGCTATCTTTCCAATTGTCCCAGACAGACCCTCTCTATGACCTGGCTCCTTTCCCAAATCTCCACAGTCCCACTAATTTAAACTTTATTATCCTATATGTTGACTTCATTGTTCACATATTTTTGTTCTTTACATTAATCATAATAACATTAAACTTTAATTTGTTTGTCTTTAACCAACTAACCCCAGGTTTATTGTGTGTTCTCTTTTTGTTTTATGATACACCAACAGAAACTGCTGTGGTGGATTATCTGGGCCCAAATCACCCTCTCTAGTTGTCAATCAGACCTTGTTCATTTACGGCCTGTTACATATGGAAGAGAGTTCAATCGAAAACTTAAGGAAATCTACAAGGAAACGCCATCGCTTCAAAGAACTGAACTGAACTGGAGAAATGAAAGACATGCCGAATTTACATGAAAACTTGTTTTTTAATAGAATAAAAAACTTGATAGTTATCGTTTGACAATGAGACACATACATAACATGCACGTATTGCATACGATATTGCTAGAAAAGAGTCCGGAAACGTGTCGGGAATATATGTAAATGACGCGTGAAACCTGCAAAAGGGGCTAAATAATTTATAGTCAGCACATCATATCATTCTAAGAATTAAGTTAAAGCTCTGTCCAAACTCACTAGTAGGAGCAACATAAAGTTATTAGTGCTCGAGATTGAACTTGCTATCTGCTGATGGGCGGAGCTATTTGTACTTTGGCACGCAAGTTTCAAACCCTGAACTGACTTTTGTGTTATTAATCAGTTAAGAACCGACATATATAGGCAGTCAATTAAATGTTTATCTTCAGTAATGGAAGTTCGCACCTTTGTCTATTGATTGTCAAACAAGTTACCGGTTCAGAATAGTTACAGCTAGCTACAGAGAATTAAGTTGCCGCTGAAAATCATAAAATCACAAACTGCTTTGGAAAATATTATAAAAGAATTAGAAGTGACGTTTACCGGGATAAGTATTTTTTATGTGATTAGGGTTATTGAAGCATTTATCACATCACCGCAATGGCCAGATCTCTCAACAAATAGTTCAGATGAATAATAGTCTTGTTCTAACGCCGAGACTGTGAGATATGGTCGCAGAGATGTGTAGTCTGTTAGTTTCAAGATGGCATTGAACGAAATGTAGAGGATACTAATTGTTACTACATCTGTTTTTTAAGCTGTATGTTATCGTAGTGTCGAGAGACTTTTTGTCGTCCAGAATTACATTCTTTACGGTTGAGGCCAAACACAAGCAAAATGTAGGTATTGTTCATTAACTTTATTTGTTGAAATTTTACAAAAAATATTACTGATTTCAAACAGCTGCATAATTATTTTCGCAATATCAGCACCGAGTTCTCTGGACGAAATTGCCGCACGAATTTCTGCCTCAAATTTTAAATCAATTTTTTAGCAAATATCCATCAAACTTAGGAATTATCATCGGTATCGGAAAATGGACGGTCTGTATGGTCGTGTGTTGGAATACTACAAGATCAGTACAAAATCGGCTGATTCTATAGCCTAGAATACCAAATGGGAACCATTTACCATGTTAGATGCTTATACCCCCGCCACACCGCTTGGTCTGTTCAAGCTTTTTTTTGGACAAATACCCTCTGTTACACAAGAATAACAGCCCCGATATGAACCCAATTAAAATGTGTGTGAGCTGGATTAGGCAAAGAGAAAGGGCTAAAGATGTGACTCAACAAACCAGCTTCTAGAAACAATTGACACAGAATCATCATCCTCAAATGCAGGAGACAATACAGTCTTGTGTTGATATAATGCCGCGCAGAATTAAAGCTTAGATAGCGGCTTAACAAATTCAAATATTGATTTTACTACACATTTCCTTCTCTATTTCAAACTCATACTTATGGATTTTATAAATTTATGGTTATTTCATTTGTTAAATTAATTGCGACGGATTGATAGCAAAACAAAACCAAAATCAATTTAAAACAATGAAACGGCACACAACATCATTAAATAAATAAAATTGTACATGATTCAGGTGCGTTTTTATATAAGCAGTCTGTACATAAAAACATATTACCCAATTGAATAATTTTCGGGGAAGTCGGTCATAAATTACTTTGAAAGGAAACTAGTCAGCGGGATAGGAAAGCTTAACAACTTCTGGCAACGCCTATAACCATCATCATCATCTCATCATCATCATCACCAGCCAGTCCACTGCTGTGGGACATAGGTTCCTAACACACCCTCATCCATTAGGGTTTGGGACCGCACCGCTACGCTGGTCCAATGTAGTTGGTGGCGGGACCGTCTTTTACATGCCCATCCGACGGCTGATCACTCTACTTTTCAGACAATTATGATCGGCCCAAATTGCCTAAATAACCAGGAAACAACAATGAAAAATTTCTGTTGAGTCCTGCAGGATTCTTGAACCGACGACCTCTGCTTTCAAAGCACATGCTCTATACAACTAGGTTTATGGAGGCAGTTAACTAATCAAAATACTAATATGAAAAAATCTGCTGGAAACTACATTATTAGTATTTTATTGCTTTTTTTTCACATAATGAATATTATAACGCTGTTAACTATTTTGTAGCTAGTGTTTGCTGTGGCACCGTATTTCACCTCTCAGGTAAAAACTTATATAGTCTTCTTTACTACTGAGACTGCACAATGTATAAAAGAATTTAGTCCAGATTTAGAATTTTCTTACTAGGTGGGTTTAGAAAAATAAAGATCATTATAAAATTCATTGACTTAACAGGACAAATGTTTAAAATTTCTGAATTTACACACAATGATTGAAACATTGCATGATATTTGTCAATTAGTTTTATTTTGAGGAAAATTTGAGGGTCTGCCTAGGAAGATAAATTATGTTTGTAATAACAACAATATTCCTGTATGAAACCGAAAGAAAATGATGCTGAAACTTATTTCTGCAAAATATTTCTTAAGCCATATTTTTCTCATATGTTTTCTATCATAAGTAACTTGTACTGTTGAGGTATTAAAGCTACATTTCATAAATTTCAGAATTTATTCAACATACATGAATGATAGAGTTGCAAAACAAAATAGGCTTACTGTCGTATATTCTCAGAGGATAAGATTTGACAACACTGCTTGGGCTATCCTTAAAATAATAAAAAACTGTAATTCAGAATTCACACATAATAAAATAAAGTTTTTTCCGATATATATCGAATCTGTTTAAGGATTAATAATCAAGTTAAAAACACAAAATAATGTTCGGTAACTAATATTACATAACTTTATTATATAATATTAGATCAATATCTGAGGATCAATCTCCCATGAATGTAAATTATTGATCACCGACAACAAACTACGAGAAATTAATGGGCGAATACAACCATTAAACGGGAACAAAATCATAGGGGTCGAAAGTGCTATTTAATCGTGATCAAAGAACACATGTAAATGATCAATTATTAATGAAAACTTTGTAGTAATAATAAGATTATACAAAAATATAAGGACAAATATTTTTCATTTATTTTAAGTGAAGCATGCAAACAGTAATGTGTAACAGACTAGATTTTAATAAGGGTGGTATTTGAAACAACAAACAAAAAACTTTTATGTTTACCTGTTCTTATAAGTCAAATGGTAAACAAGATTACAGAGAATATATTTTGTAAAATTCAAAACTATTAAATAACGTCATTCCGTTTTTTCTGATAAAGTTTTAAACTTTCTTTATTTTAATAAAGCAAAGAGTCGTCCCAATAATTAGGTTCTATCGGACACCAAACGAAAAACAAATTTATTCTTTTTGCGAGAGACTGTGATTATTATGTGGAATATACCCAGAAATGCAGTTTATTTGCTTCTAACCTAGTTCGCTGTTTTATTTAACTATCAAGTAAGTGGTTACCTGATTTTTATGAAATTATTTAAACCTAATTTTTACTGTTATTCAATATACGTAGATGCATTACAAACATGGTAGTGACCAAAGCTGTGTTATATATGGCTATTAAAATGCTCATTTACGCAAAAATGAGTCACAAATATAATAAATATAAGGACAAACAACAATTTAACTGATTATATTATCGCAGAAGTTAACCTGCTTTTGAATAAACTAATTAATTAATTTAAACTATTCAATTAATGGAAACTATTTACTAATTTTTCAACAATTTCTTAATGTATTTTAAACTTAGCCAGTGGGTTTTGTTGAAAGCTATTCTGCACAAAGTTCGGCGATGGCTTTGGTAATATGCTAAGGAAAGGCAAAAATTTCAAAATTTGGCAAAATTTTTGTTAAATTAAATATGTTTTGATCAACCGCACCGATATAATTTATTTATTGATTGCCTACAACGTACCACCGGTCTGGCCTCCACCCACAAGGAATCGAGAAAGCAACTCAGCGGGACTTATTTTTTGTCATTCTCTCTTATTATAAAATTCTAACAACAAACAAACAATTAAGCAACATAAAAAACTATTGTGAATTAGCAAGATGCTCTTCTGGATGGACATATACATATAGGGAGAGTTTATCCCGCTGGACTGTGGCAACATATAGTACGTACCTGCATGCATTTTATCTTCTACGCAGATGTCTATTAATCGCACGCCGCAGTTTGAGTCGACTGGAAAAATATCTACTAAAGATGGCGTCTATAGATTTGCTGGAAACTCAGTTTGAACTGGAGTTTTCATAGTCTAGTCTTTCAGGAAATATAGCCTACAGTTTAGCATGTGTGCCTAAGTGGGCAATGTCCACAGTATTTCTCATTTGATTGCTGCCCCTTTGTATATCATAATCACATCACATCATCACTTTGTTGTCCATTGCTGGACATAGGCCTCTACTGTCACCTTATCCATTAGGGTTGGGACCGTATCCTACCACGCTGGTCCAATGCGCTGGTGGGTGACCGATTTTTACACGCCTCATCCGACGCGATGGATCATCACTTTTCAGACAATTGGGTGATCGGTCAAATTCAAGTTCCCCAACCAACCAGGAAACAACAATGAAAATTTGTTACAGTCCCTGCAGGATTCGAACCCACGACTTCATGGTTTCTAAAGCACACACCTGGCGCCTACTTGAAGGCTGGAGTGCAGTTTAAGGTATGTGTATCTTTAGTATATTATAAAAACCTGGTATTACATGTGGATAAAAAACCGGGACCAAAGTAGTAACGGTTGTTCGAGAAGATCATATTATGTCTTATTTGAGTTAAGTTTGAAACACACAAATACATCTGGTATGGCGCGCTAGAACGGCTCAAAATGACAGTAGTATTCCCTCATATAGAGGCACTTATATATTATTTGAGTACCCATACTATAGTTTCATTAACTAAAGATCATAATTTTTTTCAAATATATAGATAACAAAGCACATAAGAGACATTTTAGATCTATTATAAAGTTTTATGTAAACAGTAAACAACGAAGTAATGTTAGATAGTTTGAAAGTAAACATTTAACACGGCAATTTGAATAATGACGTTAACAGCTTTTTACGTACTTTTTCTAACACCTGGGTATTCGTGTGACAAAGGACAGAACGTGTGGAGCCAGAAGCTGATGCGTGGGTGGAAGTGTGAGTACTTTTAATGGTAAAATCAAGATGGTTTCACGTGAATTAGAGCCAGTCTTTTCTTTTAGTTTAAACGAATATATATATATATATCATGATGACCATCAGCCTTTATAGTCCACAGTTGGTATAGGCTCCTTCACTGCCACCCTTGCATTCATTAGGGTTTCTGACTGCATCACTTTCACGCTGGTCCGATGAGTTGACTGACCTTTTCATGCCCATCTGACGCATGATTATTTTTCAGGACAATTGGTGATCGACCGAATTGCTCCCTAACCAACTCAGGAAACAACAATGAAAATTGTTGAGACCCAGCAGGATTTCGGAAACTCACGACCTCCAGTTTGTAAAGCAACGCTCATACCACTAGGATGTATGGAGGCAACGGTGATATATGGTAAGTTGTTTGTCCAAAGTTAAAATAAATATTGGCTTCTAAATTAAATGACATGTAATTTATATAATAAAGCTTTTGATGCTATTTTGACATATTATTTTACAATTCTTTTCAACAAAAATAGTTAATTTTATAGGTTTAAAACAAATCACAGAGCAAAGTTTCTTGGAGATTATTCTACTGGATATTGCATTTATAAGAATAACATCAATTATTAATAAGTATTTAATTTAATTTTCGTGTTTAATTTCAGAATTTCAATACTGATGTAACCGCCTCTTGTGGCCAGGGTGAGGCTTATGATCCACAGGAAACCGGATGTCAGTTCAACCTGCGTGAAGTCGTAACTTTTCATTATTTTTTCATTAGTTGTTGGGAGCAATGCGGCTAACCTCACCGACTGGTTTCAAAGTAATAATACATGCATCGACGGTACAAAGTCGGTCCCAGCCATCTCTCTCCAACTGTGACGGTTGTTCGTTCCATCGGGCTGGAGTTATAAAAGAAGAAGGAGTGACTTGTGGATTGCGCTGTTACTTCAGCACCATTATATCTCCTCGACAGCAGACTTATTACTATGAATATAGATCAATCAGCTGTGTAGAAGTCGGAATCGACTAGGGAAGACATTATTACTTCCACTATTGATTTATAATTTTCAAATTTATTTTCGAATTTGAATCTAATTGCGGTCGCTGACTAGCCAAACATTATATGTCCCCAATGTCGATTTGTTCCTAAGCGCCCAAACTAGTATCTGAGCAATGTTTCAACGTTTGTGTGCCCGAATTTCCCCATGCATTACACCCCATTGTAGTATTTTCTCATATACTCTTAAATGAATAAAACCCTAGGAAGGTAAGCAGGGCGGTTTGAGAGAGTTGACAAATAGAAATAGCAACTCCAAACAAACCTCATGTTCTCAATCACAGTGTTATTCGTAAAATATTGAGAAGGTAACTGCACAAAATATATGAGTTCCCAATATGACTTTATAGAACGCGTAGTATTCAAACATACATATTTGTAATTGTTGTTAAAAATATATTTTAAGTTCGGAACAGAAATTAATTTAACTGAAACAATTTATTTATGAATTATGACCTTAGTACTTTTCACGAACCAAGTTCTGTTGTCTTGAAGCGGGTACCGGCCCTTGCCTTATAAACTGGAGATATCGTGGTCTAGATCCATGGGAAACAACTTTGTGTTTGTTACTTTTCAGTTGCACAGGACACCTGGCCTGATCACACAATTCGTCTTAAAAATCGCACGGATGATCCGATGCGTTCTGATGGGGTATTTTAAAAGTCTGACCAACTCCATCAACTGCCTGACTAGCGCGTGTGACATGCTCAAAACCCGGTCGGCAGTGCACAGGGAGAGTTCTATGTCCAGCACTAGACTAAAAGAGGCTGATGATGATGACGATGAATAGGCCATAACAGTATTTATATTGTATTATTATCAGGGTAAATAATCAGTTATTATTAATTTTTATTTAATAAAGTAAATAATTGGAGTGTCTGGTTTGGTACACCAAAAATAACAGGCTTTAAATGATTTTGCCGAGGATGTATAACGGATGCATATAATAAATATTAACAATATTCTTGTCTGTCTGTCTGTTTGTTTTGTCTTTTTTTAATGTCTGGAATGGCTGGTTATATTTTGTCGGGACTTTTACTGAAAGACAGCTGTTGAAAGTAAGTACTCATGATACTTTTTTTACAAGGTGTTTTTTATATATTGTTATGTGATCAGCTGTCACGGCAACAGCCAGTAAGGAAATATACTCATTGACTTGGTCCTAATATCATAAATGAAAACCTATTAACTGTCCGTGTCAGCATCTGGCATGTGTTTTAATGCACTATACACACAATAAGCAGATCTCTCTGCCTGCCCTAGAAATGACGGACGACATTATATCAAATTAAATTAATTTATAGAAAGAGAAAGAATATTTGCAATAAATTAAAATCTTTATCAATCAATATCCTTCTTATCTATACTAAGAAATTTAATCCGAATACGAAGATATGTGATTTTTATTAGGTAAATATATTTAGTTAAATGAGAAATTAGGTGTTTTCCGCGACTTTATCCGAGTGGAGTTGAAAAAATATCACCAAGGTTTATTAAAATATACTCTATGGTATAATATAAATGCGGTGTTTTATTAGTTTGCGTATATGATTAGACACATAGTTACATAGTATAAGGGAAGCTTCTGACGATAACCAATATTAAGCAAAATCCAAATTTATTCCTATTTTAACCCCTCGTATTAGCTTGGAATCGCAAAATTTCATAAACACAATCCGTTCTTGGTTTTATGTGTGTCTAGACACCATACATTACACAACAACACACTGTTTACCATTGAATCTATTAAGACGGCTGCACACGTAATATAATGCTTCTATAGCCATTAGCAAAGTCAGATCACATTTAAGATGAGTAAGTTTGAATGACGAAATTTTTAAAGAAGAAGCTGTTACCTTGAGATGAAAAATTTCCGCACGTTGATACATACTGTAAAGTAAAATATAAAATGAGGCAGTTACTCAGGCTGTATCCATCAATAGATACAAAGTTTCATATTAGTTGATCCTCGTAGAGTTCGAAACTACTATATATTACAAAAAGTTACTTTGTGGTCAAAGGGATGTAGATACCAAATTTCAACGTTTTATGTCCAACAGAGACGATTTCTAGACAAATCTCATCCTGATATATTCAGTCTTGTAGCCTATACCAACACTTTGTTAGTAAAAATTAAAACTTCTATAAGTTTCCTGTCTGGCTTTAAGTATGTGTTAAATTTTACTCGAAACGTCTACGCTTAGGACAGTAAAGACGGACAGACAGACAGAGTTATTTCTGCATATACTATGACCCCTGCCCCTGCCTGCACGGGACCTTATACCATAGAAAAATATACCAACTATACAAAAAACCAAGTTGCACATATTAACTTTACTATTATAACTCTTCAATCACTTATCTTTAAAAACCTTATTGAAATTCCTTGCGTAGTTTGAAACATTTGCTGACAAATAGATATAGGACAGAAAGGACTTGTTTATACTATGTAGTGATAATACTGATAACAGAATACATTAATATTTTAGCATGTGCCTTACTTGGCGCACAGAGACTGGAAGCAGTACAGTAGCACCGTCATTGCCAATCCGCCTGCCCAGCGGCAAATTCATGACATTTTAATGGACGCTTCAACGAAAGGCATCTATAACGGTCTCTGGTAGTCTCACCTATCTGTGACCACGGTAGCGGCCATGGTGCAGACGGTGGACAGTTCTGAAGGAATCCGGCCATAGATCGCTACCAAAAACTTGACTGACATGCATATTGACGAACGCTGAGACTTAGCAAACACCCGCCGAGCTGGAGGTGGAACTGGGTAAGATCGACGGCACGTCCAGGCTAAAGTGAGGTCCGAAGACACAGGGAGAGACACTGCAATCTTAAGTATCGGAGTCACCTTTTCTACTCTGGAGAGTCTCTCCTCGTCAACAAATCCTCTTTGTTGTAACAAACATAATCGCAGTCTCTGAGCAAGTCGATCTAGGCTGGCGGCACCTAGGCTCACCAAGAGGTATACCTCAAAGTGACATGAAGTGCATGCGCCCACTCACAGCACACTTCCGACGGACGATGGAGGCCACATACGAGATGTCTCCGGCCTTGCATACCACCTATAAGGGATTTAAATGCTAAAGTGGCATACGAACTGCATCGAATCGTAAGCGAGTCTTCACGGCGTCGGCGGTCGAAACCGCAGGGATGAATGCTAGTCGACTGAAAAAAGAAGCGGGGCCTTCTAAAGAAGAAGTTCTGCTGCGAAATGGACATGGCAGTCTCCGAGCCAGTAACGAGATAGATTTCCACTGCTGACGGACCGGAAAACATATATCTGTGGATGACTGCGATCAATAAGTTTAAAACCGGTAGTGATCACCGACTGTTGAGTAGCACCGCAGGGGTTTCTGCAGCGAGAGTATCCCGGTTTGATGGTAGTTCATTCTCCGACCCAATTTCCGACAAAACGTGATGGCTCGGTAAATCTAACTGGGAATAAAAAGAACGATTCGATGCCCCATCACATCGGGAAACCACATAATATAGTTGACGAGGCACCTGACGTAGCGGACCGTATACGTGATGGGCAAAGGGGTTTTTGCAGGAGTAAGCGTACTTTCAGGAATTCAACTGATAAGACGCCGAGTTCAGGAGGAACGTTGTAACTATGGGGACACCACTTCGACAAATGGAAACTTTTCGAGCGATCCGGCAAATTGACATGAAAGACCTTCGCTGCTCAAATGTGCAACGGATAACTAAGGCGATTGAGCAGAATAGAGGTCAAAAGTGTCAGGAGGTCGGAGAAGCTTACCATCGAAGCTTAGAAACCGTTCTGCCTGATCTTTTCCAGTCTGAGATCTTATCTGAGATCGGAGGATTTCATGGTAAATTGTACGCGTCACAGGTTCAACCTGATTACTGGGGTAACGATCCACGTGCCGTCTGGGACTTCAGTATTTCTCGGTGAGGCTTTCCTTACAGTCAGCATTGATGAGGTTAGTCTCATTCTACATCAAGGGAAGAGCTTGGAAAGGATGAGTTACTACCGAGCTCCTTAAAGCAGGGGTAACCTGTTTTAGGTGAGCATGAAACTATTCTGACCTGTTCTTCAACAGGTAACCTCTCTAAGGGTATGTATTTTGAAAGGAGTTGTTCTGTTTTAAGAAGGGTGAATACCACCCGCTTTGCGCCACATCAACTGATCTCACTTGAGCCAAGCGACAGAAAGCTTGTTCTCGGAGGTCAGTGACGAAACGCCCCACCTGTGCAAGCTTGATGATCTGTCAACGGAGTGAGGCTAGATTGGGCAAAAGGATTTAGCACTACAGACCACATTCACACCATAAGGCGTGCCACACAAAAATCTGGTGAGTACAATCAGCCACCGTGCCTTGCCTTGAGGTATGTGTTAAGTGTGACAGGTCCGTTCCCCCAACTGGGGGTCGCAAGACCACCCACTGCATCGAGGAGTGAGAGGGATCTAATATTCCTGAAACTGTTCAATTAACGCATTACTGGAAGACGTCTTCAAGACCCTAGACAGACAGGACGTAATGAAATATTAACGGCGAGTAATTTTTCACACTTCAACTTCGCTGACGATATCGCTCATATTGCCGGAGACCTTGGAGCGCAGCAGAAATGTTACGTACGGCTTTGTAAATGACCGAAGTCCCGACGTATCGGCCTGCTGGATGAACTTGGACAAGACGAAAGTCATGTCTTCAATCCACCGTTCTCCGGAAACCGGTCCTGGCTCCTTGAAACCACAGGCAGGGCGAAGACACAGTTTCGAGAGGGTAGGCCGATAGTGATTCGTTACCGGCAGCATTCAGAAGCTACACCATATTTCCTCCCATGTCGATAATGCAAGTTAAAAGACGAAATCATGTATCAGCGGCAGAAACGTATGGTTTCTGACCACGGACTGGTCCACAAATTTAGCTTGACATGCCATACTCGAGTCTCTGTCGATAAGATTCAAATGAATGCATCACGTGGTCCGAAGAACGGACATGGGGCCCATAAGGTTCTGGAGGGAGGCCACTGGGTTTGAATCCTGCGGGGACTCAAATGAACAAATTTTCATTGTTGTTTACTGGTTGGTTACGGCTATTTGGACCGATCACCCAATTGTGTAAAAAGTAAGATGATCCATGCGTCGGATGGGCATGTAAACGTCGGTCCAACCACCAACCCGCATTGGACCAGCGTGGTAGGATACGGTCAAAAAACCCCTACATGGAGAAGGCGTGCATTAGGGGAGGCCTATGCTCAGCATTGGACTAACACAGTCCGATGATGCAATAATAATTCTTATTAGTTGACAGTTCAGTCCACAGTAGCAGTATTAGAATATGTAAGAGCATTATTGCTTACATCGAAAATGTACATTTTTCATGATACAATTTTAAAACTGTTGCGCATTTAATATTGTGAGCGACGTGAAATTGTTCCACGAGAAAATGCACTGTTAAATGCTTTTATAGAATGACTAGCTGCGGAAACGTGAATGCTAATATGTCTTGAGGAATTTGTCATAAAGCACATCATGACATTTAACGTTAAAAAATAACAAAGAGCTTAAAATTTAACGTAGTTATACATTTAAATAACCGTTGTTTTATAGTCAAACCATTATTAAATTCTATAGGATTTAATCATGGTTTATTTATAAGATACAGCCTTATATTCTAGGTTAGCAATATTAATACAAATGAAAGAACAAAAGAGCTAAGAAGATGTTCACTGCTCTTACAATAACAGGTAATCATTTATTTAGCCATTACATTAATAATGGGGTGTAAGGGGATACTAACAACATCTTCGGAACCCAAGCTAACCTCACCTGCACGTGGTGCACCCTGCCAAACAACGAACGAGGCTCTGGCGAACCACCCACAAACCCGCATTGGACCAGCGTGGTGGTATACGGTACAAACCCCCTAATGGTGAGACGAAAACGCCCCGGTCCCCAGTTTCTGGTAGCCTTGCTATTCCTGGCCAAGGCGCCACGGTAACGGCAGGGCGGAGTGCTAAGAATCCCCGGAGTCCGTAGGCCGCCGAAACTAATTGACCATCGCAATATACAACGGACGCACGGAACGACTAGATTCTCATTTGGCCCAACTGGAAGAGGAACTGAGGTGCATAAGATGGCACGTTTTGGGATTGAGTGAAGTCCGTAGAGAGGGCGAGGAAACTCTAACCCTAGAATCGGGTCATCTTCTGTACTTCAGGCAGGGAGAAAATCCATCACAGGGCGGAGTCGGTTCCTTGTCAATAAATCCCTTATTGACAATGTGATTGAAGTATCCAGTGTGACGGCGAGGTTGCGTACTTGTGATAAGCTGACCAATAGATACAGCCTGAAAATTATCCAAGTGTACGCACCAACGTCGACATACCCGGATGATGATGTCGAAGATATGGACGAGGACATCTTAAGAGCCTTACAAACACCACCAAGGCTCACTTCAACGTTGTCATGGGGATTTCAACGCCAAAGTAGGAGTACAGGCATGCAGCGAATCGATGCTGGGATCATATGGCTACGGGAGCAGAAATCAAGGGGCAAATGCTCGTCAATTTCGTCGAGCGAGAGGGGCTGTTCTTAATGAACTCGATCTTTAAGAAACAGCCCCAAAGAAATGGACGTGGCAGAGTCCCGATACTTTGACCAAAATGAGATAGACTTCATTATATCGGACAAAAGCGCATATTCAGGGATGTCTCAGTGATCACAAGGTTCAAGACCGGAAGTGATCACCGACTTCTGAGAGAGCACCCTGAATATAGATTTGAAGCTTAAACGGTCCGATTGATGAAGTGTACGCTCCGCCTAATCTGCTCCAGCCTATCATTGATCCTGGCACATTTCAGATCAATATAGAAAATCGATTTGCTGCCTTAGAAAATACAATCGACGTGGACGTTGACGGGAAATCGATCGAGTGTTAGGGGACGAGGTCAAATCTCTGCGGTCTGCGACGTACGGACAAAACGTCTAAACTTTCGGGAGAAACACTAGATGTCATGGCAAAGCGAAGAAATGATCAACCGTCACTTCGTTAGAACAGCGAGTTCTTAACAAGACCATCTCCAAGCTGGTAAGGCGCGACCTCCGTCACTCCAATAAGCTCTCAATCAGAGGCTATTGAGCAAAACCAGGGGGTCCAAAGTCTTCGTACAACAGCTTGGAGTAAGCCATCTAATGAAGTTGACCAAAGAGAACGGAGAAGTCGTCGCTTCGAGACCAGAGGTTCTCTCGGAGGTTGAAAGCTTTACAGCCAGTTATACGCGTCGCATTCGGCACACCGGAGCCAGGATGAGAAGGATTCTCGATCCACTCTTACCCGCCATGTGTCGGAGGATCTTCCAGAAATCGGCCTAGACGAAATCGAGGGGCTCTTGAGCAACTTCAAAATGGAAAAGCCCGGAAGAGGACGGAGTCACGACGGAGCTTCTGAAGGCCGCCGGTAAACCCGTGCTGAAGAGACTCCAACAAAAAACAAGAAACTGACTCTGCCCTTCTCTCAGGGAGAACTCCGGAGGCGTGGCATAGGGTTTGGTCGTATTGTTCTTCAAAAGGTGATAAAACCCATTTGAAGAACTATCGGTCAATATCGCTCCTGAGTCATGTGTATAAGTTGTTTTCGAGGGTCATCTAGAATCATCTTGCACAAAAACTCGACGAAGCTCAGCCTCGAGAACAGGCTGGGTTTCGGAGGGTTACAGCACCATAGACCACATCCATACAGTGTGGCAGGGTTAAACAGAAGACACTTGAGTATAACCAGCCCCTGTGCATTGCATTTGTCGACTATGAGAAGGCTTTTGACTCCATCGAGACCTATTCTATCCTTGATTCCTTACAGCGGTGCCAAATTGATTGTCGATGTATCCAGACGCTGAGAAGTCTGTATGACAACTATGTCTGTTGTAGTCCAAAGTGGGCAGGCTTAGCCTATCCCCTGCACCGCGTGTGAGACAAGGAGTCGTCATGTCTCCGAAATTGTTCTCCGCCGCGCTTGAGGCATGTTCAGGACGCTCAACTGGGCAGGACACGGCATAAATGTGAACGGGATCATCTCACATCTGCGATTTGCGGACGTCATCATGGCTGAGACTACAAAGGACCGCAGAAAATGTGCAAAGCCTGACTGAATCTTTTGCGCATCAGTCTCCGGATGAACTTGGATAAAACCAAGGACATGTTTAACGAGCACGTTGATCCGGGACCGATCACAATTGATCGGCACCTCCTCGAAGTGGTTTCGGAGTACGTTTACCTGGGCAAACGCGCCAAGTAGGTAGAAACAACTTTGAGGGGAGGCTAACGAAGGATTCGGCTGGGCTGGCGGCTTTGATAAGCTTCGTCGAGTTTTCTCGTCACCCTATCCTCAAATCGAAAGTCTGATGATCAGTGCGTCCTACCGTTTTGACCTACAATGCCGAGACTAAGACACTTACATTTGACTGCTCCACAAATTTAAAGTCGCTCAGCGAGCTATGGAGAGGCTATGCTCAGGTATCTCTGAAGGACCGCATCAGAAATAACGTGATCCGTCAGAGAACCAAAATCACCGCCGTAGCCCACCAGATTAGTAAGCTGAAGTGGCAGTGGCCGTCATATAAGCCGCAGGACTGAAGACCGCTGGAGTGGAGACCGAGGCTTGGCAAACGTAGTGTAGGACGCCCTGCGGCAAGATGGAGTGACGACATTCGCAAAGTGGCCGGTGTGGGCGGGATGAGAATAGCCGAAGATCGGAAGCGGTTGCGTGCATTAGGGGAGGCCTATGTCTAGCTGTGGACTAACACAGGCTGATGATGATGATGATGATTACAATAATTCCTTTACACGCGGATTTGATTGCAAATAACATTTTTTTAGGTGAAGGAGGCAAACGAGCAGGTGATTCACCAGATGGTACATGATTACCGCCGCTTATGGACACGTGTAACACCAGAGGGGCTGCAAATGCGTTGCCGGCCTTTAAAGAAGTAGATTTTTTCTTGAAGGCCCCTAAGTCATATCAGAAATACCGCTGGAAACTGGCAACCGAACAACTCTCGAAGCACTCATGGTTGTGATATCGGTAGAAAACGCAAAGAAATAAAACATTTCTCCGACATAACAAGGAATCGAGACGATCGGTAAGGGCCTGGTCGTGGACAATTCGAGCTGTTCGACGCTGAATGCTGGCAGCTGATATTTAGGTTGCCCTGCCCAGAGATGCCGAACTTGCGCCTTATAAAGTTGCAAAACATAGGCCGGAAGGAAATACTGGTTCGCTCTACTGAGAACACCCAGTTTTCTGGAAGCCAGTTTGGCTTTTGTCTCCCGATGACCGCGAAACTGCACGTCACTCGATATGGCGACTCCAAGAATACCGATCGAATCATTACCACAAAAGTGAGTGACTTGAAACTGAGCGGATACAACACAGGGTTTCTTTTAAGTGGTGAAAGCTATTTCAGTTTGCATAAAATCAGTAATCTGATTATATGCTCCGATAAATGTATGAAATGAAACCGATAATTTTGTTCACACAAATTTGAATTCTATTTTGAAGCGAACTTCAGGTAAATTGTATTTGAATATTTATGAACTACGAGCGGACATCTCTATTATGTTATCTCACGGCGATACAAGGGAATAATGCTGGTGTGTAATTTTTTTATTTGGATCGTAATATTTTTTATGTGTAAGATTTTCCATGGTGACTAAGATTTTTACGACGAATTCTCTTATGCATTGAGTTCTTATTACAGACTACTTACAGATACGGCTAAATGGATGAAAATAAAACTTAAACTAAACTAAACTAAATATAAACGAAATACTTTCTAAAAGACTACTAAGCTATTTCAATAACCCGTTATTAACATATATTGTGGTCTCCAATATCGTAAAATTAATATTATACCTATTGAAACACTTAGCTTTTCAAAGCTGACATAAATAAAGTAGCCAAACAGATACTGTATATACGACAAAGTTAATGTAACTGTAAGTTTATAAAGAAGTTATGCTGGCGTATTTCATGTAATTGCTATTGACTGCCACTTGTTTTTAAAAAAAATATACTATGGATGTAATAAGTTGCTTATTTTGGATATTTAATTACAGGGATGGCGTTGTAGCTCAAGGCACTACTCTCTTAGAATATAATTGCTAGAGACTTAGTCAAAAACATATTTTTTTGTTAATTCGGCCTGTACGGCTTTCAGGTCAATAAAATGCATACCCCTGTGCGATCAAGACTCATAGCTTCCAGTGCAGCTTCGATGCTTTTGGTGCGAACGAACGGGGTGTACTATTTATATTAATTATTAATATACATAGTGCACCCCATAGTATACCCTATATTCGGCACAGATTAATAGATTGCTCCCTACGGCCCCTTTCCACTACGTCCGCGATACGGCCTCACTGAGTCGCGAAGAATAGGGAGAACGGCCTATAAAATAAAGACACTCTTCTTCCCCACGTCCTCTTACGTGCGTAAGTTGAAGAAGTCCAATTATATTAGGTTTAAAGCCTTTGATTCCAATAAGGACTTCAAACTATACTCAGCTGATTCCGACTGTAGGATGGCTATCTTTTATCTTCCCTTTGCAGTATACATCATTAAGTTGTCTCATACATACGCGCAAAACGCGCACAGTTACCTTACTTACTTCAACCATCAAAATATTTGGTATAAAATGGGCGACCGGTTTCTTGGCTCAAGAAAAGAATAAATTCGCAAATAAGATCGCAAAAGTTAGAAGTACCAGTGTAATGGCAAGAGCTTTGACATCGCTACTGTTTGTTTTCTTGTTAAGAATAAAGAAACCAGGGATGCATGACGAATATTTTTTTTATTAGTTATACCATTTATGAATGAATTCCTCTTATTATTAGTCGGGCACTCTTGACTGAGTAATTGTGACTATTGATGGATAACGTCATCTTCATCGTTGGCTCCCTGAGCAGCGGCACCACTTGCCGTTTCACGCCACTTGTGACGACTTGTGTTCAATATTGCGAGCACACTGTACATTTTTTTTTTATGGACTACGCTAGGAAACGAGCAGTCAGGCCACCTGATGGAAAGTGGTCACCGACGCCCATAGACATTGGCAATACCGGTGGTACGCCAACGCGCCGCCGCCTACCGTGAGACATAGGGTGCCAAGTCTTGTTTACCCAGTAACGCTGGCCACGGTGCCCTTAAACCGGAACACAGCAGTGTTTTACTGCTTCACGGTGCAAATAGGCACCGCGGTTGTACTACCAGATTTGTCTCCTGCAAAAGGACCCACCACCTACTAGGGTTGACTGCTTAGTTTTAGTAATGAGGTTAGCCCAGGAAGTCGAAATTACATGTTGTGAACGAATACTAAGTACGTTGGTACTTTATTTATCAGTTCGGGTACACAGCCTGGCTTTTTTGATGATTTCTGTCTGTATGTTTGTACATATATATACATAGATGTCAATAGTTTCCTTAAACGAAACCATTTTACACGTTTTATCGTTTTTATTTACTCTAGTACTTAAGACCCATCCGTTCCAATATCCATGGCCATAGGATAATAAATTTTGATAACAATATCAAAGTATAATAAATATTATTACCGTAAATTTTTGTATTTTTTTTTTGTTTCATTTAAGTTTTCGACTGACTGAGTAGAATTTTTTTTAGTTGTTCTAGAACTTTTATGCTTTTTAAATAAAACCTGCGTAAGGTAAACGCGAGTGCGCTACATGTAGTATTCTACAAAATCCTTATTCAAATATAAATTGTGGTAAAGTTACTTAGGATGGAACACGTTCGATACAAATTTAACTCGATTAAAACGTAGACTTGGGAGTAATTGATTACCAAATTCGGAATCTAATATTTCATTAATTATAAAAGTTTGCGATTCTATACGTATATAATTCCAAACTGAATAATATGAAAATATCTTCTTATTATTAACTTATATAACTAATATTAAATATTACTATATGCCGCAATGCGAAAAAGACATTTTATTAAACAGAGTATCCCATATTACCATAGAGAAAACACAATCAAAAAAAGAGATATTGTACAGAAAAGCAAAAATCCTTTTCAATAGCCTAGTGGCATGTTTTACTTTATATGCTGGAGGTCTGAAGAGGATTTAAACCCAGCACAAGATCGACTTTGATCAATGATGATGCCGCGCTTTCCTAATTAGAACAAAGATAATTATACTATTACCTAAAAACAGTGATTTACCGCAAGTAAATGTGCTTACTGACACAAGAATCTAGATATTTAACAAGTGCTATATTGTTGAGAGGAAGAAAGTATAGGTTAATTTTTAAAATCTGATTTGAAGTTTAATTCGGTACTAAAAATATTTAAACATTGTAGATATTATTTTACTTATCCGACTAAACGGTGTATATTCCCCGATCGCGTCAATCAATTTGCGACTTAACGCCTTAAGCAGATTCTGTTTCAGTAAGCCCATCGCTGTAAGAGCTTAAACTCAGAGCTTCTTAATGGGAATTGACTGCTCTTACATAGGATTATTCACTAATACTAATTTGAATGCGTAATACTTTATTAAACATATAATCGACAGAATGGCGCCTTTTTTGTTGTTAAAATTTGTTGCTATAAGACGAGTATGACCTTCACCTGATGATAAGCGATACCCCCTGACCTTAGAAATTCAGCGTGAAACGCCAGAAATCCGCTAACCATCCTGGGACAAAAATATTACGTCTCGTTTACCCAGTAACTCGCTGCCTATAGTGCCCTTCAGAGCGGAACAATATTGATTTGCGACAGAAATAGGCACCGCAGAAGTGCTGCATCGAACATTTCAATTGTTTAGTGATATACTTTTATCTGCAAGCTCTCCGTAGCCTGTGCGGTATATGGTAGGTACTGAATGCCGAAACCGGAGGTTGTGGGTTCGAATCCTGCGGGGACACAACAAATTTTCGCTGTTGTTTCCTTTAGTTGGTTAGGTAAATTTGGGCCGATCACCCAACCGTCTGAAAGCGATGATCCATGCGTCGGATGGGCACATGCAAAAGTCGGTCCGCCCACCAACTCGCATTGGACCAGCGTGGTGGGATATGTATCCAAACCCCCACGGATAGTATTAGGAGGCCTATGGTCCAGCAGTGGACTATCAAAGGCTGATGATGCATACTAATACTATTCCAAACAGCAATGCAATGATATTTAGGTCACTTGCAGACTAATATATAATACAGGATAAATATGACAAACATTTGGTGTTGTAAAATATTATAGAACCGGATCCAATCACTAAAAGTCTTATTGAGACCCTCGTCAATAACGCACGGACGTCAATTTTTCATGAAGTACAATCTCATTATTTTAGAGAAATTTTGTATTCTATGTGGGTAACACTGATAGTGGGTTATACCTTTCACCATAGATTGAATTATTACCTTTACATATTAGAGAGCTTAATCAATAAAATTCACGACAAAGAAACAAAACAAATTAATTAAAACTTGGCTTATTTAAATGTCTTTATATTCGCGTCAAAGAAATGAATAAAAAGTAGACATATTAAACCAATACAAAGAACTTTAAAACATTTTAAGCAATTACTAAGAGTTGTGGTCAGTGAAAGAATAAAAGCTGGCGGGCTCGACTATGGCGGCTATTGTTCACGGCTGACGCATGACGTCTTTCTCTCTAATAATATTATTAACATTAACAAATTTTACTAAGCATAATCAAACAGAACGTATACTACTGTTACAAGTGCTATTGATTTATGAAGAAATGCACAATTTGCCCTAAATTATCAGGCATAAAGCTATGCCATATAATTCAGGGCAATAAATTACAAATATAGCTTTATAAATTACAAGTTTCCCTTAGCAGTTTTACTATCTTACTTTCAAGTGAATTTAAGCTACGAACAGATTGAAAGCTTCCGTAGAAACTGCCATTCACTTTGCTACGTATCACACAGTATACGTGCATTACAATCAAAACTTATGCACTAATAATTTGCTCTCGCAAAAGTTAGATATCGTAGATGTCTTACATGAAAATCTCGTAGCAAACTTTAATGTAGCGGACTTGTGAACACTTCTCGTGTTTTAGAGGATAGTGTTTGTTACAAAGCTTGCTTACCACCTTCTTTATTATGTCTTTCTGAAATAGGCATAAACATTAGAAAACCTTCTCTGATAAAAAAAAAGAATCTGTTGTCAGTGAATATTACAAAAAAGTACTGCTTCTTGTGTCCACACAAAGACACCCAAGCATGGATTGTCTTTATCTTAAAAAGCAACTACAAAATTTAGCCCCTGCAGCAGTTTTGTATTCATCTTTATATTCGAAATGCAAAAAGTTACGTAAAGTAGGATACTAGTTTAGTACAAACAATTGGGGTGATGTGGTTGAGATGGGAATTTGCTAGAGATAGATTCGATTTCTTAGAATTAAAATGGATTCTAAGCTGCCTGGGTCCTGGGTCCCTATTTTTAATTGACAAGGCTTATCTTAACAGCTTATGGACTCAAGAAAATTAAATTAATGTTGAGACAGCACGTTTGATCTATTTTATTAGTCAGTTGTTTTACCAGTATAATATCTTACCCCTTGCCTTTACTACGAGGAAATGCGGGTGATATAAATACCATTGCTGTACTTCAAAATAGAGCGATTTCAGTAGTCTACAACCTGGGCCCTAATGAAGAACTGAGAGAAATATTTACTGAAATCAATGTAATGAATTTTTAAATCATTCTGATTCTCATAAATATATTTATAAGCGTAAACTTGTTTTTAAATACATACAATTATAAAACAAAATGCTAAATCATCAATCATACCACAAAGACATAAGACTAAAAGATGTCTGTGACGCATCTAGAATAAAATTTTACCTGAAATTTCAAAAAGAGTAATATGTACAAAACAACAACTAAAATACAAAAACAGTAAAAATAATGGAAATTTAAATATGTACATAAATATTGTGCAACATTTGTACAATTTCAGTTATTTCCTAAATAAAAAAGCATTTATCATTAAATTTGCTTCAGAACATTGTTACCGACAACATTTTGATAAATTTGTTCGGAATTTACGCTGAAATTCGGACAATTGAGTTCAGGGACGAGTATCCCTAATTTCGTTAAAACAAATCAATCCAACAGGAATGTGGCCAGATAATCGGCTGCTGATTTATTTAACGTTCAGATAAAATTGACCCGAATTCGTGATTGTTCATGAATAACGCCTAACGACGACTTCTATTTTTGTGTATAACATATTTAATCTAACAATGATCAGATTTCAAATTATTAAATACTTGAAAGTAAGATAACAAACATAAAATCAATCAGGTCCAAAGTCACTTATTTTAAATTGACTTACAGTTACGAATATAGTCTTTTGATTCGTCTCCATAGTTATCTAAAGAGACGGCAACTAAAGTGTTAGGTCTCTCTTTACAGGGGACCGTCTTGGGAAGTATCGTGGCTTATATTTCTTGCACAAACCAGTAGGGTATAAGCACTACTGTCTTCCGGTTTGAAGGGTCCCGTAGCCAGCGCAATTACTGGGTAAATGCGACGTAACATCCTAAGTCTCAGGGCGGCGAACAGATTACGCTGCATTTCTTATGGGTAGGGCGTATCACTTACCATAAGGTAAACGTCCTGGTCACCTTGTCGTTAATGATAAATCAATAAAGATAAAAAGGGTTGTATAAATATTTGCATAAGGCAATATAAACGTTTATGTCGCGAAAAAAACGCGATTTTCCTTTACATCATTGTCAATAAAATTTCTTTAAAAAGGGATGATGTCAGATGTAAGATAAGTGTTTTGTGACGCGAACGTTTTTCAAATTTCTTATTAAAAAACAATTGTATTTATAGAAAGAATTGAGCACAATTGAGCATAGTATGAAGCCACACAGATATAACAAAATAAAGCTGGTTACTGTATAAATGTATACACACGGGCTGATCACCCAACTGTCTGTAAAGTAAGATGATCCATGTGTCGGTGGGCTTGTTAAAAGTCAGCCCTGCGTCAGATCTCTCTCCGGTCATGTCGGTTATTCGTCCCATTGGAGTATGAGAGTAAAGGAAGAGGGAGTACACCTGTTTGCGCGTACATCTATAATATATCCCACGTAGAGGGCCGATTTCTAATACAGGTCGATCGCTGTAGTCGGACTCGACCAGTAGGACATTACTATAATTTTCATATATTTATACTAGCAGACCCTGGCACGCGTTGCTGCGGCTAGGTTTGCTTATTTTACATTATATTAAACAATTTCAGGACTTAAGATAAACGGAAAGAAAATATCAGTCATAAGAAAAACGTTTCATTGGAAAAATGTCATTTGGTAAAAAAACAGTTAACTCGATGATGCTACCGTTATACTTGAATGCAAATGAAAATAGCAGTGGTATAAAAATTTACTGAAGACCACTAATCAAAATGTTCCTCTGTTGGATATCTGCATAATTCCTAAACAAAAGATTTCGGTTTAATGGTTAAAAACAAAGAACAAAAAGTTGAGTATATCATCGCAAGCGTAAGGAAACAACTATCGTATCAAATAATAAAATTGAATATATGGTGTACCTTTCAATCATAACGCCGTTGAATATGCTATATTAATATTTCCTTTATATAGGATACAACATCACTTTTTGACATTCTTTTGCTCTGTAAAAATTCATTTATAATTTTTACATTTTATGTTATTGGCGCATGTTAGACTACTATTATTATATTATTCATCACTTTTATAATTGATGGTCTGGGTATAAATAACGGTGTTATGAAATTGCATTTTTGTTTTTAACAATTGGATAAAATTATTATAAAATTAATCACCAAAATTAACAGTACCATATTTTTATTGTACCAATTCTCCCATTACCAATGATAAGTTTATGATATTAAACCGCGCTATATTGAAACACAACGCACCGAATAGATACCAACGTCACAATAATTTGCAGCAAAATTTTGCATCAAATAATAATAGAAAATAAATTGTTATAAAACATTGTGGATTTAAAATTAAGACGTAAGCTTATTTGAACACTTAAGTTGGATTAAACCGCATGTGGGCAACTATATTTAAAAATTGGTCAAGTATTTCAGAGTTTATCGCGGACAAACATCAGACACGAGATTATATGTGTATTTAGATATATATGTATGTACTGACGACACTGTTTTTAATTATATTTATTCCATGCTGTTTAATGAAAAACTTTTATCATTTGATGCTAACGTAAAAAAAGTCTTCGTGTTTAATTAATTTTTAACTGATAACGTGGTTTCGGTATTAAGTTTAATATCGCAAGTATTAACTTGAGGCAGCGCTATAAATTTATGTTAAAGTTTAATCCAAACAAGTATCTTTTCACACCTAACTTGTTTGGGATTGGGATCTTAAGTTTAAATTAGTTTCGGCTTTCAATTACTTGATATTAAAACTCTTGTTGATTTTTATTAGTAGATAATAATTATTAGCAAAATACGTTTAATAGAACTTTTAATACTTGTCAAATAGTAAAGTTCTGGCTGACTGTAGTAGGCCCTTTTACAGAAGACCGTCTGGGTAAAATACTGCAGCCTTATTTCGCCGCGAAGCAGTAGTGAGAAAAACACTGCTGTATTCCAGTTTGAAGGGCACCGTAGCCAGCGTATTTACTGGGTAAACGAGACTTAACACCCTATATCCCCACGGTAGCGTGCGTCGGCGATACTACTGGGTATTGCTAACGTTCAGGTCGGTGAACACTTCCCATCAAGTGGGCTTATTTAAATTACAAGTACTTCAGCAGAGTGTTACTGAGATATCCGAAACATAAATTGTATAAGAAACTGCCTTTTGACAATTATTTTGTGTCCAATGCGGGTTGATGGGTGGTCCGAAACATATACCATCTTGGTCTATATTTAATGAATAAAATAGTTTGTCCGTCCAAGACCGTATGCTGGAATGATCTAGGCATAGTTTTAAATATGTAAAAACATTTAAAAGATTTGGGTATATGTTATAGTAATAAACAAAAGTAATAAACTTCAGCAATAACTCACTAACAAAATAAAAAAATTATCAAATAAGCAAAAAAGTTTAAACGCTTCGATTTAATTACCTCCTTTTTGAGAAGGCCGTCAGTAAGTACAAATATTTACAAGTACTAACAAGCTACTACGCTACGAGTGACGTAAATTATCTTCACCCCACTCAGAATGTACCAGAATTTTGTCATGTAATGATATGTAAATAACAGCATTACGTTATTCAGGTCATACGTGAACCTGTACACATTTTAAATAGAAACCTTTAAGCCTTGGCTTATGAAATCTTTTGTGCTTTATTTATACACTAGGAAATGTAATTAACAAATTATAATTTAGGAAAAGAGATCTATTTGTCAGCTTATAGGACAAGCATTAAGGTGGGATAATTACCCGAAATTGGTGTCGTAAAGGTGGGAACTTTGTGCTACTATAACGATCTCAATAAATTTTAAATCCCCATCATCATCATCACTTCAGCCTGTGTTAGTCCACTGCTGGACATAGCCTCCCCGCAATGCACGCCACCGCTTCCTGATTTCGGCTATTCTCATCCAGCCCACACCGGCCACACTTTTGCGAATGTCGTCACCATCTTGCCGCAGGCGTCCTACACTACGTTTGCCGAGCCTCGGTTCCACTCCAGAACTTTTCGACTCCAGCGGTCGTCAGTTCCAGGCTGCGCGGTCTGGCCCACTGCCACTTCAGCTTACTAATCCGGTGGGTTGGTGTCGAAAGATTTTTGGACCTCTGACGGATCACGTCATTTCTGATGCGGTCCTTCAGAGATACTCCGAGCATAGTCCTTCCATAGCTCGCTGAGCGACTTTAAACCTTTTCCGTTCTATATAATTCTGCAATACCGTTATTCTATTAATTACTGATAATAACAACTATCATAATTAATATTAAAAGAGAAGTGACAAAACAAAAACCAGAAGAAACTACAAATTATGGCTTTAGTCAATAGATTCCCATAATTTATTAATTATTAAACAATGTGATATAATGATATTAACTGTTTAATAAACATTGTATCATACCACACACGCCCAGAAAACAGACAAGATTATGCCTTCAATAAATTATATAAACTTAGGCTTGATTTTTCTCAATGGGGAATCTGGAGACAGTTGACATGCGATAATATCGTAGAGGTGGTGCCATTCGCAACGGAATTGATGTGGGCACATAAAACGAAGGAAGGAGTCATATGTTTCAAAGTTAAAGGATTTGAACCGAGTCAAAAGCATTAATGAGCTTCGATTTTATGGTAATGAACACGTGAAACTTGGACGTGAGGTCGTATTTCAATATCATTACTAACTAAAGCAGACGGGAAATCAATAAATTTGATGGAAAAGGTCAATGACGCCCATGCACAATGGCTATACCAGGTTAAGGAATTCGCTGTCTTCACAAGGAGACAAAGTTGACGTAACGTCTTAATTACCTGTAAAGCTATGGGTTTTCCCTATAAAATCAGAACAAAATTTTTTTTTATGAAATTCCGCTGAGGGTAGAAATAGGCACCGCAACGTACACCATACCATCTAGGCGGTACCAAACCTACTCACTTCCTAAAATTCAGAATTTATATAATCCAATGTCACTGTTTTAGAAAAAACGCTGTTGTCAGAAATTGGTTCTCGATTACAAAATTGACTGAAATAATGTATACATTTATAATAACAGTTAAAGGTAATGATACTAACAACAACATATAAAATGAAATGGCCGTCTACTAACAGTTTATTAAAGTAACATTATAACTTTAATAGAAAGTCACATTATCCACTGGCGTAAAAATAAAATGGCTATCGCTGAATATGCGAGCGTCGTATTGTAATATTAACCCATCAGCGATATAAGTTCCCCTACGCGACAGTAAAGGCCTTGCTGTTATCCACGCTCGCTTTCCACATGTTTATCTAAATACTAATTCGCCATCACGTCATACTGCATAAGGGCATTGCATCACTGTCACACCATTACCTGCGGTTGAAACGCTGGAATACGAGATGTGGTGAGTGCTGACGGGCTTTTTTATTGCGTCATTGTAGAGGCTAAGCACGTTGACAGAGGAAATTGTAGGATTACTCAAAGGGTAAAAATCTGTTTTTTTTAATGTACCTGAGTACAATACAACATTCGTTAATTTATTGGATGGATGGTTGTTCATGAGCTCCAAAGGCATGTATGTTTCTTGGATTATATTCATTAAACTGGTTAACCGTTATTCCTTTCTCTAATCATACTTTTACAGTTGAGTCTGAACACTGTTGTTTTGATACTCTCGTAGCTTAAATATTTTTACAGACGTTATCAGAGTTAAATATTATATTATTAATACAATATATTAAAGTCTCTGTGATATATCAATTAATCAAACGTCATTATAGGAAAGTTCTGTGATGTTAAAAAAAAAAAAAATTAGGGAAGTCTTATCAATAAAGCATCTTCTAGAAATATGTAATAATGAACTCGTCATTGTGAGAAAATCATTTGTTTAATAAGATGTTTGTTTAACATTACTATTCTACATTATTATTCTTCTATAGCATAAACCAAAAATATGACATAAATACAATACGTAAATATAGTCAAATAAAACTAAAGTATATCATTATCATCATTATAAGCAGTCTTTATCCGTCCACTGCTGGACATAGGCCTTTTTCAACGAACGCCAAGACGGCCGATCCCTTGTTACTAGATGCCGATTCCGTTCAGTACCTGGTTCAAGATGGCAGCAAGTGAAGTATATAAACTTATTATTTTCAACAACATAAAAAGTTAAGGTAATACGTTTTTTAACGACTGATCAAATAGTCTGAGAATAAATTTAGTTCAAGACTAACAATAAATATATTATTAATTCTTGAATATATATTTTTCTTTGAAATTTCGAAAAGTCGTCTTTAACTCCGATTTTATGTCTTTAATGGAACGTTATGTTATTGTATATGGTGCCCACCTAAAATATGTTTTTAGATAGGGAGACAGATTTCGTTTTATAGAATTTTATTAATTGTAACGCTGAGAACATATTTATTCACGGGGCTATCAACAATATAAATAATAATTACGTTCATCGTCATCACTACGCTTGTGTCAGTCCACTGCTGACATAAGCCTCGTCTAATGCACGCCTTCCATTAGGTGGTTTTTGAACCGTATTCACCACGCTGGATCAATGCTGGTTGGTAGAAGTAATTGACTTTTTATACGACCATCCGATGCATAGATCATCTTATTTTTATAATTATAAAGTGATCGGTCTAAATGGCTCAAAACCAGGACCAGGAAACAAAGATAACACAGTTGTATCCCCGCGGATTCGAACCTATATCGTCCTCCGGTTTATATAGCAAGGGCCACTACCGCTAGACCACGGAGGCGTTAATATTAACGGTATTATTATTAATTATATTTAACGGTGAAGGATACAAAATATCATCGCCGTTCATCGGTTTACAAGAAAAATTGACACACTACGATTTTTATCGCTAGCTTGTCAAGTTTTGGATGGTATTTTAAGAGGAAATCAAAAAGCACATGTAATCATTCGAAAAGGTTTTAATTATTTATAAAACCGTTTCTGTATAAAGTCCAACAAAAAGATACAAAATATATTTTCATGAACTGCCCCTAATAACACGGGTAATTACAGCAATTATTTAATAAACGCCCTCACTTATTTCCAGCAAATAGATACGCCGGAGATGTTAGTTGTTTGTCTGAAAATTAAGATGTGTCGGATAGGCATGTAAAAATGGCCCACCACCAACGCAGCCAACCAGCGTGGTGGACATGTCTCCAGAAATCCCCTCAACAGAGATGGCGTGAATATGGGAGGTCTATGTCAAGCAGCGGACTAACTAAGGCTGTGTCGTGTGTTTTGTTATAAAAGTTTTATTTTGAAACGTACCAAAATAAATTCCAATCCTCTATATTATAAAATACTTATTTAATATGTTAATCAAAGCATTATAACTATAAATATTAAAAAACTGCTATTCTTTTCCACGTGGAACTGTATTAAGAAATACATAATGTGTGTTAGTCCAACTTTAAAATTGTAATTTAAATTGTAACTATAGAAATGTAAACTATGTTCATTTAATTGCAAGTTAAAAGTAAAAAGGAAGCCCTGAAAACAACAATAAAATGTTTAAAAAGTTTATACTGATGCAGAAGAAAACAGATTGCCAGCAAAACAAGATTTTATAATTTAAGTACTAATCTGTGGCTTTAAATGTGTGTCTCTAGAATGTTTCTGTTAAGAAAATACTGCCATAAGTTACTATACGTATATATATTCATTCAGTCAGAAGTTTTAAAGAGAACTGTCTGAACACATTAAGAAATAATATTTTACCACAGATGTTTGCATTTGAATTATCTTTTAAGTGAGAAAAAATAAATCGATTTCATATTATAAATTTGAATTATTTTTCCTGCTGATTTTTAGCATTTAAGAATTTTTTCAAACTTCTCAATATTTTTAGATCTTGTTGCTTTGAAAACATTAAAATAAAAATCTGTTAACATCAGGCGAAGTAGCTTTTTAACGAGCGAACGGTACCTTCCTGCGAAAACTGTTAGATGAAGCTTAGCATAGACAAGGGTCTGTAAGCAGCAACCTTCAGAATGAACAGAATAAAAAATGATGTTTAGTAGCAGTAGGGGATGTACGGATATCTAAAAATATGAAATTCATACCAATTTATATCAATTGTATTAAAGTTATTTAATTTCAATTTCTATTAAATATATTTTACTTTATAGATTCTGAATAATCACAATAAGAATTAAGAAAAAGGTTGTAGATTTTAGTGCCGTTATTATTTTCTCTTGTCACAGCACGGCTACTTTTTTACAATTTTATTCTCTAAGCCTTTACAAATTGGAGGCTCACATAAAACTTTATCGACGTCATTTTCGCTAACAAAAATAAAGTAGGACCCAAGCAATTTAAAAATTACTAAGGAGTTTTACCAGTTTTATGAGTCCTTTTGGTTGAATATATAAAAAATATACGCTAGAAAAACGTCTTAATAATACTGAATAAATTGAAATGTAATAACGCAAAATTATCGTAATTAAAGCTCGTTATCGTTATCACAATATGATAAATAAATAAAACAAGTTCTGTAATCATCGATACATTTAACATGGCATTTAGACTTTACAGTTTTTAAATTAAATGAAGAAATTAATAGAATATAAAGTTTATGGACAGTAAGAAATAGCAGAGAAGTTTAGTAGTTATGTTTTTGAGTCATTATTTCGTGATAGAAAAATAAAAAAAAATTGTAAAAAGTCATAATCAACTGTTCAAATAATTACTTATTTAAGTACAACCTCAAGGTTAGACTTAAACTCTCTATAACTTTTAAACGAGTAAACTTAGCGAAAAAATCATTTCAGACCTTTTATTGTAGATCGTCAAATTTCCCATAAGAATATTTATTTATTTTACTAGTGTTCGAGTGCATCAAAAGCCAAACAAAAAAAAAATATGTTATTTAAATCGAAAATATTAATATTAATGGCTGGAAACTTTACCAGAATTTTTTTCGTCATATTAAACTATATTCGGTGGCAAAGAAAATAAATTAAAGTTTTTTTTTTGGCCCACCATAATATATATATATATGGGTATGTTAGGGTAGGTATATGAAGGTGGGTCAAAAAACAAATATATATAAAAAGTGATAAGGATGACATTTTAATCTTTATTATTAACATCATTCATCTTCACAACTTGCGTTATATCTCACGTTTAAACAAACAATCGTTAATACGCTAAAACAGTCGTATTTTATTGTTATTATTTTAATGAGATCATATAATATTTAATTGAATTACTTTATGAGCACTGTCATAACTTTAATCTTTGGCTCTCGTTATTTTCATTAATACTTATGACGTTAAAGACGCAATCCATTGAGTCCTCTTAAAGAGTGTGTGCACATTATTAAGTAATGAAAAATAATATACGATATAAAGACATACACATGTCTTATAACAATAATAAAAGAGGCATTATGAAGCGTTTTATGCCTTTATCTATGAACGATTTAAAATCCTATAAAGTTAAGTATTGCCCTAATAAGTGACTTCTAGTCTATTAATATTTGAGTAACTAACAAAAATGTGAAAAGTCAAACAACAATATATCTCCATGGTCGCTTTAATATTGTAAACTAGAATACACGATTTTTATATTTCTAATTTTTGTACTGACTCCCAAAAGAACACACATCATACAAACCAGCGGTCAGCCCTTGTTAGTCCACTGCTGGATATAGGCCTCCCCACACAATTTTCATCCATTAGTTTTGGACCACATCCCACCACGCTGGTCCAATGCGGGTTGGTGACCGACTTTACATGCCCATCCGATGGCGATCATCTTACTTTTCAGACAATTGGGTGATCAGCCCAAAATATCCCAACCAACTAGGAAATAACTAAGAATAGTAGTTCAGTCCCTGCAGGATTCAAACGCACGACCTCCGGTATAAAGCACAAGCCCATACCACTACGGCCTAGTGCTCAGGCTACGGAGCAGTCACATGACAAGCTTGAACAAGTCTATTGCAACTTTGGGGCAGTGGTCACGCCTCATTTCGAGAAATTGGAATAGGTTATATCTCGTTCCAAATGAGAAAATAATTGGGGATAATTTTACCCACTTGTGTAACTTAAGTAACGGAGTTGCTATAATGAGATGTTTTAGAAATTTACAAGGATTCCAGTATAAAAATGATGATAACATCTGAACATCCGTATATCAGTAAAATAAACGACTCACGTAACCCCTCTGACAAGAGCTGTCCCGCACTGGACGATACGCGTAACACCGCCCAACCACCAACACGATAACACTATCACATGCACAACACTTATCACACGAGGAGGGTTCCGTTTCGGTGACGGCTTACGGTTAGCTCTGCCTCGCTACTTTTCTTCAGACCCGACTTTTAGACACGATTGCTGAGGGACACACATCAATATCGAGACTCATTCTCTCTGAGTACCCGTAATAGAAAAGAGTATTCTGACTCATTAATATAATGCCACCATATTTAAGTACTTCACAAAAAAAAGAGAAAAATATATATAATAAGTAACAAAATTTAGTGCTTATCGCAGGCACAACGGTATTCATCATGTTCATACATATATGCTCACACATACACCAATTATTTAATATCACCACATAGCATAAAAACAAAGTCACTTTCATCCCTATATCCCCTATGTGCAAGTTTAAATCGTTAAAAAATGCACAACGGATTTTGATGCGTTTTTTTATAGATAGATGATTAAAGATGAAGGTTTATATGTATAATTAATACATACATTGTAGTTGAGTTTTTAATTGCTTTTTTTTGGTAGTATTTTGTTTGTTAATATTTGCAAAAAATGATGTGCTTTTCAACTTTTATTCGATATTTGATAAATCCTATGGTTGAAAACAGCATTTTTCTTTTCTATCGATATTAGCTGTAAACTGCACTAGAGCATATAAAGCAAAAATTGTGCAAGGTTATATAAAAAATATATTCCGGAAGAACTTACATTTGTAGATCATTCTGAGAAAACATACTTGAATTCGTATTTTAACGATATCCGATAACAATAACCGGCCCACACGCCTTGTGTTACTGTGTCTGTGTCTTCTGCTGGATAGCCCCTAGGAAATACTGGTTCGTTTCGTACTGAGAACACCCAGTTTTCTGGAAGCCAGTTTGGCTTTTGTCTCCGATGACCGCAAAACTGCATCGTCACTGACATGGCGACGCCAAGAATACTGATCGAATCAGTACCACAAAGTGAGTGACTTGGAAACCGAGCGGGATACAACACAGGATTTCAAGTGTGAAAGTTATTTAGTTTGGTATAAAATCAGTAATCTGATTATATGCTTCAGATAAATGTACAAGAAATGAAACTGATGATTTTGTTCACAAATTTAATTCCCTGTTTTGCAGCGAACTTCAGGTAAACTGTATTTAAATATTTATGAACCATGAGCGACATCTCTATTATGTTATCTAACGGCGATACTATAGGGAATAATGCTATGTGTATTTTTTATTTGACTGTAACATTTTTATGTGTAAGATTTTCCATGGTGACTAAGATTTTTACGACGAATTCTCTTATGCATTGAGTTATTATTACAGACTACTTACAGATACGGCTAAATGGATGAAAATAAAACTTAAACTAAACTAAACTAAATATAAACGAAATACTTTCTAAAAGACTACTAGACTAAGCTATTTCAATAACCCGTTATTAACATATATTGTGGTCTCCAATATCGTAAAATTAATATTATACCTATTGAAACACTTAGCTTTTCAAAGCTGACATAAATAAAGTAGCCAAACAGATACTGTATATACGACAAAGTTAATGTAACTGTAAGTTTATAAAGAAGTTATGCTGGCGTATTTCATGTAATTGCTATTGACTGCCACTTGTTTTTAAAAAAAATATACTATGGATGTAATAAGTTGCTTATTTTGGATATTTAATTACAGGGATGGCGTTGTAGCTCAAGGCACTACTCTCTTAGAATATAATTGCTAGAGACTTAGTCAAAAACATATTTTTTTGTTAATTCGGCCTGTACGGCTTTCAGGTCAATAAAATGCACACCCCTGTGCGATCAAGACTCCTAGCTTCCAGTGGCAGCTTCGATGCTTTTGGTGCGAACGACCGGGGTGTACTATTTATATTAAATATTAATATACATAGTGCTCCCCATAGTATACCCTATATTCGTCACAGATTAATAGATTGCTCCCTACGGCCCGTTTCCACTACGTCCGCGATACGGCCTCACTGAGTCGCGAAAAATAGGGAGAACGGCCTATAAAATAAAGACACTCTTCTTCCCCGCGTCCCCTTACGTGCGTAGGTTGAAAAAGTCCAATTATTTTAAAGCCTTTGATTCAAATAAGGATTTCAAACTATACTCAGCTGATTCCGACTGCATGATGGCTATCTTTTATCTTCCCTTTGCAGTATACATCATTAAGTTGTCTCATACATACGCGCATAACGCGCACAGTTACCTTACTTACTTCAACCATCAAAATATTTGGTATAAAATGGGCGACCGGTTTCTTGGCTCAAGAAAAGAATAAATTCGCAAATAAGATCGCAAAAGTTAGAAGTACCAGTGTAATGGCAAGAGCTTTGACATCGCTACTGTTTGTTTTCTTGTTAAGAATAAAGAAACCAGGGATGAATGACGAATGTTTTTTTATATTACTTATACCATTTATGAATGAATTCCTCTTATTATTAGTCGGGCACTCTTGACTGAGTAATTGTGACTATTGATGGATAACGTCATCTTCATCGTTGGCTCCCTGAGCAGCGGCACCACTTGCCGTTTCACGCCACTTGTGACGACTTGTGTTCAATATTGCGAGCACACTCTACAGTTTTTTTTTTATGGAACACGCTAGGAAACGAGCAGTCGGGCCACCTGATGGAAAGTGGTCACTGACGCCCATAGATTATTGGCAATACCGGTGGTACGCCAACGCGCCGCCGCCTACCGTGAGACATAGGGTGCCAAGTCTTGTTTACCCAGTAACGCTGGCCACGGTGCCCTTAAACCGGAACACAGCAGTGTTTTACTGCTTCACGGTGCAAATAGGCACCGCGGTTGTACTACCAGATTTGTCTCCTGCAAAAGGACCTACCACCTACTAGGGTTGACTGCTTAGTTTTAGTAATGAGGTTAGCCCAGTTAGTCGAAATTACGTGTTGTGAACGAATACTAAGTACGTTGGTACTTTATTTATCAGTTCGGGTACACAGCCTGGCTTTTTTAATGATATCTGTCTGTATGTTTGTACATATATATACATAGATGTCAATAGTTTCCTTAAATGAAACCATTTTACACGTTTTATCGTTTTTATTTACTCTAGTACTTAAGACCCATCCGTTCCAATATCCATGGCCATAGGATAATAAATTTTGATAACAATATCAAAGTATAATAAATATTATTACCGTAAATTTTTGAATTTTTTTTTTGCTTTATTTAAGTTTTCAACTGACTGAGTAGAATTTTTTTTAGTTGCTAGAACTTTTATGCTTTTAAATAAAACTATGTAAGGTAAACGCGAGGCACACATGTAGCATTCTATAAACCCTTTATTCAAATTTAAATTGTGGTGTTACTTAGATGGAAACATCGCCTGATACAAATTTAACTCGATTAAAACGTAGACTTGGGAGTAATTGATTACCAAATTCGGAATCTAATATTACATTAATTATAAAAGTTATATCTATATTGCATATAATTCCAAACTGAATAATATGAAAATATTTTCTTATTATAAATTTCTATAATTAATATTAAATATTACTATATACTGCAATGCGAAAAATTAATTTTATTTAACAGAGTATCCTATATTACCATAGAGAAAACACAATCAAAAAAAGATATTGTACAGAAAAGCAAAAATCCTTTTCAATAGCCTAGTGGCATGTTTTACTTTACATGCTGGAGGTCTTTGAAGAGGATTTGAACCCAGCACAAGATCGACTTTGATTAATGATGATGCCGCACTTTCCTAATTAGAACAATGATAATTATACTATTACCTAAAAACAGTGATTTACCGCAAGGAAATGTGCTTACTGACACAAGAATCTAGATGTTTAACAAGTGCTATATTGTTGGGAGGAAGAAAGTATAGGCTAATTTTTAAAATCTGATTTGAAGTTTAATTCGGTACTAAAAATATTAAAACATTGTACATATTATTTTACTTATCCGACTAAACGGTGTATATTCCCCGATCGCGTCAATCAATTTGCGACTTAACGCCTTAAGCAGATTCTGTTTCAGTAAGCCCATCGCTGTAAGAGCTTAAACTCAGAGCTTCTTAATGGGAATTGACTGCTCTTACATAGGATTATTCAGTAACACTAATTTGAATGCGTAATACTTTATTAAACATATAATCGACAGAATGGCGCCTTTTTTATTGTTAAAGGCTATGAGTCGAGTATGACCTTCACCTGATGATAAGCGATACCCCCTGACCTTAGAAACGCCAGAAATCCGCTAACCGTCTCGGGACAAAAAATATTACATCTCGTTTACCCAGTAATTATACTCATTGCCTATAGTGCCCTTCAGAACGGAACAATATTGATTTGCGACAGAAATAGGCACCGCAGAAGTGCTGCATCGAACATTTCAATTGTTTAGTGATATACTTTTATCTGCAAGCTCTCCGTAGCCTGTGCGGTATATGGTAGGTACTGAATGCCGAAACCGGAGGTTGTGGGTTCGAATCCTGCGGGGACACAACAAATTTTCGCTGTTGTTTCCTTTAGTTGGTTAGGTAAATTTGGGCCGATCACCCAACCGTCTGAAAGCGATGATCCATGCGTCGGATGGGCACATGCAAAAGTCGGTCCGCCCACCAACTCGCATTGGACCAGCGTGGTGGGATATGTATCCAAACCCCCACGGATAGTATTAGGAGGCCTATGGTCCAGCAGTGGACTATCAAAGGCTGATGATGCATACTAATACTATTCCAAACAGCAATGCACAAGATGTTTAGGTCACTTGCAGACTAATATATAATACAGGATAAATATGACAAACATTTGGTGTTGTAAAATATTATAGAACTGGATCCAATGGTCACTAAAAGTCTTATTGAGACCCTCGTCAATAACGCACGGTCGTCAATTTTTCATGAAGTACAATCTCATTATTTTAGAGAAATTGCGTATTTGATGTGGGTAACACTGATAGTGGGTTATACCTTTCACCATAGATGGAATTATTACATTTACATATTAGAGAGCTTAATCAATAAAATTCATAATAAAGCAAATGAAACAAATTAATTGAAACTTGGCTTATTTAAATGTCGTTATATTCGCGTTAAAAAGTAAACATATTAAACCAATACAAAGAACTTTAAAACATTTTAAGCAATTACTAAGAGTTGTGGTCAGTGAAAGAATAAAAGCGGGCTCGACTATGGCGGCTATTGTTCACGGCTGACGTATGACGTCTTTCTCTCTAATTATATTTTTAACATTAACTAATTTTACTAAGCATAACAAAACAGAATGTATACTACTGTTACAAGTGCTATTGATTTAAGAAGAAATGCACAACTGGACCTAAATTATCAGGCATAAAGCTATGCCATATAATTTAGGGCAATAAATTACAAATGTACCTTTATAAATTACAAGTTTCCTTTAGCAGTTTTACCATCTTACTTTCAAGTGAATTTAAGCTACGAACAGATTGAAAGCTGCTGTAGAAACTGCCATTCACTTTGCTACGTATCACAAAGTATGCGTGCATTACAATCAAAACTTACACTAACACCTATATTCTCAAAGTTATATCGTAAAGATGTCTTATATGAAAATCTCGTAGCAAACTTAATGTAGTGGACTTAGAACACTTCAAGTTTTAGAGGATAGTGTTTGACATAAAAGTCAAGTTACCACCTTCTTATTATGTCTTTCTGAAATAGGCATAAACATTAGAAAACCTTCTCTGATAAAAAAAGAATCTGTTGTCAGTGAATATTACAAAAAAGTACTGCTTCTTGTGTTCACACAAATACCTCCAAGCATGGATTGTCTTTATCTTAGAAAGCAACTACAAAATTTAGCCCTTGCAGCATTTTTGTAATCGTCTTTATATTCGTAAAAATGCAAAAGTTACATAAAGCAGGATACTAGTTTAGTACAAACAATTGGGGTGATGTGAAGAGATGGGAAATTAGAGATAGGATTCGATTTCTAGGGAATTCAAATGTAATTCTAAGCTGCCTGGGTCCTGGGTCCCTATGTTTAATTGACAAGGCTTATCTTAACAGCTTATGGACTCAAGAAAATTAAATTAATGTTGAGACAGCACGTTTGATCTATTTTATTAGTCAGTTGTTTTACCAGTATAATATCTTACCCCTTGCCTTTACTACGAGAAAATGCGGGTGATATAAAAACCATTGCTGTACCTCAAAATAGAGCGATTTCAGTAGTCTACAACCTGGGCCCTAATGAATAACTGAGAGAAATATTTACTGAAATCAATGTAATGAATTTTTAAAACATTCTGATTCTCATAAATATATTGATGAGCATAAACTTGTTTTTAAATACATACTATTATAAAACAAAATGCTAGATCATCAATCGTACCACAAAGACATTAGACCAAAAGATGTCTGTGACGCATCTAGAATAAAATTTTACCTGAAATTTCAAAAAGAGTAATATTTACAAAACAACAACTTAAATACAAAAGTAGTAAAAAAAATGGAAATTTAAATATGTACAGAAATATTGTGCAACATTTGTACATTTTCAGTTATTTCCTAAATAAAAAAGCATTTATCTTTAAATTTGCTTCAGAACATTGTTTCCGACAACATTTTGATAAATTTGTTCGGAATTTACGCTGAAATTCGGATAATTGAGTTCAGGGACGAGTATCCCTAATTTAGTTGTAATAAATCAATCCAACAGGCATGTGGCCAGATAATCGGCTGCAGATTTATTTAACGTTCAGATAAAATTGACCCGAATTCGTGATTGTTCACGAATAACGCCTAACGATGACTTATTTCTATAGAGAGCGACAACGTGCAAGAACTTTGCCGCATCTGGTAAAAGATCTTAGCACGTAATATCACTACATTCTAACACGTGAGACGTACCGAAGGTAAGATGTGTCATTACTCATCAGTCAGTGCACGTACAACGACAACTCTCGAATCGATATCTGTGACTGTTCTATACTGTTAGTACATACTGCTAGACATTGACGTTGCAAAAGATTGGTAATAGCGCTAAGGCCAAATACAGAAATTGTTTTGCCCTCATGTTGCGTCGAACTCAAATGATGAAAACAGATATACCATCAGTACAAATTGACTTTGGCAGAGACGGCAATCGTTATTTACCCTATGCCAACAGTTTCCAGCAAAATTCGATTATGGAACGGCTGAAAAGAAGGATGTTGCCCTTTAGTTTTGTCAGGGAATCCACCGTCCATAAAACGCAGGGTAGCACTCGTCGACCACGCAGTAGTTATAGTTTCCGGAAGGGCTATGTGTTGAGGAATCAGATTGTACTTAATTATCAGGTAAGAAACCATATTATAACGATGCACTGAATGAATTAAATAGAATGAGGAATTGTCGGTAGACAATTTCTGTAAATACTAAAACAAGAAAATAAAAAACGATTTTAGAGGGCCACGTTTTATTTTAATCTAATATGCCTAAAAGATATTCTGCCTAGTACTAAAATATTTCTGAACCCGAAGGTCAAAATACCTACTTGTTATTCTGAGGGCTGCTTAGTTTACCTACCAAGCAAACCCTCGTGTTAGTGTTCTATCATCAACTATTTTCGGCCGCTGACATGGTTCAAGTTATGACAACCATTACCATCAGAGAAATTAATGACCGAGATCACCTACATAGGTTGATAGGTAAGTAACTATTTATTTATTTTTTAGTTTTCAGTGCATATTAAATAAAACCGTGTAACTTAAAAGTTTTTTACCGATTTTTATTTAATTTTTAAATGAACACAGACGTAATATCGTATTTATAAGTTAGTAAGCACTAGAATATATAATAATAAGTTATTAATCACGAGATTTTTGTCTAATTCTATGTTTGAACATGTAGCATAGGACGCCACAAGTCCACTCGCCAGTTATGTCTCGTTTACCCAGCGGTATGGTGGTTGCAGTGCTTTTTAACCAAAACACGGTAGTGTTTTCACACTACTGTTTGGCGGCAGAAATAGGTAGCGCAGTGTTATTGCCCCAGACGGCCCCCTGTAAAAAGGGGACCTATCACCTCTAAATTTATATCTATAAAACCATTTTCCTACCCATCTTCCCCAGTTATAAAAAAAGCATTTGACTCTTATAAACCAAAAGATAAGCTGCTTTTATAGAATTTATTTAATGTCAATTAATTTATGAGCACGAAATGAGATAGACTCATATCATTCTGAAATATCTTAGCTACGTAAACGCAAGAGTAGATTAAAGTAAACACTTTCTAAAGATCGCTTCTTATCCGATGCATTAAATCATCCCTTTTTCAAGAATACTGAGAGGTTAAAGTTTGTAAAATACGTATATTATGAAATACCCATATTACAAAGAAAACTGGCCGTTAAAGGGTTGCCATTCAGAGCTATTCACACCTGTGTCATCAATCTTGCTCATTCCCCTGTCGGTGCTACATGAAGGACCGATGTGACGACTAAGATGTATAGCACATTATTGCTCAAACGCCTTATGTCGACAATGTGACACATTTACACATCATTAAGGTTATAATGTCGTTGCATTCAGTAACGTAAATAATAGCTTATTACGAATTAGATACGGCATTTTATTTTATGTTTTATTTCAGAATGCAATGTTATCGAAAGATATATATTTTTATTATCGGCTACGCAGGCAAATGAGCAGTCAGACCACCTGATGGTTCAACGGTGCCTACTGACATTGGCAATACCATCGTGTATCACCAAGGCTCTATCTACCGTGAGATGTATTTTATTTTACGATACGATATGATAGTATTTTACGTCTCGTATTTGCTGGGTTAAGAGTTTTATTATATTTGGATTGCAGTTCACTCACCATTTGAAATTTAGAAGAATTTTATAATAGCTGTAGTTACTGGTTTTGTTTTTTTATCCGTTAAAGCAAAATAAAAGCAAGACATTCCAACTGGTGCTAGGGATACCTGTTCTAACGCCCATAACAAAAGCAGCAAAAGACACCACAAGTCCGTTTACCACCCTGAGATATGAGATATTTTACCACGCTGGCAAGCGTGCCTTCAAATCTGAAGACAGAAGTATTTACACACCACTGATTTGCAGGGAAATAAGCACTTTTCGCTTATTATTTCTCTGGTTTTATTAATTACTTAGCTAAACTAAGTGATATCTCTATCATATCATGTATATATATATATATATCTCACAACACGGTTTATTTAAAGAAACTCGACAACGACAAAAAAAGTAAGAACAATGAGAAAACATAATAAAAAAAAAATACTTTCATTGAAGGCCAATTGTCAGTTGGACAAAACGTTCAGAAACTTGATTTAAGAATCATCGTAAATGCGGTGCCGGTTAGAGAGAGATACAGAAAAGGGAAAACTAATAAAAATACATAAAAAGTCACGCATATCAACAGGGGAAACTTGCCCCGTAAGCGATATTCGATTTCCGGAGTCGTAGATATGATAAATCAGTGTGACAACATACTTATTTATCATATATACGACTTAAAAGGTATATAAAGTTAACGAAGTGAGAGTAATACATTTATCAGATCTGCTTACTATTTAGTTTTATTAATATATCTAGTTTTCTTATTTATATTTACTGTTCTTTCAAAACTGGGCTTATATTTCAATTCACAGGAGTTAATAGGCACAATAATACTAGTCTTACTATTCTACTAATATTATAAATGCGAAAGTTTGTATGGATGGATATTTGCTGAAAAGTTCAGTATAGATTTTAATGAAATTTTTCGCAGCTTATCTATCAAAATAAGGTATAGGATATAATTATTAAGCATATGGTGTGAATTATTTAATGTATTATAACAAGTGTTGGTCAAAAATCCCTTTTAGGTCTACATGAATGTAATGTATTAATTATTATCCCAAAATACTATCACCACGCGTGTGAAACCTCGGGGCAAAGTTATGATACATTCATTAAAAATATTTTATGGATCAGGATGGGACCGATAACCGACACGATCGGAGAGAGATCGGGCGCAAGATCGACTTTTTCAATGTCGCTGACACATCTGTGACATTTTTATTATTATCATTTTAATGATGATATTAAAAATAGAAACACTGCCCAGTAAATAAACCTCGTTACGCTTAAACACACTTTAAAGATAAATATTGTTTCAATATCATGCCGTATCAAATAACATATCTGATGCAAATTATAATTTATATTTTGCAGTAACGGTTATCCAATTGGTAAGTTTCGGCTTGTTACTGGCCGCAATATGCTAGTATTTTACGGCATAATAATAAAATAATATAATTTTAGTGAGCTATAAAATAACCTGTATACATATTTCACGTATAGCTTTGATTTCTCTTAACACGTTAAGTGCGAAGCGAGGCCTAAATCACCCTGATGCAACTTCCTGTGGTGCGGCAAGCAAAAAGTGAATTTCTCTGTCGTGCGAATGGCAAAGCTTTGGTTTGGTCCACTGTAGGAAAGAGATAAATATATATTTGAGATCACTAATGGTTCCGGACTCTGGTGTACCCTACCTTGGTACCGGATACTTAGGCCTCGTGCCGCACTGAATTAATATATTTTAATGCAGTGCGGAACGAGGCTAAACGTCCATATCCCCTGACCTCGTACCGCACTCAACGCGAGCTTCCAGCGACCAGTGTTGTGCATCACGTCGATTGGAGATGAAGAGATTTTTCCAACAAATAAACGTCAAAAACATATTTTTCTACTGAGACCAAATATAAGTGAAAAATCATACCTTTACATGAATTTAGCTCACAACAAGAATGTGTCATTGATAAACAACAGTATGACAATACAAAACAATGTACTTTCTTACATGGGCACCCAATCTCTATAATTATTGCAAATACAAGAACATTACAACACAAAGCAAAAACACGTGCTCAGACTGCCACTAAAAAAAATTCAATTTATCCTGATCAAGTGAAAGAACCAGAAGAAACAGTTAACCTCAGTCCAAACATCCGAAAAACTATTCAACTCAAAATACAAGAAGAAACAGTGTATCTCAGTCCTAGTACGGAAAAACTTGTCAAATATGCCGAATGTTCGCTTGTCCGCTTCTAGTGCTTCAACCTCACCAATAAAAACAAAATCCTATAGGTTCCCTTTAAAAGATTTTCCTCATATAACTACGGAGAGAGCTGGATCTTTGTCAGAAATCTCACGCTCCAATTTACTGGATTGTAATATATCACTTAGTGAGGACAACATTCAACAATTACTTTGTACTCCGACACAAAAGACCGAGAGAAATGTTACATCCGAATGTATGTAACATATTCAGAAGACTTTAATCCGTCCAAATCCAAAATAAGTCATGAAATAGAGGTCTCTGTAATTATAAAAAATATTCCTGATGACAATGTTAAAGGAAAACGAGACATGAATAACAAATTGCCAACTGTTCTAAAATCACCTGATATTGTCGAATATGATATTTTTGAACATATAGACTTGAAAACAATAATATAATACAAACAAACAAAATATGTCACAGTGTGCAGAATATTCGAAAATCACCTGAGTTGGATGAGAGTAATAATATGAAGGATGATAATTTTAGCGGTACTGACAATGATTATAGTCCTTCGGAGGAAGAGTGAGTGATTCGGAAGAGTATGCTTCAATGGAAAATTGCGTTCATTCAGATCAAGATTTATCTCCAGATAGTGAATATGAAGAAGCTACAGAAGATGACATTTTACCGGCACGCAAGCTAAAGATCACGATGAGTGGGAAAATATATCGGAAAGTCCATAACTTTTAATGAATTCGTGGAGAATGTACGTTTAATTTACCCCGTTTGTGGAGTTACACTGAAGATATATACAAGATGTTTGTTACAGATGAGATGATTGATATAATGATATCTGAAACAAATGCTTACGCAGAAAAGTATATCCAAATAAATCAACAAAATATGAAACGTAATTCACGCATGACAAAATGGAGGTGACACCAGTTCTCAGGAAATGAGAACATTTTTGGCTGTTTATTGGCAATGGGTTTTGTAGACTTCCTAATTTAAATTTATACTGGAGCAGAAACAAATTGTATCGAATAGAATTTCTTCTTTAGTAATGACAAGAGACAGATTTTATTGCTACTTAAATGCTCATGTCAGTTATGTAAGTAATGAAGACCAAACTGACAAACTATATAAAGTTAGAAATATGTTCACAAAGATTACAGAAAACTTTCGACGTATTGCCAAATCCTGGAAAGTATGTGGTAATCGATGAAACCATGATACCATGGAGAGGAAGACAGGTTTCGCCAATACATAAAAACAAATCATACCGGTACGGCGTAAAGCTTTATAAGCTTTGCACACTCCTGAAGGTTATTCTTCTGAGTTAGAGGTTTATACAGGGAAAAAAAATCAGAAAAAATTAGAACACAATAAAAAAGTGTGTTAAGATTGATGACAAATCTGACAGAAATGGGTAGAATCGTAATAGTAGACACATTACTACACTTCGTTGGGCCTGTAGAAGATCTTCTATCACAAAAACATTTTTATGTGGAACACGTAATAAAATACGGAAATATCTGCCAAAGCAAGTTACTAGTTACAAATTGCAGAAAGGCGAAATTATTGGAAAATGAACAAAAGGGCGTAAAGGTAATGCAATGGATGGATAAGCGGAATGTTTTGATGTTGACTACTGCAAAGATCACGATGATAACCTGATAGATACTGGAAAAGAAGAGAGGAACCGACGAATGCATAAAAACCGGGATGTGTTTTGCTGTACAATAAAACAAAAAGGCATTGACTTTTCTGACCAGATGTCTTCTTATTATACAACTTTGAGAGAGGAATCAAATGGTGGAGAAAAGTTGTAATGGAGCTAATATTTGGTAGGCGCTAATTAATGCCTGGATTGTGTTTTAATTCAATCCAAACTGATGGAAAAAGTTACCAATAAGACTCTTTGTGGAGAAACTTATAGAATCTTTAATAAAAAGGAAATCGATGAGACACCAGGCAATGTAATGCTTAGATATATTTCTTGACAGTCAACGTGTTGAAGCTTTCTAAACTAAGCTCGACATTTGGTCATTTTTAAGTTATTTATTGTTTCCTTTAATTATTCTGAATTTAAGCTACCTTACCTACCTACTCTTTCAACATTTTAAGTATAAAACAAACACATTCATTTGATGCAGTTATACCTTCATTATCATTGTTATTCTCATCTACGATCTAACCTAAGTAACAATGTCTGTTTTATTACGTTATCTTTACATTTTTGTTATTTTTCAGCACCTGAAAGCGCACGCCATTGCCTCGAAAAGGGTGAAAAAAGGAGAAGATGTGTTGGTTGTTACCAAAAACTACGCACATTTTTACCATCTCGTGAAGCTGATAAAAATCCAAAAAGATTTTGACTCAGTGCACTCAGTGCAAAAAATCTTATTGTCTACCCTGTTTCAATGAAAAACACTCATAAATAAGTACAACATATATATTGAGATTTTTATAAAAAGTATATTGATACTGATTTTTTAATGTTAATTCAAGTTCTAATAATTGTATTTTTAAAGCCCGAGGCAGAATAAATAGGACAGTTTCTTTTCTACTTCTAGTTGCCTTTTTTTTCTATTCTAGAACCGCATTAAGATTTTCATATCAAATAGAAAGATAAACCTTATGCATAAACCGTAATCCATTATTTTCCAATAATAGGTCTGTAATAGGTGCCTCTTAATGGTGTATGAATGGAACGCTTCATCAGCAGAGTCCGACTGCACTTGGCCGTTTTTTTCTTTATGGCGCCTTCAAGCACAATTTAGATTATTTAAAAAAAATGTATCCTTTGATAGCTTGTGTTGTTTTGCCAGGTTTTGCCCTTAAAACGATCTAATGAGATATAATTGATCAAAATCGGTAAAGTCGTTGCGTAGTTAAGACAGTTTAAAAACGTCGATATTATTTTTCCCATCACTAATCGCAGCAAAATTTGCCCTATTTCAGTGCGTTACGAGGTGTATAAGATCCCATATTTTGTTTTGCTAATAATTCCTAAACTAGCTCATCAGATCCCGGGGCGACGGTGGATTAGGTTCATCAATTCACTGTCTATATCAATAAGGACCAAAATTTTATTTATCTTTGATTTCGCGCCAGAAAATGGATTTTTAGTCTGTAAAGGAGGTGGGGTCTAAGACCGCGTGTCGCCCTAACGTCTGGTCATGGTACGACCGATTATACCTCGTGCCGCAGGAACGGAAAGTATGCAAAAATTGGTGCCGCAGCTAACGTGTTAAGTGTGTCAATGTCTTTGGGAGATTGGCCAAGGAGATTGACATGATGCCAATGTTTATCAAAATACATGTTATACATATAACTATTGTATATTATAATCACATATCTATGTATAGAAAATAATATCAAATTAACTTGTATCTCGTGTCCATATTTGTTTGTATATGAAGCTCAGTAAAAGCTTGTTTTGCTTTCTTACTTTTAATATCATAGTACAAAAGCAAGAATAAAATACAATTAACGATTTATAAGATGAAAGGAGTCATAATGGATTACATTAAAACTATTTAATTAGGTAAATTTTTAGGTAGACAATGCGATTTTTATTGCGTAAAGTGACGTGGCGAACATAACGCTTAATTGAAACCGAACAATACGGCTCGGATAAAGCCAAAATTGTTTTTTTTTTGTATTTTTTTGGGGGTATTGTAGTCATAGTCTAAATTTGTAAAGGACTTCCCTATGTTATTACTTCGTTATTAAGTCTGAATTTAAAAGTCGCCTATCTTTTTATGTTATCATCTCTGGTCCCGTATTACCGCATCAATTCTAACTCTAGACCTCGTTAGTTTGGCGAGATGTCCCAAATAAAATTTGAATAATTATTCATTTTACCGATGAAAAAGGATTATACTTCTATTTAAACTACGTTCTTCATGACGTAGCACGTGACATTTTTCACATCTATTCATGTAACAAAAAAATGTGTTCAACACATCATCATTCCAGTTAGCGAATTGAGCAAACCACTACTAAAAGAGGAAAAAGTTATCAATTATTTTCAAGTTAAAGCTAGTAAACCCACTACTAATATCCGCACGGCCTGTTTTTATTAATAGAGTTTTATTAGAATCCAGTGTGAACATATTGTAGCAAATACCTAAATTTACTAAAGCATCATTTATATTGAAATATTTATTTTATTCTTAGTTTCTTCACTTTACAATAAAATTTTTATTAAGTTTAAATATTAACTAAAAAGACATCAGTCTTTATAGTTCTCATAATGAACGTAGTGAAATTAATATTTAAATATTCTTAGATTAAACACATAATTAAAAGTAAGACTAATTTTTGAATAGGCAATATACTACTCTTCTTATTAAGAAGAGTTCAGTCCTTAGTTAAGTTATTATATCATTTATTAATATATTACGTACGTCCAAATATGGAAATTTTTCATTCAGAAATTTGAAAACAGTTGCATCAATCAAATCAAAATCAAAAGCAAAATAATCAGGATCCTGCAGAAAATATTGAAACATTGTTAGATTAAAACATAATTAAAAGTAAGATTAATTTTTAAATAGGCAATATACTGCTCTTCTTATTAAGAAGAGTTCAGTCCACAGTTAAATTATTATACCATTTATTAATATATTACGTGAGTCCAAAAATGGAAATTTTTCATTCAGAAATTTGAAAACGATCCATGCGTCGGATGGGCATGTTAAAGGCCGGTCTGTCCACCAACCCGCATTGCACCAGGGGGATCCCACTAATGGAGAAGGTGTGCATTAGGGGAGGCCCATATCTGTCCTAACTAACACAGGATAGTTATAATGATATCAAAATTATTATATAAAACAATCATCATCATCATCAGCCTGTGATAGTCCACTGCTAGACATAGGCCTCCCATAATACACCCCTATCCATTAGAGGATTTTTGGACCGTATCCCACCACGCTGGTCCAATACGGGTTGGTGGGTGGACCGACTTTTTTTACATGCCCATCGGACGCATGAATCATCTTACTTTTCAGACTATTGGGTGATCGGCCCAAATTGCCCTAACCAGCTAGGAAACAACGATGAAAATTTGTTGAGTCCCCGCAGAATTCGAACCCACGACCTCCAGTTTCTATGCCACACGCCTATACCACGAGGCTACGAAGGCAGTGCAGGCAGTGTATAAAACAATATTATACAAAAACATAGTTTGTGAATATCTTCCTTTCAAAATCTACCGTCAAAATCTAGTTCAAATTGCGTATTACATTATACAAGTATATTTTGTTACAAAAAAGTTATTTCAGATCGAAAAAAAATTCAAAATTAATTTTGAATAAATTGCAAAAGGATGATTAACTCAAGACGACAAACATGTTTTACAAATATTGCTTTTAAGCGATTATGATAACAACAGGCAACATTTCAAAAGAAAATAACGATTATATTTGTCAGATCCGTAAAAAATATATCTTTCTTATTTTTTTATATTAGACAATAAATAGAATCAAAAACAAGCAATTTAACGAAATTATAATCCATGAGGATATTGAGATTAGAAAACATCCAAATTTCAATAGAGTAGTGCCACCAGTTTGGAACCCCATAATTAATAAATTTAAATTAAAACCCAAGCATAAAACCACTGCAGACAGTAATAATAAAATAAGTTCATTTTGCAAAGGTCAGCATTGTCAAGAAGACGCATAACATCTCATTCTATGTTAAATATATTATTAATAAAAACCTATTTTCAATTCGTTTAGGTGACGCTTCGGAAATGAATGAGACTCCTAAACAATTTTATTTGAATATAAAGAAACTTTATACTCAAACGCATGTCTTGTGAGCTCAGGTTAATTTTTAAAGTCGTTTAAAGTCCTTCACGTCAGTTCTCCCAAGGCGATGCAACTTGGCTTAGACGGATTTCTAGAACCTTAATTTCAATGCAGGTAAAAGATTACCTTTGTAATAATATTTTAAGTATTACAAATGTAATATTAACAATATTTAGTAGTTTTATTAGTATTAGTGTAATTAGTATTTACCACTTGAGAATATATTTTATATTATTTTTATCGGGATAATTTTGCAATTAGACGTTGATGAAAATAATTTTTGTTTTGATAAAATATTTTGGTAACATGTTAAACTATTAACTAATTAACGAGCAATATTAGTTATATTCTTTTAAATTCTTAATAGTATGCTAGCTAATACTCCTGTCTTATACTAAAAACATACATTTTGAATCTGGTAAAAATTAAGGGGTAGATAAGGTGAAGAGAACAAACATTGACATGTAGACTGCTGTGTGTCCTTCAGACTCGGTCGGTGGCAAATCACAAAGAACAAAATTTCTATCAGCTCATGTCTTTGCCGAACGAGACAAAGGGACTAGCTTGTCTTTTTCCACGACTTTATTAGTACTGGTTATGGCTTAGTTCGTTGTACATATCAACTGTGTTGTGGAGAATAGCGGATGCAGACGTGGGTCTTTCAGAAGGGCGAAGTTCGTTATAACAATTGTATGAGCACACCTTTTAATTTATCCGTCTGTGTACGTGTCTTTAATAATGTGCGTTTTTGTTTCATAATAACGCGCGTGTTTTTATTTCAAAATGAACACAGTGCTATATTTTTCTTGTGCAGTTTGTTATTGAAATCAAAGAGCAAAGAGAGAAAATGCTTGCTAATTCGGTAGCAATTTTACAAATATATACTACTTATTTTAATTTTCATGTATAATATTCAATGATAGGTTTTGTATACATATATATATATCTTCCAGTTCATGAAACGGTGGAAATGTGTTGTATTTAACGAGCAAATGTGAAATTTATAGACTACAGACGATATTTTTTTATAATTTAAATGTATTTTAAAAATATTTATAGTGTTTTATTTACTTTATCTGTTGCAGGTAAAAACTGGCGTAATAATTTATAGTCAAGGTCTATATTAACTTGAAAAGGAATCATTAAAGTCGTATATTCATTAACAATTTTGGAGCGGAAAAACTTGGAATAACTGCAATCCCCAGATCCAATCAGTGATGTTGTAACACTTTAAGACCGATTGTAATGTTGACCCAACAAAATTAATTATCTTGCTGGAAAGGAATTGTCAGAAAAAGACCATTCAATGTTTTTGCCATACAATGTGATGATAGTAACAAAATATCAATTATTCAAATACATTAATCTAATAAAATGTGTAGCTTAAAATATTGACAGACTGCTTCGTAGTAATGGGACCGTAATGGATAAAGAAAAACTGTTTTCTTTTGATGTTTCATTTTCTAGATAGTTCTAGGAGCGAAAGAAAGAAAATAATAAAAAGAGGTAGAACTAAAACTGATACTCATTTAATATAAAAAGTGTGGCACTGGGACTGCCTGAAAGCTATTCATAGCATTTTATATCAAGTTATGCAATTATATTTTTTTTATCCATGCAGTATGTCTTTTTTGATATTATGTTACACTTTTGAGCGTGGTGACGAAAAGAAAACAAATTTTTCTATTATTAAATAAATAAATAAAAAGTTAATATGGTTTAAAATATTTTCATTATTTTACAATACATGGGTTTTATTATCTTACGTAGCTGATTGTTATTCAGGAATATTTATCATTGAAACCATAGGTTTATGATAACTGGAAATAATAAACATAAGTTTGCAACTTAATAACCCAAACCTGAAAATACCGCATCAATGGTGGTCCCATGTGTTTTGGTCATCAAATAGTTAAGAACCTATGAGCTAATTTCATTATATTTGTTTTGCTTTTGTTAACACGTAGTTGATCACAACATTATCAATCTTGCGTTCATCCGTTTAGATAAATATCTATTGTATAAAGAATCAGCAGTTTTACTACTGATTCCCTTATAAAATCGTTTAAATTTCAAATTATAATAAAATGAAAACTCGTGAAAAACTCGAACGTGTGTTTCATGAATAATTCAAATTACATCATAAACCTCAGGTGATACAATTATTCCGTGATGTGAAGTCGTAAAGTAGTATAATATGTTATTATGCGAAAGCTTCGAGAATCACGACCACATCCTTCAGGTATGAAGAAGTCGTTACAGTTTGGATGATCCTCTGCAGGTTTGTCGTTAAAAAGCAATCTTTGAATATAAACTGAATTTTCATATGGTTGATACGAAACCATGTATTTGTGCACATTTTATTCTTTTGGTTAACTTGTTATATTGATTATTGTGATTATCTTTGTTATAGATTACAAGATATTTAATAAAATATGTCGTAAATTAAAATGTCATTTTTTATTGCATACGCAGGCAAGGACGAGCATCGGGCCACCAGACGAAAAGTGGTCAGACGCCCATGGACATTGGCAATACTGGTATCACCAACGTGCGCCTACCGGAGATTCTGTTGTCCGTTTACCCAGAACCTGGCTACGGTGCCCTTCAAACCGGAAAATAGTAGTGTTTTCCCTCTGCTTTGCGGTAGAAATATCACCGCGATGGCTCACCAGACGGTCCCTTGTAAAGGGACCTACCACCGGTAAATATTTTAAAATTTTAAATTATGCGAATATTTTAATAGAACTAAAGAGAAAGCAACATAAAAGGGTGCACTTAAATGTGGTTACATAATTAATAAGAAATTCTTGATTTTATTCTAATTAAGATTTGTCACTGAAATGTATCTATATTTTAAAGATCAAAGATACAATGTGTCATTTGAGCTAATTTAATTTTCATTAAGTAAGTCTTTAGCAAGTAAATTTTCGAAAATAATTGAAACATTGTAACAATAGGCAACGAAATAGCGTTATACTTCGCACTTTTATTTATGAATTTTAATCAAATGACAAGCATGAAAGTCGACAAAAAACAATATATGTCGACGTCGTTCATTTGCTGGCCACATGTTAAGATCATTTCAAGACTAAATTAAATAAATTATAGTTCGCTGCATAAAAAAAAGCTATCAGCCTTTAGACCGCCATACCTATTGTCCAAAACACGCATTTAGAACTGGAAAACAGCAACAAAAGGTTACGACAATGTATTAAACTATTTTCATATCATTCCCTATCGTCATATTATTATCACTAACCAATACCCTATGACATGTTGACAAATTGACGTAATGTTATAATTTTTCTGTATATTAGGATTCAAAAGCTCATTATTTTGCAATTCGATTAGATTGTTCATAATTTCATTTATTCATTTGAGATCAAAACAATTACTATGATGGTGGTTCGATGATAACTTGGCAAAATCAAAACTTAATCGGCTTAACATTAACCTCTTTGTATTTAAAGATAATGGATGCAGGTGGCAGATCGTACTTCTTGGCGGTTTCATGGGGAGGCCTATGTCCAGCAGTGGACTTTCATAGGTTGATTGTGACGATGATGATTTAAAGACAATATAGAATCACCATGGCGAAATTTCAGATGGATCTATTTATTTTCTTTTCAAATGTTACGTCAAGCAGTTTGTTTCTGTAGTCATAATTTTTCATTTTACTTTGTTTACAGTTATTTTACATACTAAGAAGATAAATTACGAACGTGAGGAATAACTTTAAAGCCTAGAAATGATAGCAAACGTTAATTAACAATTACGTTGTCATGCTTTTATCATTTAGCAATGATAATAAGTAATTAAAAAAGGGTGTTCTAAATAAAACTTCTCAGTTAAAAGTTGCGTGAATCACCGACATGAAATAAAGTTTCTTCTTGAGCACTTCCTAACCGAAGGTATTCTCCTCAACTTAGAGCTCCAAACCAGTCAACTGAAAAAAGGCAAGGCTCTTTACGCAATGAAAGTGAAGACTACAAGTGAAATGTTTAGTGCAGCAATTTAGCTTTTGTAATTTTTTTTAAAGTATTAACTCACTTTTAAGTTTCTCTAATCAGACTTATTCTAGAATTAATATTTTTTTATTTAATATGCAAGCTTAGGTAAAAAAAAAATATTTTTATTTATGCAGGTAGTAAATGTAATAATAAATGACTAAACTTCTTATTTTATTTTAAAAATTACATGTGCTTAATTCATAACAATAATGTTATACCAGACCATTACATGATGTCGTTTTCAAAATATAATCTTGGTTTTTTTACACTTTATGCGCGTAAAATTCTTGAAGGACAATTTGGAAGGTAGATAACGTTCTGCACGGCCTTGTCCCTGCTGTCCCTTTGTTCCTGCACCTTATCTCTCTTCACTGGTCGTGTCGGTTATCCGTCTCCATGAAAGTAAAAAGGAAGGGGCAATGCATCTCGGCTGCGACTAGTCAAAATCGACTCGGAGGACATAATTATTGCAATAAACATTGTATGGCATATATTTATTACATTCAATAAGTAGAAGGAAAAAAATAAGCCGAGCTTTCAAAGACGTCAATTAAAAATCAAATACATTGCTAAATAAATTGCTATGAAGCCAGCTCTGATTGATTTAAGAAAAAAAAACTAAAGTATATGAAAACATAAGCTTTTAATAATATTCCATCACACCAATTTCAATTCCTTCATCAAATAAATTTAAGCCTCGTCAAACAATCAAACGTTGTGAACCAGTACTCTTATAATTTATATTACATTCACTGACACACGATTGATATATTACAAAGCAAATAAACAATGTATTGAACATTTTGGAGTCACAGATCATATGCACTGAAATTAATGGTTTCTACTTTTTTGTTTCACTACCTTTTACGTGTTTTCTTTTAAGTCTTCCTAAAGGAGTAAAGCATATAGTTTGTATCAAAGATTATTCAAACTTAAACAAGTATGTTAAAAAGAAAAAAAAACACAAATCCCTCTACAAGAAGTATTACATGTATGAAAATAAGAAGTCTTTTATACAGCAATTACATGTATATATGGTATAATTTTATCATATGTTGAGTCAATGATCGACGTATCATCTACTATAAAGCTTAGCTAAATTAAACTCAAAATCTGTGTATGCGTAACAAACAATTGATTAACTTAAAGAACTAAACTTAAAGAATAAAAAAAAAAAACTTAAATAATTGTAAAACTTAGAAAGATAAAATGGGGAAATACAATAATAAACCCGAAGCAATCTACATCACCCAGAAATGTTCCTGTGATGTACAGGTATGTAATTGTACCGATTAGAAATAAATAAAAAGGAAAAGTATAATGGCAAAACGAAGAAAATTTTAACAATAACAGTTACGAATTTAAGTTACGAAGCCGAGACGCAGCTCACGACACCGATGACGTCAGCGGCTAGAGTTTGATACAGGCTGGTGTGCATTCTGTAAAGAGATGATATGTATACAAAGATATTTCAATACGTTTATGCAAATTCTCCAGCGAAATCGTATTGCATTTTGTTAGTCCGAAATTACGGATATCAGTTCGACCATATCCAATGAAGCATAGAATTAGATTATATATTGTGTAAACTGAATTGCGATCAAATTCACGTATAATGGAGTTATTGATTGAGTCTATTCGAATTTGTAATTTGTAATGATTACTGTTAAACTTTTTCAACAACAACAAGGAAACAAAAATAATAAGTCTAAATTGAGGCCAGACGTTATTATGCTTTTTTATTTTTGGATGATTCTTTAATTGTCTTTTTGCATGCTTTCTAAGTATTTACAAAAATATTATTTCTACGACAAATACAATGTATGTTATACATTAATATTGCATATTAATATTAATACTGCCTCCGAATATGTTTATGATGATAATTCAAAATCCAATCCTAAGTAAAAGCTCTAAAATTAGCCAATAAATAATGATCACAATATTTACTTATACAAAAATCTTAATTTAAGATTAAACTCGTATGATTAAATTTTATAATAGACCATAAAATAAAAACGAAAAGCTTACGTCATAATAGATATCCTATATATGGTCAGGAATACAACATAGTAAACTTTTAATAAAACATTCGTATCCTTAATTTATCACAAGTTCTTACTAAAGCCTTGCAAATGTAGATTTAGTCGCGTTGCAATTTGTCACAATTCAAGCCGCAATAAACTTCACAACTCCCAGAGCCTAATTGTAAAACTTGTGGCATATTATAAAGTTCCTCCACTGCCTTTGCTGAACTACCCACGTTATAACTTGTAGTTGCGCACTTCAAGACTAAGTAACCACATTGTTGTGATTATGTGCTGTTGTATGAACCTTAAATGTGCATAGAAATTAGTGATTTTTTATTTTCACTTTTTTATTTGTTTATCACTATATTGAACTAAACTTACTGTTTGTTTATGTTTATCATATCATAATTTACTACACAAAACATTACTACACTTTTTAAATTAGTATAATGGGTACAAATATTGTTTTGATAATTAAAAAATATTGCAACCTTAGTAAGTTCAACACAAAACCGTTATGTCCACTACTAATATAATACTCATAAAACTTTATTAGTAATTCATCGTTGCACAAACGATATGAATTTGTTTAATAATATTCTATAATATCTGCAATCAAGTTAAATGATTATCAGTTAAACTGCTTAAAGTAGTCTGAGAATTACAAACAAGAGCTTCTAACTCGTTTTACATATTTTATGTCACTGTAACGATCTTTGTTCAAGGCATTTTCCTGTTGGGATACCACAACGATAACGACCTAACTTGAACGTTTATTTTAAATCTTCAATTTATTCACATTTACAGAAATTAACGTTTCTTATTATATATAAAATAAATCAATTCTTTTGTGAATAAATTAAAAAAGGATGTGAACTGGAGATCGAGGGTTCAAAGTTTGGGTTCTTAACAATATTGCTCTTTATTTAACTTATTATTTTTGCCCTGTTAAATAACAATTGTGGCCACATTTACGTTTACCCTCTCGGTCTCATTGGTTTTGAAAGGTTGATCGAGCCGAATATACTAACAGGTTGCACTGTTTTCCAACACAGTTCAACTAGTTCTCCAATATATATGGGCGGTTCAAAGTCGACAAGTATAACATTATAGTATCATATATTTTAGTTGTATAGCATTATGTCCTGATCATACAATTGACCCGTAAAGCCCAAGGAATCGTCAAATGTATACCGTATACAAATAGGTCTTCCCAGTTGCTAAAGTGCCTGTCATCTTTGGTAGCTGTTCTAAGAAATGTTATGATTTTGGTTTACTTTAAAACCGACCACACGATAATTCTGAAAACAGCTTCAAGGATGAAAATCCTTTAGATTGACAATAAAATGTTCAAAGTGCCTTGGGTGAGGTCAATCAACAACAGGATTAAATTATTTTTGGAACTTGTATTAACCTTAAATCTAACTATCATCAATTTCAGGTGATTGGACCTCTGTCAAATTAGTACATAATAATATAACGAAAGTTATGGAACACAATGAACTTAGTTGCTATATTTTTTTAATAACCACTTGGAAGACAACGTCAGACGCTTTTCAAGTTTATATTCCAGTTTATAGCCTAAAAGGTGTTTAAAATGAAAGCCTTTTTTATTAAAGCTAAGTGAGCAAGTATAAACGTTTCATTTAATAAATTTTTAAGCATTTGTTTTCAAAATTATTGTACAAAACAATAGTTTAGCGGTCATATAGTTGTCTCTTAATTTAAAACTAGTTTTTATAAAGTAGTTGAATGTAACAATATGCTAAAAGCTAGATAACATAACACTTTTAAATAGCAATAGCACTTATCGGACCGTAATATTGTGTAATACGAACAAAACAATTGTTTCCTTTGCGATCTGATTTCATGCCCTCAAACGGCTGTTTTGCGCATATACGAGCGCAATGTACGTGGTGTAACGAGCCTTTGCCCATTTCTGGTTTTCGACGACCCACTTAACTAATGGCCGAGTTAGCTGTTTGGCAACTGTAACTGAAAGGCATTTGAACGAAACGATTTCTTTTGAGTAAATGTATTTTTGTTAAATAGAGAGTTCGCGTACGGTTTAACAGAAATACTTTATTATACTGTTATAATTGTTTTAAAGATTGGGTGGTGGAATATAATCACAGGCGAGTCTGGTCTGCTTTAGGGAAGTATCTGTGAAGTCACAAACGTTTTAGCTTTTACAGTTAAGTAATTTGTCATGTACTACTTTAAATTGCGAGTGCCAGAGTAAATGTAATGAAAAATGTAACTACTGTTAGACCTGAGAATTCTATAAGATCGATTAGTATTATGTATTATCATCATCAGCCTTTAATAGTCCACTGCTGGACATGAGCTCCGCTAATCACACCCTATCCATTAGGGTTTTTGGACCTCGATCCCACCGGCAGTTGGTCCAATGCGGGTTGGTGTTTGTTGTGTGTTGTAGTATTATATACTCGGAATAATATTGGATGGAATATAGTATGCACGAACTACGACGAAAAACTAAGAAATCATAGTCTGAAATAAGCGACGTTTATGGACATAGAGATGACTGTCATTGTTCTAACGCGGCCATTGCAAGCACGGGAGACTTTCCTTGTGTAATCATTTATTTTCACGTTATGAACAACAAATATGTGATGAAATAATAGATAAGGGTATGCTTTACAACTTGTGATAAAAGTTGCAATTACCACAAAGTGTAAAAGCAAAAACAAAGTCTATAAATGTTTAACCTTTTACCTTAAATTAGAATTCGTTATCAGAACCACTAGCAAACTTTTACGACTATTTTCTTTCTTGTTACCTACATATACATGCGAAACGGTTGTAAAGTAGATCCAGTTTCTGTTGATAATAAATGCAAAAAAATAAAATAATGCTTAAGCTTTCAAATAATGTTAACTTTAAAAGTTATTCTAAGTCAAAGAAATTGCGATTGTTAGTCGTGTAATGGAAGGAAATAGTAATCTATCCATAATATTAATAAACGCGTTAATGCTTTTAATACACTTCCTTTAACTTAAAATAAAAACGGGTTTACAGGACCATTTTTATTTAAAGTTTAGTTTAGTTTAAGATAGACAATATAATATGAAAAGTAGGTGCTATTAGAATTATCGTATATCAACCTAAATTATAAATAAAAGTATTTGCATCTTTAAGCATTTTGTTAGCATATTACAGACGATAACAGCATTTTTTTATATTATTGATTGTTTGTATGCTGTTAATAACAAACACGGCTATTTCTTTCTTACCATATATAACACTGTATTTAAAAAGGAAGTGTAGTCCTGTTCGTCTCTTTGCGTATAAAACTATAGCTAATTTGTCTGTTTTTTTGGTTTAGTGAAAACACTATATGAGCGTAATTGACCGTATAGGATAGGTCGAAGCGCTTAACATTTTCACAGTTTCTCACATCCTTGTATGTACAGTGTTTAAAACAAAAAAAAATCATATATTCGTGACATGAATAAAGGTGCAAAAACGCTAGTAGCAGTACTTTAGTTGAATATTTTGATTTATGCATTAACGGTTTTTACAAAATTTTATACATGTATTGTTTATCCATAGATAAAGCAATTTTTACAGCTCGCAAAGGTTGACAAAGGTCAATTTATGTCTGTATTCGCGACTGCACAATGCTTTAATAAAATATCATCCAGTTGATTAATTTCATGTCATGCGTACTATACATACAAACATACATTTGATTTTTAAGGTCGAAATAAGAAAAGTTTCGAAACCTTTTCGTGGTAAGGAAAGGATTTGATGGTTTGATTACAACAAATGCGGAGGCTAATCGCTTCCGTGACTTGGTGGTATTGGTCATCGCTACACAAAGCCTCCGTAGCCTAGTGGTATGGGAGTGTGCTTTAGAAACCGGAGGTCGTGGGTTCTGAATTCTGGGGGACTCAACTAATTTTGATTGTTGTTTCCTAGTTGGTTAGGGCAATTTGGGCCGATCACCCAATTGTCTGAAAAGTAAGATGATCCATGCGTCGGATGGGCATGTAAAAATTCGGTCCACCCACCAATCCGCATTAGACCAGCGTGATGGGATGCGGTCCAAAACCCCCTGATGAATAGGGGTGTATTAGGGGAGGCCTATGTCCAGCAGTGGACTATTACAGGCTGATGAGATGACACAAAGCCTGCCTTCGATTCCTATTTCGAGCTCCGAGTTATCAAGTAAACACGAAATATTTATAAATAGGGATCTCTATTATTCAGATTAAAACTATCTTATCTAATATAAAGAATTATTAAATTGACACATATGCACTCACTCGTCCTTTACTTTCAAAATTTTATGAGACGGATAACCGACACGACTAGATGAAGGTCAGGCGCACGACCAAATTTTATACGCCCATCCGGAGCAAGGATCATCTTACTTTTACAGGCAATCAGGTAATCTGCCCGCTTCGTCCTAAATAACTAGAAATAGCTTGGAAAAGTAGTTCTGCTCCACAGGATTAGAACCCACGCCGTTTGGTTTCTAAACGCCCTGGGTTGCAAAGGCAGTATTGGATATAATCGAAAAGTCATCACTATCCTTATAAAAATAAAATATTAAATCGCAAAATTTCTGCATTTTGCCGCTTACTTTAAAGTTAGTGCGATAGTTCTTATTACTAAATATACCAATCGTATTTCTAAATAACCTCTACACTAACGATCATCTATTTGATCTCGAATTATTGCAAAACGATTCAATTAAATGTATAAAATACCTATGCTTTCTAACATATACTAAATATTATCATTAACTTAGAAATGGCAAAATAAATTGATACAGTTGAATTTTTAGATAAAAGTAACGTATGCAGTGATCCAATATTAAATTAATTTAGTTTATCAAATCCACTAATTTACGGATTTTTCGCGTTAGTTATATATACTTATTCCCGATTTCGAATTCTTTCCAGCATCCATAATCGCGGGCAGACTGAGTTGGTATATGTCTATATCTCAATGTTTTTTGAATAACTGTTAGAGTTTTTATTTAAAATTGACATATCTTTACATTTTCTAAATCCCGGGCTCCTTAAACACGAAGTATTCGAAACAAATTGCCGGCAAATATGATCACTTCAAGACGTGCGTAACCACATTGTTGTGATTATGTGCTGTTGTATGAATCTTAAATGTGCATAGATTTTAGTGATTTCTTATTTCCACTTTTTATTTCTTTATCACTATATTGAACTACACTTACTGTTTGGTATGTTTATCGTATTATAATTCAATACACAAAATATTACTACACTTTTAAATTAGTATAATGGGTTCAAATATTGTTTTGATAATTAAAAAATATTGCAACCTTAGTAAGTTCAACACAAAACCGTTATGTCCACTACTAATATAATACTCATAAAACTTTATTAGTAATTCATCGTTGCACAAACGATATGAATTTGTTTAATAATATTCTATAATATCTGCAATCAAGTTAAATGATTATCAGTTAAACTGCTTAAAGTAGTCTGAGAATTACAAACAAGAGCTCCTAACTCGTTTAACATATTTTATGTCACTGTAACGAACTTTTTTCAAGGCATTTTCCTATTGGGATACCACAACGATAACGACTTAACTTGACTTAACGTTTATTTAAAAACTTTAATTTATTGACATTTACAGAAATTAACGTATCTTATTATATTATCGCATAAATCAATTCTTTTGTGAATAAATTAAAAAAAGAATGCGAACTGGAGATGGTGGGCTCAAAGTTTGGGTTCTTAACAATACTGCTCTTTATTTAACTTAGTATTTTTGCCCTGTTAAATAACAATTGTGGCCACATTTATGATTACCACTCGGTCTCATTGGTTTTGAAAGGTTGATCGAGCGAATTCTCCAATATATATGGGCTGTTTAAAGTCGACAAGTATAACATTATAGTATCATATATTTTAGTTGTATCGCATTATGTCCTGATCATACAATAGACCCGTAAGGTCCAAGGAATCGTTAAATGTATACCGAATACAAATAGGTATTCCCAGTTGCTAAAGGTCCTGTCATCTCTGGTAGCTGTTCTAAGAAATGTTATGATTTTGGTTTGCCTTAAAACCGACCACACGATAATTTTGAAAACAGCTTCAAGGATGAAAATCCTTTAGATTGACAATAAAATGTTCAAAGTGCCTTGGTTGACTTCAATCAAAAACACGATTAAATTATGTTTGGAACTTGTATTAACCTTAAATCTAACTATCATCAATTTCAGGTGATTGGACCTCTGTCAAATTAGTACATAATAATATAACGAAAGATATTAAACACAATGAACTTAGTTGCTATATTTTTTTTAATAACCACTTGGAAGACAACGTCAGACGCTTTTCAAGTTTATATTCCAGTTTATAGCCTAAAAGGTGTTTAAAATGAAAGCCTTTTTTATTAAAGCTAAGTGAGCAAGTATAAACATTTCATTTAATAATTTTTATGCATTTGTTTTCAAAATTATTGTACAAAACAATAGTTTAGCGGTCATATAGTTGTCTCTTAATTTAAAACTAGTTTTTATAAAGTAGTTGAATGTAACAATATGCTAAAAGCTAGATAACATAACACTTTTAAAAAGCAATAGCACTTATCGGACCGTAATATTGTGTTAAACGAACAAAACAATTGTTTCCTTTTGCGATCTGATTTCATGCCTCAAACGGCTGTTTTTGCGCATATACTGAGCGCAATGTACGTGGTGTAACGAGCCTTTGCCCATTTCTGGTTTTCGACGACCCACTTAACTAATGGCCGAGTTAGCCGTTTTGGCAACTGTAACTGAAAGGCATTTGATCGAAACGATTTCTTTTTGAGTAAATGTATTTTTTGTTAAATAGAGAGTCCGCGTACCGGTTTAACAGAAATACTTTATTAACTGTTATAATTGTTTTAAAGATTGGGTGGTGGAATAAAATCAACGGCGAGTCTGGTCTGCTTTAGGCGAAGTATCTGTGAAGTCACAAACGTTTTAGCTTAACAGTTAAAAGTATTTTGTCATGTACTATTTAAATTGCGAGTATCACAGTAAATATAATGAAAGATGTAACTACTGTTAGACCTGAAAATTCTATAAGATCGATTAGTATTATGTATTATCATCATCAGCCTTTAATAGTCCACTGCTGGACATGAGCCTCCGCTAATACACCCCTATCCATTGGGGTTTTGGACCGTATCCCACCACGCTGGTCCAATGCGGGTTGGTGGTTGTTGTGTGTTGTAGTATTATATACTCGGAATAATATTGGATGGAATATATGTATTGCACGAACTACGACCAAATGACCAAGAAATCATAGTCTGAAATAAGCGCGATGTATGGACATTAGAAATTGTTCTAACGCGGCCATTTAAGGCAAGGGAGACTTCCCTTTGTAACATTTATTATCCCGTAATGTACAACCAATAAGTGTGTGAATAATATATAAGAGAACGCTTACAATTGTGATAAAAGTTGCAATTACCACAAAGATAAAATGTAAAAATAAAGTCTATAAATATTTAACCTTTTACCTTAAATTAAGTAATTCCGTCATCAGAACCACATACAAGGTAGTCATAGTTTTAGGACTTTCTTTTCTTGTTACCTACACATCAATGTTAAACGGTTTTAAAGTAGATCAAGTTTCTGTTAAAATTAACAGAATGTGACTAATGATAAATAAATATAAATAAAAAAGGCCTTTATTTCTCACAGACTTACAAGTAAAAAAAAATTGTAGTGTTAGTAACTATATCTAACTAAAATGCGATGATATATTTCTTACGTTGTTAATTATTATATTTATATATTAAAATATTTTCTTTTCCTATACCTATGCTATTGTTATAATATTAGTCTGCAGGAACTCCTTTAAAGGTAAAGGCCTCCTCCAAAGTAAGTTTCGTCTTCTCAAGATTGGTGCCTACTTGAATCCAGTTTGGGCTGGCAATTTTTGATCTCATCTTCCCAGTTAGCTACAGGTCTACCTCTTTTTCTTTTGCCTTGTGGCCCTGCCCATGTGGTTATCCTTTTTGTCTATCTTTGATCTCTTAAGCGCATCACATGTCCAGCCCATTTCCATTTTATTGATTGAGCGTATACCAATCCATCCTTTGCCTTGGTCACGTGTCTAATTTTTGTGTGTCTTACTTTCTGTATCTTTTGAATGTTGAGCATACTGCGTTCTATTCCCCGTTGGGTTCAAATTATTGTGTCCATTGTTTTTTTGTTAAACTTGAAACTAGAACCTTGGTTTTAAGTTTAATTGGCAGACTGCTTTTGAATATGTCCTTCATTGACCAGTATTTGTTCCAGGTTAATTGTGCCCTGCGTTTTACTTCTTGACCTTTGTTCTTATGATGGAAGCAAAGAATATAGTTGTCTGTATATTTAAGAGGCACTTCATCAACGTATAGTGTTATCTTTTTAGCATTGGTCATCAACATTGTTTTCGACAAGTTCATATCCAAGCCTCTACTTTACTGGCGTCGTTAAGTGATTATATCATATGTTGGATTTCAGAACTGGACTCAGATTATAAAATCAAGTCATCTGCAAATCTTCGGTGGCTTAGATAGGCGTCGTTAATCCTAATACCTAGATATACCCAATTAAGTTCACTGATGACCGACTCTAGTGTTGCTATAAACAGCAATGGCGAAAGAGGGTCACCTTGTCTCACACCTCCTGTTTATCGGGAACCAAGGCCCTGCTGTCTCAAGGTTTACTCTGCTCTAACAGTTATTGTATATACTTCTGATTGCGCAGATGTATTGTTTTTCACACCTTGCGTTATGAGGCTGTCCCATATACTTTTATGAGAAACACAGTCAAATGCTTTTTGTAGTCAATGAATGCAATGTATAATGGTCTGTTTTTGGCTCGGTATTAGAAGGTCTACTGTGTGTATATGGTCTATTGTTGAATATCCTTTACGAAAACCGGCTTGCTCGATAGGTTGATGTGCATCTAATGTATAGGTTTATTCTTTACTTATTATTGAAGAGAAAAGCTTTGTAGATTGTGGGTAGCAGGCTTATAGGTCTGTAGTTCCCTATATCCTTTGGGTCACCTTTTTTATAAATTAGAATAATATCGGATAATATCGGTGACTGATATAATAATAATAAAAGCAACAAAATGAAATAATGTTTAAACTTTTAAGTAACGTTAACTATGAGGGCTATTTTTAAGTCAAAGAAATTGTGATTGTCAGTAGTTTCATGGGTCGAAATAGTTATCTATCCATAAAATTAATAAACGCGTTAATGCTTTTAATACGCTTCCTTTAACTTAAACTAAAAAGGCTTTACCAAAGCATTTTTATTTAAAATTTTGCAGTTTAAGATTGTCTATATAATATGAGAAGTAGATACTATTAGAATTATCATATATCAACCTGAATTTTAAATAAAAGTATTTGCATCATTAAGCATTTTGTTAGTATATTACAGACGACAACAGTATTTTTTTATATTGATAGTTTGTAAGCTATTAATAACAAACAAGGCTATTTTTTCTTACCCTATTTAACACTGTATTTAAAAAAGAAGTGTAGTGCTGTTCGTCTCTTTGCGTATAAAATTATAGCTGATTTGTTTGTTCGTTTGGTTTAATGAATAAAGGATAGGAGCGTAAAAGACCGTATAGGATAGGTCGAAGCGCCTAACATTTTCACAATTTCTCACATCCTTGTATGTACAGTGTTTAAAACAAAAAAAAATCATAAATTCGTGACATAAATAAAGGTGCAAAAAACGATAGCAGCAGCAGTTTACTTAAATATTTTTTGATATATGCATTAACGGTTTTCTTACTGTATTTTATACATGTATTATTCAGTCATACGATAAAGCAATCTTTCAAATGGAAAAACCTGGACGCAATATTTATAACACTATATTATTTACAGCTCGCAAAGGTTGACAAAGGTCAATTTATGAAGCAATCCGAGCAAGGATCATCTTTACTTTACAGGCAATCAGTTAATCTGCCCGCTTCGTCCTAAATAACTAGAAAATAGCTTAGAAAAGTACTTCTGTCTATTAGATTAGAACCCACGCCGTTTGGTTTCTAAACGCCCTGGGTTGCAAAGGCAGTATTGGATATAATCGAAAAGTCATCACTATCCTTATAAAATTAAACATTAAATCGCAAAGTGTATATTTCTGAATTTTGCCGGTTACTTTAAAGTTAGTGAGATAGTTCTTATTACTAACATACCAATCGTATTTCTGAATAACTCTACACTAACGATCAACCTATTTGATCTCGAGTTATTGCAAAACGATTCAATTAAATGTATAAAATACCTATGCTTTCTAACATATACTATATATTATCATTAACTTAGAAATGGCAAAATAAATTAATTCAGTTGAATTTTTAGATAAGAGTAACGTATGCAGTGATCCAATATTAAATTAATTTAGTTTATCAAATCCACTAATTTACGGATTTTCGCGTTAGTTATTTATATTTGTTCGCGATAATTCGAATTCTTTCCAGCATCCATAATCACGGGCAGACTGGTATATGTCTGTATCTCAATGTTTTTTGAATAACTGTCGGAGTTTTTCTTTAAAATTGACATATCTTGGCATTTTCTAAATTTTGAACTTAAAATTGGTTAACATTATTTACATTTCATTTTGTTTGTAACATATTAGTAGATAATTGATCCCGGGCTCCTTAAACACGAAGTATTCGAAACAAATTGCCGGCAAATATGATCACTTTTAAGCCGTGGTTTCGATCATTGCTGATAACTTTATTCTTCCAACAGGACTACCTTTATAGTAAAAGCATGGTCAAAGTTCATGTTGTTAGTATCAAAATATAGGACAATTAGCGACGTCTATTTTAAACTAGACTTGTCACATTTGGAATGCAATAAAAATCAGTAGCAAAATAATGTCGCAACAATTGACTCGTTTTATTTTAGTATCGTATTAATTAAAACTTTTTTTTTAAGAAAATCAAACAAAGTTTAAAATTCATTAGTGGTAGCACAAATAATGTTCAAAAGTGTAAATATGGTATATACGGTAACAACTAGGGCGCGTTAAACACTTCCGTTAAAGTAAGAACAAAGGGAGGCTTTGGACATGCCTAATTGTACCCACAGGGCAATCATTGTTAGGCTCTATCCAACGAATTGAAACTTGTTCCTCTTTTGTGTCGATTAACCTAATGGAGGCAATCATCTTTTCTTCTAATGACTCACAGTGGAAAAAGCTTTTTCAGAAATTTAAGCTACGCCATGTCAATAAATAAAAAAGTTTTTTCATACAAATTATTCACCAAACACAGTACTATTAGCGTAATTTGCTATTATTTTTTATATTTAAAAAATATCACGTTGAAAAATTATTAAAATAGTTTTATTTTTTAAGCTACAGTTTTTTTTTTTAGGATTTAAACAGAAGATTCAGATCGGAGATTTACATCATTACTCGTTAACATCTCACATCTGCATTTATATGACATTAAATGATGAGGGTATAAGCCTCACTCAGATGTCTGACTATAGCATATTCTCTTTTCAAAAACTTTTATTAAATTTGACGCAAAAAGGGATTACTGCGAGAACAACGTCTCTCTCAATGTTCTTTAAAAGGAATGACACACAGAAGATTATAATAATATTAGCTGACACTGCCGCGATACATATAACTGAAACCATAGATTTCATATTTTTACATAAAGCTGAATGTTTTTACAAATAACAAACATTACAATTAATAGAGATAATTATAAATATTCAAAGACTTAACAAAAGTAGTTAACGCCATATCAAAGAAGTAAGAAAAATATTAAAATAACAATCACTTATAGATAAACACGAACAATAAATAATGAACAATAAAAAACATTTACTAAATGGTTATAATACAACAACATAATCATATTATTCTAAATAAAATCTGCTAGACCAAGTCTATCAAAAATATTTTGCTGATAATGGGCAATAAATCAATTTAAATATTTGACCGTTTCAGTCGATGTGTAAATCTATTATTATTGAAGCTGTTGATCGTTTGATTGTGCAAACAGTACAGTTTTGCGTAACAGACTTGCAAGGAATTCTTGTGAGAACTTGCAATTTAAAAATGTATTAACAACTGTGGTCCCTGTTTACAGGAGACCGTCTGGTGGATACCACCGCGGTGCCTATTTCTGCTGCGAAGCAGTAGTGTGAAAACACTGCTGTGTTCCGGTTTGAAGGGCACCGTAGCCAGCGTATTTACTGGCTAAACGAGACTTAACATCCTATGTCTCACGGTAGGCGGCGCGTTGGCGATACCACTCAGTATTGCTAATGTCTATGGGTGTCGGTGACCACTTCCCATCAGGTGGCCCGACTGCTCGTCTGCTGCGTATGCCATAAAAAAAAAAAAATAGTCTTATTCACAATTTTGTTAACAACTAAGATCTTTAAAGCTGTTTTTGATCTCGCAGTCATATTTATTTGCCCTTATCATTTCCTAAATAACAGACTTATCTTTTGGATTCCCTCAATCCGTAATGAATAGATCTTTAAATATGGTCGCTAGATTTTGCAACAGTTCTACTATCTAATCTCCTGCAGATTAGATAGTAGAAAGTAAGCAAATTATTAAAATGGTCTTTGTTTATACACATCATTGGATCTACTCAGAGTTTTATTTAAAGATCACAAGCATTCAAACATCAGTGTAGTAAATTTTAAGGCTTTCGTTTAAATTTTATTTCAAAAACAAGGCTGAAAAGTTTAATATACTTTAAAGATTCTCTTCTCGATGTGCAAAGAAGCTTATACTGCAGCAAACAGTTGCAGCACTTAGGCTTAGAGTAAGACAAATCTCTTGAAATGAAAGTCTAAAAGGCCTTTGTAAGTTTCTATATTTTTATTTGATAAAGACGTACACATGCCAATGGATTGGTAAACAATTCCACGGTACGAAGTTATTAGAGTCCAACCCAGAAATATACGGTAAAAGAAATATCTTATAGTAATTCGTAACCAAATGCAAGTATTTTTTTACAAAAGAGACAAATTTTAAGTAATCATTAACGTTACAATAATAATTTTATAAGAAACAACATATTAATGGTCATTATCAACATTTTGAATTAAATAACTCTGAACCTTTGTTGCCGCCCCTTTGCATGGTATTACCCCTTAAATTAATGTTTAAATTAACAACAGCACATTACATTTAACTGACTGATAATCGGCTATTATTAAAACTTGCCTATTAAGCCATCGCATTCATCTATCTTTCTAAGCTATAAAGTGCGATCCAAGAATTTTTAATTTCAAAATATAACAATACAAATTAAAAATCTTAACTAATCTTTTCAACCGGTAATGCGCAAATACACAAGTATTATAAAGTATAAGATTAGGAAATAGTGCTACGTAAACTGCGTGGCTGCAAAATGAACACGACGTTGATAGCTATTATTAGGAGAAGTTGATAGCTATTAATTCGAACTATTATTAGGAGAAGTGGAACAGACATTTTAAAGCTATATTTTTTGACAATCTACCTATATTATAAAATATGAATTAATCTATAAAAATAAGTAGAGGTTGTTTAAAATTATTGATGTCTTAAGCGCTTAAACGAGTGTAAAAATATTTCCAACATTTCATATAAAGCAAACATAAGGCTCATCTGCATACAAAAAATATTAATTACAAAAACGCTGCTCCACCGTGCACTTCGCACGTTTTAAACTTATCATTCATTAGCTTTCCTTTTTTATGTTTAATCTTGCTGAAATTAAAGTCTTTTAAGTGAAAACGTAAACTAACATGATGATTTATATAATCCTAAAATTTACTTTTTCTGCTAGCTTTTTTAAATATATCCTTGTCTATGTGCGTATATGTAAAAGTCTTTATTGTGAAAATTTCCTTAGATAGTGATTTGTTATAACAACTCCTATTTGCATAAAATACACTGGCACTATATATTATCATCATCATCATCAGCCTTTAACCCACTGTTGGACATAGGCCTCCCTAATACACCCCTATCCGATAGAGAGTTTTGGACCGTGTCCCACCACGCTGGTCCAGGGCAGGTTGGTGGGTGGACCGACTTTACATGCCCATCCTACGTATGGATCATCGAGAGATCTTTGGACAATTGGGTATTGGCCCGAATTGCCGTAAATAACCAGGAATCCAATGAAATTTGTTGAGTCCCTGCAGGATTCGGAACCCATGACGTCCGGTTTTCTAAAGCACACGCCCACCACTAGACTACGACAAGAACGACACGCCTCCCCGACGCCTACAAGTGGCAGAAGAGAAGACGTCGAGTCGTCGTCATCGTGCATCAGTGCAGTGGTACAGTGTAGTGTCAGTGTGGCCGGAAGCGCGTGTCGACGCGTTAGGCGTACGCGCTGCGCCAGATAGCTGTAAGCCGTCCGGTGAGTCGCTCTGATTTTGTCTTACCAATCAATTTTCCTTACAGCCTCAGATTTCTTCGGAGAGTAGGAACCTTTTATATTAGTTTATTTGCCAAATTAAAATCATCGTACGTTTCACCGCGAACGTAGTTAATTTTAAAATCAACACGCACACCACCCACGTGGTATTATATTTTATCATTTAATCGCTAGTTTGCTGCACTAGGGCAACAGTATTCACCCAGGCCCTAAAGCGCTGGTTTTCCTTTAACGTTAGGTTTTACACCTCCGTCACTGGGGCGGGAGGGTAGGGCACACAACCACCGGCCTTCACCGGGGTGCTTTGCACGCGCGTTATCCAACTTAAATTCTAGGCGAATTTGGCAACATCGCCTAACGATGTTGCATTAACGAAGGAAGCCTCGAGGGCATAGGCCTAACATTGAGGAATTAGAAGAAAGACCCGGAAGCCATTAGAGAAGCCATCCGTATGGCAACAAGCTAACGATAGCACATCGGACTCATCAACATCAACTACCGAAGCCCTAGGCAAAACGCGCGGCACAGCTAGGGCCAACGTCGGAAAAATCACGAAACTCATCCTCAGAATCCACATGATCCACATCCGACTCCGAAATGGAGGTCGAGGTCGAGGAGACTCGGATGCCGGAACCGGAGCTGACGCGGAGGCTTCCTGCCAATACAATCGCGCAAAAGAAGCGCAAGAATAGATCGTCCCGGCGTCGTCGCCGACCCAGACCCACCGTTAAGGCGAATCGTCGGCCGCCGAGCTATCGGCCCGAGCCAGTAGAGTCAACCCCGCCGCCTCACGGCAACCACCATCCGCTGTTTCCAGCCGGCTGCATCACAGCCCCAACTGGCTGCTTCCCAGCAACCCACCCCGCTGCCTAACAGCAACCGCTCCACTTAGAGACAAAAAGCCACCGCCCATCTACATAGGGTCAAGGAAAAGTGGGCCGAACTACGGTCTGCTATCCAACCGTGTTAAGTTCACGGCCAAGATTCCGCCAGTGGATCAAAACCAGTTAGAGACGGTGCCGCACCGCGATGTCACTAAAATCTGCTGAGAAGCAGATTATTATCATACATTTGCGTCCTGGAAGAGCGCGTCCTTCGGGCAGAGGGTCAAGGCGCTGAAAGAACTACCTACGCAAGAAATCTTCGACTTCATCAAGTCGGAGAATATCCTTATTATTCCGCTGTTCCATCCGCGGACAAAAAGGCCTTATAATGTCGTCCTCTGAGCTCGGAACGCTCGAGGGCAAAAAGTTTGATCTTGCAATTTGGACATTGGTCGCATCTCTTTGACGCGCCGCATTCAAACCCTCCCAGGGCAGTGCCAAACTGCCAATTATTCGACACACGGCCGCAATTGTCACGCACGACCCGTTGGTAAGTGCCCCGGAGACCATGGCACTAGACTGTCCTCGACCCGGACCAAAGTATTAGAACATAGAACGCCGGATGCGTCAATCGTTAAAGTCCTGGCCACACGGCCATCCAGGTGCCCCAGCCAAGCGGAGACCACCTCACCATCCACCATCCCGGGCCCACCGGTGCCATCCTCACCTTCCGCCCTCCGGCCTGCCCGGCGGAATACCCAGGCTCCGCTAGCACCCCATGCCAGGGGCAACAACCGGCCCCGCGACGCGCCGAGCGTAGCGGCGCCGCACCGCGCCGCACCTGGAAAGGCTCGCGAAGGCCCCAGCAAGCTTGGCCAAGCAATGGCGGTTTGGACCAACACGACGTGTTAGTTAAACAGACTTCGCCAGAAGTCGATAGGCCTCCACCGCCGAACAGATGCCACCGTTGGCAATTTCACCGCGCTTAGCTGTACCCGGTACAGAAACTTGATCGAACTTATTCGTGGGAACCAAATGGATAATACACCCACAACTTTGAAACATCGGCCGGCCAGTAAGCACGCGCATTCAACTTAGTCTTTTTAACGCAAACGGTCCTCGGAAACAAACGACCGAAGTCAAAGAATTCCTTCGCGAAAACGACGTGACATTCTACTGGGTGCAGGAGACATTCCTAAGCCCGAAGAGGAGATCCGAAGATTGCTAATTTTAATCATTAAGAAAATGACAGGACCGGCGCTTCCACGGCGGCACCTCATTTATTATAAAAAGTCACTGCACTGCATAGCAATCGACACGCCGCGAATCTAAAAGCATTGAAGCCCGATCTGCAGGTTAGCCGTCAGGTCACCGCCGATTACAATAGCTTCGTATATTTACCATGCAGAGACACCATACACCAATCCGAATTAGACGCTATTATCTCAGAGAGCCGTCATCCTCGCGGCGATTCAAAGCAAGCACACCCGATGGAACTCAACACTACAAACCGGGGTCTAGCATTGACGAATTGTCGATAAACTCAATTTGGTGTGGTTGCGTTGATGCAAACACTCCCAACGTAGTGGGACAACGACCGGATGTGCTTTGATATTGCTATCGTAAAAACGTCAATCTCGCTCTTAGGAGCATAGAGGTCATCGACGACCTAACCTCAGACCACCGTCCCGTGCTCTTAAAGCTAGGACCCTCAAATCACCAAACACAAGTTTTAGAACTAAAGTCGACTGGCATAAGCCAAGTCACAGCCAGACTCTACAGCCACCTCACTTAGCACCATCCATATACCAAACACCGCTCACGACGTGAATTCGCCGCCATGCGTTCACGTCAGTCCAAAGTGTCGTCGAGGTTCCTCGAGGCAAATCCCGGTGGAGGAAAACCGCTGGGCCTTTGCCAAAGGACATCAGGACCCCTTGGATGCAAGAGAGCCGGATTCGCGCCCACGATTGGTATCCAACCGGTGAAAGGAAGCACGCGCCCGACATCAGTCCAAGATCGCATAGCTGAATTCAGGAACGATCGGATAAACGATCTGAGCAACCCAATCCCTCACTGGGCCTTGGCGCATTCCAAAAGCCGGCGGCGGCAGCCATCCACCTGCCGCCACCATCCAACCCGACAAGCCACAGCGTTTTCGATGAGGAAAAAGCCGAAGTCTGGCCGACAGTCTGAGGCTCAATGCTCGCCCAGTCCAACCGGTGAGCGCCCTCATCTCCGCAAGGTAGAGAGCGAGGTGACCGTTGACGCATCTCCCCACGCGACGTACTCCACCGTAAGGAAAGCGAAGTCGAATCGATAATCAAAAAGCTTAAACCACGGAAAGCCCTGGCACATGGCATATCAAACCGCGCTGGCAAAGATTCTTCCGGACTATCTCATCAACCTCCTAGTCTAATCTATAACGCAGCTCTTTCCATGGTATTTTCCAAACACTTGAAGGAAGCTGAAGTTATAGGCTTCTCAAACCGGGAAAACCTCCCAACCAACAACCTCCTATCGCCCCATTAGCCTGCTCAAAGGCTTTCGGAAAATCTACGAAAGACTACAGGACTTTATGCAGGCTATGGGCTTCCAATCCAGTCCAGTTCGGCTTTGCCAAACATTCCTGAACATCAGGTGCACCGCATCACGGAGCACGTCAACCGCATGACACGGGCCAACACACAGGAGCGCCCTCGACGTGGCGGAAGGCGTTCGAAGCATGGCACGACGGGCCCATATCGTTATAAGCTCGGCGGTCCGACCGTCCTGTACCATCATACGAGACTCTCTGGAAGCGAACGTTCGATACCGCGTCGAGGGAACAAAATCCCACCTCACCGCTACCAGCCGGAGTACCACAAGGCTGTGTTAGGCCCGTCCTATTCACCTCTATACCAATGACATCCTCAAACTATAAAGTTAGCACCGCCTTTTCGCAGACGACACATGCATTTTTACATCCGGCATATGTCCCATCACCATCCAACGACGTTCCGTCGCAGCCAGGCGCTTCGGTGACTGGTTTCGACGTTGGAGAACGAAATAAACCATCCAAAGCGGCAGTCTTGTTTACACACAGAATGCCGAGATCCCATCCATGATCCGACTCCTAGACCACCCAATTCCATGGGTAAACAAAGTCAAAACCTGGGTAACCTCGACAAAACCCTAGCTTGGCCCGCACATCAAGCAGGTCAAAACAGAGCAGCCTACGTCCTAGGTCCTATTCCTTTAATTAATCCCAAAGCAAGTTGTTCTGCGCAACAAGGTGTTGCTATAAAAACAGTTATCCGTCCAATCATGACTTACGCCAGTCCGGTGTTCGCTCATGCATCCCTCTTCAATATCCACACACTCTAAGCCCTGCAAACAGGGGTTCATACGCAGGACCACGGGTGTGAACTGTGCGTGGCGCAACCTTGACCTGCTGTGGACCCTGAATTGCCCTCCATTATCATTTTTAAAACAAGCATCAATCAAATTTTTCGACCGGCTTCGCAACATCTGAATGAGCTGGTACGTAACGCCGCCGATTACGTACCACGCAAATTAGTTCATCCCAAACATAGAAGCACTTTGGAATAGGCGACCGCGCCATATACTTACAGATCCGGATGACGAATAACGATCGTGCAAGCACGGTTAAATCGTACCATCAAACACCTGCCCTCGCCGCCGAGGGCAAACGCATACCCTGTACAACAGATTTCGGCACGCCAGGCCGATTCTCACCAATTAGATAGAGCGGTTTTAAGCAAAATAATGTCCTAAAGCAACTGATCGAGCGAGGTTCGCCCACCGGGGCGCCCTCGACATGTTGCTAACGGGTTAGAAGGATCAAAAGCGACTAACTGAGTGAGGTTGGGCCTCCTGGGCACCCTCGATTAGATCGTTGACGGTTTAAAAATAGTGGCAGCTCGAGCGAGGTCTCCTCGGGACCCTCGGAAGCCAACAAATTAAGAGGTGAAGCCGCACGCTTAAAGTTGCACAGCCCTCGACTCGCCGGGTTGCAATGGTTAACTCCACCAACGAAAGTCACGATAAACGATAAAGGATTAGAAGCTGTCTCAATTTGCTTTTATACTTTTATGTGACAACATCTATTTCCTAAATCATGGTTTAAACACTACGTAATTTACAGAGTAAAAAGACCCGTTATGTCTTTTTACTTAGGGTGGTGAGTGGATTTTGGCATCCAGACGTTGCTTTTCTTTGGTGGTCGTATCACTTTACCTTCAGGTAAATATCTCGCTTGTCTTGTCGTGTAACAATAAAGCAAAATAAATAAATATTTACCTGAAGTTAAGCGAATTGCCTTAACTGTTAAACTCGTCGCATAAGAGATAACCTTTCACCTTGCATAATGTTTAGACGTTGTTTCATTTACTGGTAGGTCGTATAAACTATATCACATCAAAAGAGACAAAGTGAACGTTATCAATTTTATGGATGTTACTATTTTAAAAATCTTATAATATTAACTTAAACGTAAAAGGCTATTCGGCGTCCGTAACGTTTATTTTTTATACCTCCTAAGATACTCGTTACGATTATATTAAGTATAAAATGGCTTGTGTGGTTAGAGCATTCTTTATTTGCAAACGGTTTGTAGTGTAACTATTTCGTAAGCTTTCTTAGCGACAATTTTAAGTCAGGTCAACTTTTATGAGAATTAATAATGATGTTATTAGTAATGATTGCTCTTAAAAGCTTGTTTATTTGGGTTTACATATCTTTAATTATAATTTAAGTAAGATATTGAACAACTTTTCTTCCAGGCTAAGTTTAAGCAGTTATTGCCTTTCTTCTAGTTTCGATGCCAATGTGATTAGGATGTGTTCCCAGCACACATAACGTTTGCCTAGTTTAAAATGCAAAAATGCTTTGTTATAGAAACAAAATTGGAAGGAAGAGCGAATAATTTCTTTAATTATTTTTTTGGTAATATATTGCATTTATTTAATTTACACAATGCCTTTTTTTTACTTCAAACAAAGTCGATTAGGGATATTTGTAACGATGCTGATTACTCTGCAAGTTTTTTATACCTTAAATACAATCATGACGATTACATGCGGAAGTTATGTTAGATTGCTATTGTTAGTTATATAAATGTTACATCCGGATATAAAAGTGCAGGAAATAATATAAATCTTATAATAGGGAGAAGAAACATTTTGGAACTGGGCCAATCACTTAACATTGTTGCAGGAATTTACAAATTATTCTCGTTGGAATATTATTTTTGGTATATTTTCTCTTTCTTTTTGTACATATTGTTGTCCAATATTTGTGCGATGAATAAGAGTGGAGTAAATAATTTACTTATACCAAATTGACTGAATTAATTTTAAGCTGAATAGAAATGAGAAAAATATGTTTACAATTAAATATTTTTTATAACTCATTTAATTTTAATTTGTTTTATTAGGTGTTCCAGTTGCAATATTTTAAAAATAGGTTCCTTTTGTGATTCTGTATTAATTTGTGATTTAAAAAGCATTTTTCTAACTATAGTTGTGTTCTCATATATGTATGTATGAAATTTGAAAACAAAAGTAAATAAAAAAAATAAAATTACTTCCTCTTAATTTAAAAACGGAATCAATATTTTTTTCCTTAATACTCCTTATAAAGTCTATAATTATCAAAAAATGCTAAGTAAAATTAAAATAATATGTTTCACTTACAAAAGAAACTTGCCGATACAACTAACTTGATTAAGTGCGCTTTTAGTTCAAAAGCAATTAAAAAGTTAATTCATTAACTCTATCAGATAATTGCTTTTTACAACACAAGATAGAAATAATTTCAGTGTTTTGTAAATATCCAAAATTTGAAATTAATTTCTGTATACTTTTATTTTTAGATAAACTATCGAATATTAGTCATAAAATGCTATATTCATCTCTTTTGTTAATAAACTAAACCAATATAATTCAGAGATTATAAATTTAACATATTTTTTAATCATATATTCAGCCATTTAACACATGCATGAGAAAAGGAATTTGATTTTTACACTAGATTTTATAAATCAGTGTACGTAAATACTGTAAGACTGCCTCCGTAGCCTAGTGGCAAGGGCTGCTTTAGAAACCGGTGGTCGGGTCGAATCCGGGACTCAACAATTTCATTGTTGTTTCCTTTGTTAGGGCAATTGGCGATCACCCAATTGTTGAAAAGTAAGATGATCCATGCGTCTGGATGGCATGTAAAAGTCGGTCCACCCACTAACCCGCATTGGACCAGCGTGGTGGGATGGAGGCCTGTGTCAGGCAGTGGACTATTACAGGCTAATGATGTACGTAAATAATTCGTTGTCAATTTTGTTTACTATAAAAACTACGTAGCAATTCTTAGTCGATAAATATTCAAGAATCAATGTACTCATTATGAACCTAAATTCCTTCGTAATCGTCGATGAAGAACAATCATTAATTAAACTTGAGTACATGCATAATGAAAGCTGCCGACAATACTTATTCGAATCTTCGTTACTTAATCAATTGTTTTGGCCACTGCACAAATTACTCACTCATTAAATTTCATGTTTTTAATTTAAGGAACGTAATAAAACCGATTTTGTCCACAAAATGACCTGTTGTCTTTATTGATTGTCTTAAAATGTTATTATATAATAAATGTCAGAAAAAAAATATATAGTGCATAAAGCAGTTATGTAAAAAGCATGGAAAGGCATGTCAAAAGTCGGTCCATTCACCAACCCGTATTGGACCAGCGTCAAAACCCCTAATGAAAGAAGGCGTTAGGGAGCGTGCAGCCAGGTGGACTAAACGGCTGATGATGATGATTATGATGATAATGCAGTTACATTTATATTAAAATACTAATATCGCTGGATCAATAGCAAAAACAAGTCATTTCATTTTAAAGACCTTTGCTACAAAATATCCATACATAACATTTTTTGCGAAATACGATTAAATGACGTATGATCAAGTTATATCTTTGATTTTGTTTACAGATGTACATGCTCCAAATACATGTTATTTATAAATTCCAGGTTTCGCAAATATGAATTTAGATAGGAATACCTATTTACTAAATACACGTATCAAATAATAATATTATAAATCATAATATTTTATGTGTGTATTTTTATTTTTATCATAATTTATCGAAACTATTATTGTATTTAAATTTATATTTCAATACACAAGCATTTATATTCAGTTTGTTATTTTTGAATTAATCGCCACAATACAAAACAAGTTTAATATTTCTTTCGAAATTTTCATGCATGTACCATGGCGGCTTTTCATCACTCCCGGAATCCGCCAAATTAAGATCGATGCCCCAATTCCATTGTGATAGACCTGTCCGGAAGCATCACGCTCCACCGACGCTTGATTAAGCCGATATTGACAGGTTGTGTTCCGGATAAATTACGCTAACAGCTTCGACACCTCAAACGTGTTTTATGTAAAAGTATTTTCACTTTGAACAAGTATACACACATCATAACATCGACCAGAAATGTTAATACAATTTTTGCTAGTATTGACAAATGACGGGCGTTACGTAAGTCTTGAATGATTATTATTTGATTACATTACAATTAACTACGTGTTTATTTGCCTACGAAAAGGCTTTATAGGTTTGTAATTGAAATTTGTGGTAATGTTGTAAATATTGTAATGAAATTATCCCTGACCCACATCAGCCGTGTGCTCGTGCCAAGAGGCAGAAGTGTTCCTTTGTCTCACAAACAGGCACATCATCAAAATTGTATAAGGTATACTCGCCAATTATCATATGCTCATTCACTGCTTATTTTTATGATATTTTACGCCTCAGCGTAGGGTTACATTGGCCGCGCTTAGAAACCGTAGATCGTAATTAGGAGGCCTATGTCAAATGATTAGTCCATTGAAGCTGAATGAACCAAGGCTGATGATGTATGTATGTGGTGTGATGTAAGTAGTTTATCTATTATTAGGATCAACTGAAAATTAGCATTTATAGGTGTTAAAACTCATGATTCAAACGTGAGTGGAAACCCTTTGATTCATTATGTTTTTTCATTAAGATTTTTATAATAACAATTTTTTTATAAATGTACAAGATAAATATTTTTTTTTTTCTTTATTTTCTTTATTAGTATATTATTTATTATCCCATTAGAGTTTATTCTGAAGAGCAAATATAAATTATTGGAGGGAAAATTTAGAAAAATTGGGCGTTCTAAAAGGCACTTGGCAAAACATATAGCCATTTTCGAACTTTCAGAAACAGAAGGAGAGTTTGTTCAAATTTATAAAATTTATTGCAGTATATGGAAAACTTTCACTTGACTTTCTTCATTATATTTTATGCGTCATTGTAATAGGTTAAGGTCCTCCAGCGAGTGATGACAGTCGTTGGAAAATCTTTTTTGAATTTTATATTATAGATATACCAAATTTTCACTATATATGTGACAATAATAGTTTATTTACCTTTTATTTTATCAAAGTTTTTTGAAAGTTTTGGAAAAAACGACATATTTTTTTGTTTTATATTACTTTCCTTGCTTAACAGTTATGCGGAGGCAATCACCCCCGATGCAACTTCCTGTGGTGGGCAAGGAATTTCCGGAATGGCATACGGGTTTTCCAGTGTAGGAAAAATAAAATATTTGAGATATAAATGGTTCCGACCGGTGGTGTACCACCTTGGTACGGATGCCTTAGGCCCTTGGCCGCAGAAAATATAATTTAATGGGGGAAGAGGCTTAAACGTCCCATATCCCCTGGACCTTAAAGCACTCAACGCGGAGTTCCCCCAGTTTTCCCATAATCTAAATTATTCAAATACAAAAAATTACAAACAAAGCAAAAAAAGTGCTCAGACGCCACAAAAAAATTAATTTATCCGACAAGGGAAAGAACCAGAAAAAAGTTAACCCGTCCAAACATCCGAAAACTTTTAACTAAAACAAAGAAGAAACAGTTATCTCAGTCCTAGTACAAAAAAGCAAATTGAGAATGTTTTGTCCGCTTTAGTCCAACCTCACCAATAAAAAACAAAATCCTTGGTTCCCTTTAAAAGATTTTCCTCATATAACTGGAGAAATATGGAGGGATACGGTCCAAAACCCCAGGATAGGGAGATTAGGGAGGCCTATGTCCAGAGTGGATCAGGTGAGATGATGATGAATAGGAGAGGAGTGGATCTTTGTCAGAAATCTCACGCCCAATCGTATTTAAATATCACTTAGTGAGGAAACCAACAAATTATTGGACACAAAAAAAGACCGAGAGAATGTTTCACCGAATGTAATATTCGAAGACTTTTTATCCCCAAACCAAAAAAAAGTCATGAAATAGAGGTTCTTAATTATAGAAAATATCCCTTTGTCAATGTTAAAGGAAAACGAGACATGAATAAAAAATTTTAATGTTCTAAAATCACTGATATTGCGAATAGATATTATTAAATTAGTCGGAAACAAAATATAATAAAAAAACAAAAATGTCACAGTGTAAATATTCGAAAATCCCTGATGGAGAGAATAAATGGAAGATGAATTAGGGTACTAAATGATTATACCTTCGAGGAAGAGGAGGATTCGGGGAGTAGCTTTAATGGAAAATTGGTTCATTCAGATTTGGACTATCTCCGATAGTGAATATACCCGCAAGCAAAGATCGATGAGTGGGAAAATATATCGAAAGTCCCATAACTTTAAGAATTGCTGGAGAATGTACGTTTAATTTACCTTTGTGGGAGTAACACCCAAGATATATAAGAGTTTTTAAGATGAGATTAATAATGGTATTGAAACAAAACGCAGCCAAAAAGTAAATACAAAAAATCAACAAATATGAAACGATACGCATGACAAAAGGTAACACCATTTCAGAAATGGAAATTTTCGTTTTATTCAATGGTTTGTGTAGAGTTCAAATTTATATGGAGAAAACAAATTGTTTGAAACGAATTTTTTCTTTAGTAATAACAAAGAAGATTTTATTTTACTAATGGGCCCGTCAGTTATGTGAACGAAGACCAAACTGACAAACTATATAAAATTAGAAATTTTCACAAAGATTACAGAAAACTTTGATATTGCAAATCCTGGAAAGTTGGTAATCGAGAAACCTGATACCAGGAGAGGAAGACAGGTTTCTTTAAACATAAAAACAAACACATGGTACGGCGTAAAGTTTTTTTTGCACCCTAAGGGTTATACTTTGAGTTAGAGGTTTAAAGTGGAAAAAACAGAAAAAGAATTGAAACAGTAAAAAAGTAGGTTAAGATTGATGACAAATCGACAGAAATGGGTGAATGAAAGAAAATTACTACACTCGTTGAGCTCAGAAGATTTCATCACAAAAAACATTTTATTGGAAATTTAATAAAATACGGAAATATCGCCGAAAGTTACTATCAAATTCAGAAAAAGGGAAATTTTGAAAAAAAAAAGGGGCAAGGTAAGAAATGGATGGATAAAAGAATGTTTTGATGTTGACTACGTAAAGACCGATGATAACCCGATAGATAAGGAAAAAAAGAGAGGAACGAGAAAGTAAAAAACGGAGGTTTTCGTAAATAAAAAAAAAAAGGATTGACTTTTCTAACCAGATGCTTCTTTATTATACAACTTTGATGAGAGGAATCAAATGGTAGAAAACTGTAATGGAGCAATATTTGGAGGGTTAATTAATGCCTGGGATTGGTGTTTTAATTAATCCAAACTGATGGAAAAAGTTCAAAAGACTTTTTGGAGAAACTATAGAAGTGCATTTTTGAAACTTTGACAGTCAACCGTTGAAGTTTAAAACAAGTTTGACATTTGTCATTAAAGTTATTTTTATTGTTTTTTAATTATTCTGAATTTGCTACCCTCACCTACTTTTCAAAATTTTAAGTATAAAAAAACATTCATTTGAGAGATTTCCCTTTCATTTTTTCCCACGATCTAACCTATATAACAATGTGTTTTATTACGTTATCTTTTTTAATTTTTGTTATTTTCACACCTGAAAGGGCAAGCCATTGTGAAAAGGAAAAGGAGAAGTGTTGGTTGTTACTAAAAACCACCATTTTTACCATCTCGTAAGTTGAAAAAAACCAAAAGATTTTGACCAGTGCACCTGTGCAAAAAAAATTTATTGACCCTGTTTCAATGAAAAACACCTTTAAAAGATAAAATATATATTGGAGATTTTATAAAAAATTCAAGTTCTAATAATTGTATTTTTAAAGCCCGAGGCAGAATAAATAGGACAGTTTCTTTTCTACTTCTGGTTGCCTTTTTTTTCTATTCTGTGAACCGCATTAAGATTCTCATATACAAATAGAAAGACAAAACCTATGCATAAACCGTAATCCATTATTTTCCAATAATAAGTCAGTAATAGATGCCTCTTAATGGTATACAATAGAACGCTTCGTGCGCGAGTCCGACTCGCACTTGGCCGGTTTTTTTTTTCTTTATGGCGCCTTCAAGCACAATTTAGATTATTTAAAAAAAAATGTATCCTTTGATAGCTTTATGTTGTTTTGCCAGGTTTTGCCCTTAAAACGATCTAATGAGATATAATTGATAAAAATCGGTCCAAGTCGTTGCGTAGTTAAGACAGTTTAAAACGTCGATATTATTTTTCCCATCACTGATCGCAGCGAAAATTTGCCCTATTTCAGTGCGTTACGAGGTGTATAAGATCCCATATTTTGTTTTGCTAATAATTCCTAAACTAGCCATCAGATCCCAGGGGCGACGGTGGATTAGGGATCATCAATTAACTGTCTATATCAATATGGACCAAAATTCTCATTTATCTTTGATTTCGCGCCAGAAAATGGATTTTAGTCTGTAAAGGAGGTGGGTCTAATAGACCGCGTGTCGCCTAACGTCTGGTCACGGTACGGGCCGATTATACCTCGTGCCGCAGGAACGGAAAGTATGCAAAATTGGTGCCGCAGCTAACGTGTTAACTGAGAGATGTTTCGTTTAAAACTTTTATAGTCATTCATAGCTGTATATTATTCATGTACAAGTTATATATATTATAAAAGACAGATTTGTTTGTTTATTCTGAATAGGCGTCGAGTTAATAAACTTATTTGAAATATATCTTTTGCATTTGTATATTATTTTGCACATTAATATTATATTTTTTTATTTTTTCCTTTTGAATTTAAATACGCGCAATGTGCAAATTAAGGGTATCATATTAGTATTTATATTCAATTACTAGCTGACCCGGCGAACTTTGTTCCGCCTTAATGTCAATAAATAAGCAGTTTTTTTATTGGAAAAAATACAAAAAATTAAATTTCTACATCAATCATTCATAATTATTTCTGTATTTTAGTACATAGGTTGCTCTTCATTTAAGTACCTTGTGATACACGACATTTTTTGTTTTATTATCAGGCGCAAAAACAAACAACGCAGATGGTCTTCCGACCCGTGAACATGCCACGTATAATTGACCATGGGAAAAACATGAATGTTCTAGATTAAACCACAAACTTTTAAGGATTAGCCTTGTGATTTGTTGATGGTCATGGCAAATGCAAGACGTATCAGAAATTGAAGTCTTTTAAATTCAAACGGCATATCGGTTGGGATCATCGGTATCTTTGGAATGAGAACTTCCTCACCTTTAATTTTTCCTATCATTATCGTAGCGTAAGTTACATTGTTCATCAATTTTCTAACCATCAAACGCAAACCGTTGCACAGTTTTCGTTGGTTTATCATTCGAAGCATGATTACTACGGAGCCAACCCTTAGGCTTAAATTGTGCGGTGTAAGCCAGGCACGTCCAAAGAGTTTAAAAATTCAATTGGATAGTTGGTGGCTTCAACTTTATTTGTGACGCAGTCAATAGATTTGAATGAATGCATTGTTCCAATGATCTTATTTTGAATTATGTAGTTTAGGTCATCTACATCTTTATTCTTAGCCGCTGAAACTGCTCGCTCACTCAACCATTCATTACTTTTGTAGTTAGAAATTATTTCTGGAAATACATTGTTGATAAGTTTGTGTTTTGATGAGACTAAATTACAGAAATTATTTGGAAATGATATTAATCCGCTCGATCCATCGACAGGTACTTGACCATTACCGATAGTCAGCAATTGCTCCGAGATGTCTTCAGCAGCTGTATCATTATGCAATGTAACTCTCATGTTTGTTGTCAGTTGCAGTTTCTTCACATGGCGCCATTAATTTGACGATTTGAGGCAAGCGTTTATTTCGTCGGCAGCCGTAGATCTTGGAATTACTGGTAGTATTTGGCGGAAATCACCAGAAAGTAAAATCATGGCTCCTCCAAAAGATCTCGAGTCATTGCGTAAATCTTTTAATGCTTGGTTAAGTGCTTCTAATGCACGTTTATGCGCCATTGTGCATTCATCCTAGATGATGATTTTCGATACCGCTATATTACACGTTGTGTATGTGTCTTCAATAGTTTGAAGATTTAACGGTAATTTGAATGCTGAATGAGCCGTACAGCATCCTTCTAACAATGTGGCTGCTATTCCAGAAAAAGCAACTGCAACCGCTATGTTAGATCTCGCCCGAACAGTTGCTAAAACTAATGACACGAGGAATGTCTTGCCAGTTCCACCAGGGGCATCTAGGAAATATAAACCACCATTTTCATCATCGTTTGCCTTCATTAAAGTATCATAAGCTTCCTTTTGTTGGTAATTCAACAGGGATACATTCGTTTGAACTACTAAATCTAATTCCTGGTGTATGATCACCAGGAATTCACGTTCTCGTTCCGATTCTCGATTAAATGCGTCATTCATTTCACGATATGGTGCTGGCAATCCTAACCTGATAAATAAATTACCGCACATGAGGTAACACATATCTTCGAGCAAGATTAAAGCACGAATTTGACGTAAAATATCTTCTGACATATTATCCTTGTACTTGTGCCACAGGTTACATGGGTTTGATGGAAAACATGTTGAAATTATGATAGTGAATAATGTGCGTATTTGACTTGCAGATGCAGGGATAATGGCTTCAGCGATTGTCGTATCCCAATGACTATCGTTTTCTAATAACTTCAATTCTTCATATGCAGCACGATATGTTGGGAATATTACACCATTAACAGTCCGTAGTGACTTAAATGACGTTGACCCACGCTCATTCACCAGCAACAACCGCAAATAGAAACATTCATTATTCTTTAGATGAACTGTATACATACGACCAAGAGCATTAGTAGAACACACATCTGGATACCAAGGAACCGCATCGCCTTACTTCCGTGTTTGCAAATTCTTTGATCAAGCATTCCAAGTATAATAACGTGGCATCTCCGAGCAAAGCAAAGTTCGTGCAAACTGATCGCTTTCGCAGATTGCAAAAGAACTGGTCAATGTAGTTTCTGGAGGTCTTTCAGCACGTTGCGTAGCATTCGAAGCCGTTAAATATACTCGTTGACCTTTCTCCAGATGCACCGCCAAATGTATAACAGTAGGATGACGTTCGTGAATGGGAAATGCGAATATACGCCAAATCGCTTCATTACAGTTCACATAACGACCAACTTGATAGCGTGAAATTTCATCGTTGGTATTGATTGAGGATTGCAATCCAAAAACTGCCATATCACAGGCTTTCGTGACATATTTTCAAATATATTTTATGGACTTAACTGAATAGCAGTATTCAACGTAAGTGGCGAAAATGGAACAATCCAACTGCTGTCGACAACGAAATCCATTCTTTTCATTTTTGTTCTGACAGTTCAACCGTTGTCATCTGGTGATCGACGCCGGTACAACGGATAACCATCATTGCCAGTGACAGTCTCCGCCGTTAATTTCCGTGGATATCGTTAAGAGCACTTTCCATCGACTATGCAAGGTGATTGGGGAGTGATGGCACCACACGGTCCACGAATCATGTTAGTAGTAACAACATCAAGTACGGTAAGAAATATTCAAAGATTCCTGATTATAAAGTCGTACCAGACCGTACGACTTCATAATCAGGAATCTTACCACATATGATATCATCTATTTGGTCAGGCTGAATTCTTTCCACTAACCAAATAAGAATGTGTGCGTGCGGCAGGCCTCGCTTTTGCCATTCGATTGAATACATCGAGCATCGAGTATCTCCAAAGACGCGTTGTTTAATTTTTTGCCTGAATATACGTGCTGTGATGTCTTGCCTATCACTTGATGCTTGTCCGGGAAGCAGCAATTGAGTAATCCATTTTGGATTACAGGTAAAAGTAATAAAGAGATCTGGCCAGCCGTAATGACAAACATATGTCATTGCATCTTGTGCATATTCATGCATATGACGTGGGCTACCAATGTACGTCGCCGGCAGAATAGTTAATCGACCAATATTAGCAGCATTTCCTTCAGTACTTTTTATTAGTTTTCTTCTCAGAACGCAGTTTGGCTTGGTTCAACCCTAATAAATATTAAACGTTCCGTTTCTATTTTTACATACATATCAACGCAATACTGCTGAAACAATCGACGAAACCGCAGCAAATAGTTGTCAGCATTTTGACGAATCATCAAACGATATGCATAACAATTCATTAAGCTAACTTTCTTTGCAGTTTCTTTGCCTGAAATAAAATTTTGATAATTAACCATTTAAAAGGCAAATTTTAAAGGCAAACAATACAGACATTAACCATTTTTTTTAATAAGCATTATTTTAAATCATGCTTATTAAAAAAAAATGGTTAATTAAAATAAATAAATTATGATACTGATACTCACCATTCAATGAATTTCTCATTTTAATATTAAAATGATATCCATCTTCTCCTTGCCAAAACATCAGCGGGTATTGCAATGTGTCATATGATCAATGAGTTTCAGATATTTGTTGCAGTCGCCCAGTATCGCGAAGTGTAAGCACAATATCGCGTTTTTCCAATTGTTCACCAACAATCAGGATGGCAATTTCGTCTACTGTTGGAGCATTAAATACTCTTTCGTGTGTTCCAGATGGTCGTTTAACTGCTTTGATGACAACTTTATAGTCATCACTTGGCATGCGCTCTAAAGCACTCTTAAACAACCTGACCAACGCATGATGTTCATGAAACAGACACTGCAAGTCTTGAAAAATTGCTCGCTTCATTCTTGCATTAATCTCTGGGCGTCGATCAAGTTGTTCTTCCATGTTGCCCATGAAATATATTTGTAAAAAATTATTCTGTGTATCTTCGAAAGGTAGTAATGATCCAATTCTATGATGAATCTGTCCTTGTATCTACAAAATAAAAACCAGACAGTATTAACTGGGTTATAAACACTTTTTTCGGTGGGAGAGTAAAGTTCAGAATTAGCAAATATACTACATAGGTACCAATAGATAATGTGCGTTATTCTTTGACTACATTCTATATAAGTACAAAAATTTATACCTAAAATGTCAGATCAAAATCCCCGTTCTTCGATAATAACTGCCCAAATGACGTCATCTGTAAACAACCATTGTATTTTTGAGTATTTGCAAGAAAGTGGCGGGATTCTTGTGTTTAGCTACAAAGCAATGAATACAATGGCTCAGGTGGCGGAGTCAACAATGGCAATTTCACTTTACCATTAAGGCAGCATAATCCAGGCGTTTCTCCGGAAAGCTTTAATGTACCACAATATTCGCAAACGACGTCCATTTGCCTAATGCAAACGCTTGGATACAAACTGTAATCATTGCTGCAATCGTATTGAAACGCTGCTCTACTCAAATCAGAACTTGATAAATGTCTGGTTCTGCGTCGCAAATTATCTATTTGTTGACCTCTGTTGTCCGCTCGACAATTCTGCATTGCCAACCGAGCTGTTTCACGGGCTGTTTCACTTTGCTCTCGTGATAGAGAAGCACGAAGTCGAGCCATACCGTCGCGGCGCTGTTCACGTGCAATTTCTTGTTCTTTTTTAGTCCTTTTATTTGCAATATTTCGTATTCTTTTTGCATCACGGCTTTGTCGGGAAATATTCGATCGTCTTGGTCGCGGCATTATTAATTAAACTTCACTTCACCTAAAAACTTAAATTTTCAACCATACCGGGTTTTATAGTTCACTTCACTTTTTTTACGAATGGGCAATTGGGCAATAATGTTAATTATTTATTTAATAGAAACAGTTTTATTATTGATTTCTTACAAATATCTAATCGTCATCCATACGTCATCATTCACATTACATGGCTGTCATTGTACGTCAATTTTGTTATTTCAAGTCTGATTCTTTTTTGTTATACCACGTTTTATAGGGACTGACGTTACATGTCAAGTCACACGGGAATGATGTCGAACGGGTTAAAAAGTATCCTATGTCCTTCTCCTGGCTCTAAACTACCTCCCTGCCAATTTTCAGCTAAATCGGTTCAGCCGTTCTTGAATTATAAATGAAGTAACTAACACGACTTTCTTTTATATATAATAGATTAGTCAGCTTATGCACAAAAAAAATATTGATACATCAGACATAAGCATATTTATTGTGACATATTATAAGCAATAATGTACCATAAACTAAAAGAAAAGATTGGATTTAGTTATGTTTTTATATATATTTTGTAACATTACAAAAGTCGGAAATGGTATGTTATATAATTTTCGCAATAAAATAACATGATCAAATCAGCTTGTGAAAATCAGGTCTTCTTGATTGTGTAACAAATATGCGATTATATTCTGTAGTGTAATCATGTATATAATATTATAAATGCGAAAGAAACTGTCTGCCTGACTGTCCGTCTTTACTGTCTAAACCATTCATCTGATTTCGATAACATTTGGTATATACTGATAATACATTCCAATAAAGGTCATAGGCTATTAATTATTGCTATAAAAGTAGTTGAAAAAAGGGTTGAAATAGGAGATGAAAGATTTATATAAAATGTTCTGTTAAACACAACACGATGAAATATTGTGTCAAGATATTCGAAACGAGCCATAAGTGGTGTTATTTAGCAATGTTGTAGTTTCAAACTGAGCGGGATGAACTATGGGTTTAAAGTAGGGTTGAAAGTGAAAATTGAAATTCGTCTTCGTTTAAGCAAAAGTTATACGACTTTTTGTGTAATGATAGGCACATACAATAAAAGCACCTCATTATACTATACAGTATAATTCGGTACACCTCACGGACATTTCTCCTGTTCCACAAGGGCAAAGTCAAAAAGTAACGAGGATTATATATGTAATCATAAACTTTTTTGGAATTCTCTCTTTTAATAAGATTAATAGGCTTCTTTTTGTAGATTAACAAAGTTACCTTCTGTTTGCCGAATCATGTAAATTACTAGCTATCCCCCAACCACCCGTGGGGGGATTTCGTAAAATCCGTTCTTAGTTGACCTCTAATCGGCAAAAGGAAAATTCCTACCAAATTTCAAGTCGCTATGCCTTATGGTTCCAGAGATATCGTAATGAGTCAATATATAGTTGGGAATCTTTTATATACTCGTATATAGATTGGCAATCGCCATGGGATATTGTTAGTGGCGCTTTTAACTAAGTTAATATGGTAGCTCGTACGTTTGAATTTTGCAAAATAAAAATCTTTTGTGATATTTTTTTCTTTCTTTTTGAGCGGCGTGTTACCGACAACTTAATTACATAAAAAGTAATTATTCACCAACTAAGTTATAATGTAAAAAGGAACTATTCGTCGACTACGTAATTACTCGCAAAATAAATGTTATGCCATGTAAACAGTTGCTGTCAGTTGATTACCTCTGGCAGTAAGACGTTAGTGCTTTCACATTTAGACACTTATAACTTCATCAAATATACCTAACTATTTGGGTTGTGTCGATGTCGATTACATTCCGGTCACTCTGTGATAAAACTAATGTTTAGTGGAAAGTAGAGGGATTATAAGCTGACACCCTAGATTATTTCGGAAAATAGCTACGAAAATGAAGCTTGTTAATCTTAGGAAGTAAATAAAAATATTATACCTTCTTTTACCACTTTATATAACTCACTCATTCGTCATTATTACTATGTTATAATTTCAATTCTGGAGAAGTAATCTTTGATGTGGTTTAAATGTAACGATTAAGGAAAATTCATACAATTTTTAAGGATTAAACGAAGTATACATTTACATATTTGACGGAATATTTTTAGTCAACCAAATCAAATCATTTAGAGTTGATTAAATTATTTTATAGTGAATTTATCTTATATGACGTATCGGGTGATTTTAAAAGATTTTAATAACTACATGTTTATTTTTGACGCTCATTTCTAGCCCAGTTCCATGTAAAGCCATACACAAAAATATTTTAATTGCAATCTTAAATGCCTAGTATATATAGTATAGTACTCTTAATTTTAATCGCGGGCATAACCATAAAGGCGTGAACTATTATGTCTTATATTAAAACAAATATAAATTATTAATGACTTTGATGCTTAATTTACAATTCAATATCGACAAGAACAGCATCATTTGATTAAAAAAACACATTTTCATTAACTTTTTCAAATAGAGAGCGTGACCATAATTTATAAATAACGGCTTTAGTAAATAGAATTATTTGACTGACCCCAAAAATATCGAATAAACGAATCAAGTATTTTTAGAAATCTGAAACACTATTTTTTTTTTTTTTATAGCGAACGCAGGAGACGAGCAGTCGGGCCACCTGATGGAAAGTGGTCACCGACACCCATAGACATTGGCAATATCAGTGGCATCGCCAACGCTGCCTACCGTGAGACATAGGTGTTAAGTCTCGTTTACCCAGTAATGCCTGCTACGGTGCCCTTCAAACCGGAACACAGCAGTGTTTTTACACTACTGTTTCGCGGCAGAAATAGGCACCGCGGTGGTTTACCCAGACGGTCTCCTGTAAACAGGGGACCTACCACCCACACTATTCCAAAAACAAAAACTATGATAACAACTGAACATCAGTAATAAAAAAACATAGAAATGCCTCTCGTATCCTCGACAACAGCCACGACGTCTCGTACGGATGACTCGATTCGTAACACCATTCAACACAATAAAACTTTCAGATGCACAACACTTATCGCACACGAGGAAAGTTCCGATCCCGGCAGCCGCTTATCGAAGCTGCCTCGCTGTCCTTCAAGCCCGTCTTTCATACACGATCGCGGAGATATAAAACGTCAATCTCGAGACTACTTTTCTCAAAATACCCGTTTTAGAACTAGTATTCTGACTGTATAGCTAAATGATGAAACTATTATTCATAGTTATCAATATGGAACTCTACGCAATATTTCAGCAATTACTTTTCTAAAGAGTAATCGTTACCCATTCTAAAGCTTTCAAAGCTCAACGAGATTTCTAAATTGCTTACCTTCCAGCAGCATTTAAACTTAATTTAGAACGAGTTTTCGAAGCAATTTCGTTTGCAGAAATTCATTTGCTTGAAATTTGTTCCTCGAGAAACATTTTTTCAATATAGCTTCATTGTCATATTTTAACAATGGGCAGCCGAATAATTTTCTAGGTCCGTTTTAATGCCTCTAAATATTATACAACATAAACATTACTATGTACGGTTTTAAAACCTTGATGGTTTTAAATACTTGATATTTAAGGCTAAGTTTGTCTGGCTGGTTTGATTTACTCAGATAATTTTATTAACGAACTGCCTCCGTAGCCTAGTGGTATTGGCGTTTGCTTTAGAAACCGGAGGTCGTGGGTTCGAATCCTGCGGGGACTCAACAAATTTTCGTTGTTGTTTCCTAGTTGGTTAGGACAGTTTTGGCCGATCACCCAATTGTCTGAAAAGTAAGATGATCCATGCGTCGGATGGGCATGTAAAAAGGCGGTCCACCCACCAACCCGCATTGGACCAGCGTGGTGGGATATGGTCCAAAACCCCCTAATGGATTGGGGTGTATTAGGGGAGGCCTATGTCCAGCAGTGGACTATCAAAGGCTGATGATGATGATGATGATGATGAATTTTATTATGCACTTGTTGTATTGCAAAAAATAAAACCCAAAAGCAATATGCCATCATTTCTGACTTAAAGCAATACATATATTTTAGGACGGTTTCAAAAACATTGCACATTAAAGTTATCATTTGAAGATGATACATAAAAACTTACTTTGCAGAAATTATTACAAGACAAAAATCTGACTTAAAACATTTTATATCAGCAAGTTTCTCGCTATTGAATACCAAGGATTAAAAGTTGTTCATGAAACTTACACTGACTTATTCTTCTAAAAGTATATTTTAAATGTAATTGAAGGCAAGTTGATCTCTTTGTAGTGTATTAGTGCATGGATATATGGCATATCAGTCGAGACGTAAAATATTTTGGAATTACTTGTCAAATAAAAATATCAATAATATTCCTGCTGTAGTATCTTTCAATAATGAAACTGCTGACAAACCAACAGATATTGCCAATTTATTCTCTACTTACTTTGAATCGGTTTTAAACCGTCTTCCTACGGAAGATTACAATATAGAGCGTACACAATTTTGATTTTCGGATGTTACTATGTCACAAAATATTATCTCAGAAGTCATTCTCTCCCAAGGAAATCGTAAACGTATTGCAGTCTCTACATACTTCCAAAGGACCGGTACCAATAATATTGCACTAGTTTTTCTTAAAAACCCATCAAAACAGATATGTCAGCCTTTATTGTACTTATTTAAGAAATGTATAAGAGATGGTGTATGTCCGGGTATCTGCAAAAATAGTACCGGTGCATAAAACAGGATCAAGAATGAATGTGGAAAACTACCGCCCTATATCCATCTTGTCCACGCTATCAAAGGTCTTCGAAAGACTTATTTATAAAGCATTATACCCACAACTAACCACAAATAATTCTATACTAACCCAACAACATGGATTTGTTCGGTGTCGCTTAACGATTACTAACTTATACTTTATACTACTGTACTTTATGAAACTATTGACGGTAAGTGACAAACTGACAGCATATATTTCGAAAGGCCTTTGATAGGGCAGATCATCAAATTCTCCTACAAAAAATTGCCAATAATGGTATACGTGGAAACTAATGGAGGTGATTCAAATCGCGCATCTCAAACCGAACACAGAGAGTTGTCATTAGCGGATGTGAATCTTCTGAAGTACATATTTTCTCTAGAGTACCTCAAGGGTCCATTCTTGGGTTATTGCTTTTTATTATATTTATAAACGACATCAATCAATGTTTTAGCTTCTGTAAATTTCTTCTTTATGCAGATGATCTTAAAATTTATCACAATATCAATGATCTTCACGACCACATTATAATACAAAGATCAACAATTTCTCTTCCTCAGCATAAAAACAAACTCTCATTGAGCATTAATAAATGCTACTCAATACATTTACAAGAAAACATAATTTTAGTCAATATACTCTCTTTGTGGTGTAAATCTAGGAAAACCCAACTCGTACAAGATCTGGTGTCTCGACTCCAAACTTACCTTAGATGTCCATGTCTATGTAACCAAGCCTTTAAACAATGGATTCGTCATTAGAGCTTGTAAAGACTTTAGAAATCCTCAACCTATCTTTATTTATGTAAATCTCTTGTTAGGCCCTTAGAATACAGTACCCATTTGGATCCTTTTGAGCAATATTCAACTCAAATAATGGCGGAAAAAAATATCTTAAAACGGTTAAAATGTACCAAAATATCTAGGTTACTCTTATCTATTAAAAAAGTCAATTTACACCTATGGACCAACAACAACAAACACGTATGTTTATTATGACCACTATCATAATAGTGATTATACCGTTAATTAATAAAATACAGCTTAATATTCTGTTCGCTCCTAACAATGAAACTCTGACCTAAAACACATATGGACTAATGGTCATCCTACTAATCATGTCACATCCAACGACACACATACATATAACGTCAAACATTTTCCTTTATATTAAATTAGATATAAACTTGTATTAGTTAAAATTCATTTCATTACTCAAATCATTTAGCTTTTCGTAACCCAGTGAGAGATGGTCGTTATTTTTAATTATTTAAACTTTAAGTTACTGCTTGGATGTAAAAGACATTCTAATTGCAGGTAACATTTACTTATCAATAAATAAATTTTAAAATTGCCTGATACACTATTCACTTGAAGTTATCAAATTAATATTTTAACTCTTTAATTGTTGTATATAGACCAACTACAATATCGACAAATTTACAGACAACTTGGGTTTATGTGTTAGCTTATATGAACGATATAACTGATCCCAATCATCGTAAATGAACTCTTATTTAGACCCTAATCAAATTGAAGCTTGAGGAGATATCATTTTTCATGAACTACAATAATATTGCTTGAAAGACGTAATTTTCAGGTTATTCTAATTGAGTATGACCGATGAAAGCTTGAGGTAGCTATTAATACATAGAATTGTTGACTTACATATCTTAATACCTAAGGTCTCTTTCGTAAGGTGTATTTTGATATATTAATTATTGTTGTGACTTAGAACTCAAACTTTTTTTTAATGTTATTATAAAGATTTAAATTACTTACAATATATTCTTAAAATTTTTAGATCACTTATGAGTGTTGTAAGTGTTCATGAAATCTATAAAGTCAAATCAAGTTTAAATATCTTTATTTAATTATAGAACGTTACACTTTCTTATGATTGTCAATAAACTACCATGTTCGGAAATGTTGACCTCTGACTTGATGAAATGAACAACGCTTAGAAAACTCGCTATTAGAAAATTTTTTTCAATATTTATTCAAAATTGAAATAGTAGGAGTGTTATGAGCAAATTACATGCTTTCTTACAAAACGTTCTTAACAACTTTCTAAATTTATTCAACAGCTAAAGTTCTTCTGTGGTTTATATTTTAAAAGCATATACATTGACCCCAAAAAGATTTCATTGTTGTTTTAAGTCTTTTGTAGGATAGAGCAACAAGTTTACTGATTCTTGGTTTTATGTTTGTGGTTAACAATGATTTAAACTAATTGGGCTTTTTGTTTGTAAACATACATAAGGTTTTCAAATATGTATTGAAAAAACAGTAAACTATTTGTAATTAGTAAAATCTTTCTTAGAGTTCTTAAGGCTTTAGGTTAGGAATGACAAATCGCTCTTTTTTGTATTCAAAAATCGTATTTATATCAGCGGATGTTTTCTACAATAAAATATATATGCATACATCATACTGTAGTAAATTAAATATATCCAAACAGGGTGAATGAACATCAGTTAACTGTCTAATTTTCTTAACTGCGTTAGTAAAAGTATCTAGTAGCTTTTACGGAAAACATATAATCAATTCGTACAAAACAGTGAACCATAATTAGTAGGAAAAACATCTATACATTATAATTAAGTTAATGTAAATGATAAATTCTTCAACAGAACTAAATGAGACTGAACTGAGTTAAGAAATTATGCATTAATGACACTTCTAATTCTGGTTTAATAGAATTACTATATTCGAAAATTATATTACCGAACATTTTAATGAAATACAACTTAAAACTTAAAAGTAATAAGCAGGCGTTGGCATAAGCCTTCACTGTGGAGTTGCTCCTTTATTGGCGCAGGCGATCAGCGTAACTAAAATCTTTCTGTGATTTTTTCATTATGGTCAGGATATAACGCGAATAGTTTTAAAAATGCCTTAAATAATCAAGTAACTAGGATTGGAGCCATAAAATTAATAGCGTAAGAGAGCTTCTGCGGCCCCGGAATGGGTGTCCAAGGATCTATTCTTGAACTTTCTCTTTCCTCGTATAAATAAATGATCTACCATAAAATATAACTTATATGTGGTATACATCATCATCATCAGCCTGTGATAGTCCACTGCTGGGCATAGGCCTCTCTCTAATACACCATACAATATAGTTAGTATATTAACTATTATTATCTATTTATAAACATTCGTCCTAGAATATTTCTTCAGTGTTTTATGTTATACATAAGAAAAGCATATATTTTTATTTCTTTCACAAAATTCTCCGATTATTTCTTACAGCAGAATATACTCTTAATATAAATAATAAAAGGATTACTCATTTATTACAATGATGTGAGAGTAAGTCACTGACCGTAAAGTTGATAGTATTTTTTAAGCGTAAACCAAAACAAATTAAATAACTGCTTAAAGAAATTTAGTCAATAGTAGTAACACCAGAAAGTAAAATATATATTTATTCCGACTTTGATAAATACTTCATAGCCTCTTTATAGTCATGTAACAAATGAATTAATATACTCGAGCAATTTTATGGAATCGTGAACATATTTTATTTGGACGTCTTTCACCTGATACAAAGAAATTTGGTCGTAAATTCTACTGTAAACGGTTTTCAATATAAATTAACTTGTTTTTGTAAATATAATTTTGATTTGACAAAGTCAAGTCAAATATCTTTATTCAACAGCTAACGCTACCTTATTGATTTTATTGCAGACTGCTAGTGTAGCGATACAAGAATGTCTTGTACTATTACTCTACTTGTCATTAGATATCTTTCAAATTAAGACTATGTACATGTATTTATAAACAAAATGCATCGTAACAACTTAATAAATCAATTGCCTCTCTTTACGTAAATCATCAACGCACGCTAAAATGACAATTATTTATTATAAAATTGTTGCCTTAGGTATAAAAAATTGTAATAGATAAGGAGGAAGCTAATAGATTAAGATAATTGGAAAAATTTACTTCTTTAGCCTTTGCTGTTTGATGTTAATAATCTTGTTAAAATTTCTTTTACTTTGTATATTTTTATAGAGTCTTGGAGGCTTATTTTCTTCTTAAATTTCAAACCTTACATGGTACTAACACAATTTACTTTTAATTATTACAAGACAAATTAAGGATATAATCCTCTTCTTGCTTGCATCTACTAGTTTCTTCGTATAACAAGTTGTTACAGCAGATTAATAGCAACTAAGCAAAATAATAGAATCCCTAATATTACGATTATCATTACGTAAGTGTAATTATTTTATATCTAAATTTATTTTTAAAAGATATATTCGTCATTTATTATTCGTCAAGTGGGCCTCTCCCATAGGCTCTCACCAAAAGTGTATGTAATTTGAAATTCACGCTTTTATTCCATTTTATGGCCCTCAGCTGAAGAAATATCGAGTTTTTTTTGTAAATACACTTTTGATAACGATTGCTTTTGTTTGTACGATGTATTAAAGGATATATCGTTTGTATATTATTTACGATTGAGGGCTTTTTGAATGTACCGAAAATAAAATAATTTGATAAAATACCTCCATGGCCCTGTGACGTGGTTCTTACTTACAAAGTAAAGGTGAGTACAGAATCCTGTAGAGCAAAATTTGTCGTTAAGTTTTGTTTGGCTAGCAAATATCGGACCGGTCACCTGGTTGTCTGATAAATAAGATAATTCATGTGCTGCTTGGGGATGGAAAAATCGGTTTTGGTCATCTCTGATAGCAGTTATTATCTAAACTAAAACCCAATCCATCCATTAAAAGCAGTTTACGCTTGAAGCAGTCAGATGCTAGTCACTGTGCGTAAAAACTGTTAGTCCGCTAAATCTGGATAAATTTTTAACTGACCTTGTGGTGAAAAACCTGAAAATAAAAGAAAAAATACAAAAATTACTCAACAGAAAGATGTTAAGAATATTTTTCTAGGTCTAAAGATTCAAAATAATTACCGTGAGGGTGATTCACGTTTTACAAACATTTTTTTTATTTTAAAAATATGCAAATTGTACAATTAATAAGAAAACAGTTTAAAAATTTTGCATATAAATAATTCATTGATACCTTAATACAAGTTTTTCTACAGGAATAATATTGTTCAGAGTAAGATAGCACTGGGTTGCGAAGTAGCTTTAAAAAACATTAAGCCTAGTAAGTTCTCACGACCTCTTTTTGCAACTTTTTTATTATTTTAGACTATATGTGACACTGATTGATGTGCATTGAGATGAGTATTCATTTATACTATTGAATATACCATTTAACGAAGATTCAACCAAGATCCAGCCGATTTGTTTTTGTATCGCACGGTTAAAACTAAGATGCATTGAATAGATGAACATGTCACCAGGCGAAAAAATTCTTAGACAGAGTATGAAATAAACAAATTAATAGAAGATCAGTTCTAAACGTTCTTCTTTGCTCGTTAACTATATAATTTTTTATATTTAATGATATGTTAATAAGTATTATTTATTTAATATATATACTCACCATAAAACGAGTGTTTTTAGATAACATAAAGCTATTTTAGGCCTCAAACAATCCATGTTACTTTAAATGTCTCTAATAGGTACCGACATTGTTATAGTAGTGGCACTCGGCCCGGTACAGCGGGGAAGATAAAAAAAACGACGCTAGCTTAAAGAGTAATACTGGCAGTTTAAGTTCTTGCAGGAAGATTAGTTCAGCTTACGGTTAATGCACTCAGAAGGGTGTGGTTTAAAAATATTAAGAGTGCTGCCAGGTCTTTTTAAGCCAAGATGGAGTTACGGGGAGGGAGAAATAATGATGTTTCATAGACCGCACTCACCAGTCTCCGTGACACAGCGGATGAGCAGAAACCTTTGTATGATCCTGTAGATATCATTACCTCTCAATGCAATAAGCTAGAGGTGGAGACCTAAACAGCTTTTTCCAAAGTAGATCTTTTTAGCCCCATGTCTCGGTTGGTGGGTGGATCGCCTTTGTTTGTTTTAAAAGATAGTAAATTAAATTTGTTTTGAAAGTGAGAAAGACATTTTTTTATAATTTATTAGAAGCAGTTCGCATAATTTCTAAAAATTTTTCATTTAAAACAATGCAGCTATCAAAACAATTTTGCAAATGCTTTTTATTATGAAATATATTGTTTGAATAACTGCGGTATTGAAATATAAATTAACTTTTGGCGACAATTGCCGACAACATTTTGATAAACTCGTCCGGAATTCACGCTTGAATTTGGATAATTGAGTTTGGGAATGGTATCCCTAATTTTATCGTAATAAATCAATCCAACGGGGATGTTGCCGGATAAACGGCTTCTGTTTTATTTAGCATTTAGATAAATATTAGTTTAAATATTTTTAATAAATTTTGTTGAAACCACAAGGATTGTGTTTTAAAATGGTCGCATTAGGCTACGGAGGGTTTGATGGCGATACAATTCAGTCAGAGAGGAATCGCAGGGAGCGAAAAGTATCGTTTTCGTAGCCCTAATCTTCATAAAATAGCTAGTGGCAGAGCATTACACCGAGGCTACAGCTGGAGGTCGGGATTTTTAGCCTTGCGAGGGTTGAGATCTTCTGTGTAACAGATTCAGGCGAGTCTGTTTCTAATCGATATAGTAGCCGTCTGCAATGAAGGGCGCGCAAGTTCCACGCCCTGAAGTGGAGTGGGCCATAGGCAAGAGATGCGGCTGGTTCGGGCAGGGACCCTCCACCTATCCATTACCCTTTTGTTTACGATGTGTACCTTGCTTCAAAATAGGCCTCAGTTTCAGCGAGAAAATGTCTGTTGAATAAAGAGTCACCTCTTTTTTTTTCTATACCCAAATATACGTGAATGTTATGATATACACTATATAATATATATTTATAAGCAGATTAAAAGTAAATCTATTCGTTTATCATTTTCAAAGTACAAGCTTTGCTTAGTTTCGGCCATGAAACGGCAAGTTATTCGTTCAGTTATTTTATTTTATAACGAAGAGATTTTAAAATCTTTACATTTTCTTCTAGGAATAATCAAGTATATCTTACTGAAAGTTGTTATTGAAAAATATAAATTATCAAGGATCAATAACATAAGTATGTCATCCTAAAAAGATTTTGAAATGAATGATTAATTTAAACTAACATTTTACTTTTCCTTATTACCCTCTTCGGAGGCAGTTGATATACAATACATCGAAAGCGGTGCAGTCACAATCGAGCACTGATGTAGTCACGTAGAAGCTAAAAAGTGAGACTCGCGCTTCAGAGTCTAATTTAATTTATGCCATCACAGTATTATTGAGTTTCTGAATTTATGAAGGAATGACAGTGTAGTTTCTTGGATACTACAATCGATGTACGGATGAATTCAATTCGAAAATTCTAGAAATCACCAAAAAGTATAGCTCAAATTGTTACATTAAGTTTTAATGTATTCTTAATAGTGTTCAGTTAAAACCAATAAATAAATAGAACAAGCATTGGATGAAACAAAATTGAACGTAAAAATTGCGAAAATATAATAATTACAATACACATAATATACAATATTTGAATATCTAAGCCGCATTATTTGGTTGAAAAAAGTTTAACTTTGTTCTGCATCTCTGTTGAATCTAGAAGATAGAAGCACCGTATCGTTAAAATATTTACTATTTTAACTACGTATTTAATATAGTAAAAAATTGAATTACACAGTTATATGCAATATAACTGTCTTCGTAGCCTAGTGGTATGGGCGTGTGCTTTAGATACCGGAGCTCGTGGGTTCGAATCCTGCAGGGACTCAACAAATTTTCATTGTAGTTTCTTAGTAGGTCGGGGCAATTTGAGCTGATCAACTGATTTTCTGAAAAGTAAGATGATCCATGCGTCGGATGGGCATGTTAAAAGTCGGTCTACCCACCAAACCACATCGGACCAGCGTAGTGGATATGGTTCAAACCCAAACCGATAAAGGGTGGATTAGGAAGACCTATGGCCAGCAGTGGGCTAACACAGGCTGATGAAATCGATGATGATGATGAACTGCATATTAAAAACAGGTTCTTTGAGATTGCAGTGTAAACACGTATCTTATATTACTGCAGGTATATCACATTCTATGTTGTACAACAGTAGAACAGTTGCGTCAATGCAATGAACTTAATACCTGCGGCACAAGCCGCTGAATATAAGATGTGGTGAGGGTGCAGAGGCTTCTATTGGACCAATATGAGGTTATGTGCATTGAGTCGAGAAATGAAGGATAATCCTTGTATTGGGTAATTTTTTTTAGGTATTTCATAGTTTGTGAATGTATGTGCACGTTTTTTTAGTTATCGAGATTGCGAATTGTTTAATACATGTTAAAAGTGATCGACACTTGTTTGATAGTGGACGGTTATTTGTACTAATTATCCCTTTGGGATGAAAGGCTCATCTTCTCAAAAACTCAACACTCATGGACTCTGGAGAATGGGTAAACAGTTTCCAAAATATAAATTATATTAACCGCAACTCAACCGGCAACGGGAGACAAAATTTGGTTACATTCTTCAACCAATGCCTCCTTGGCCGTCCAAAGGCCTACAGTTCACTCGGCTCATAAAAACTAGCCATATTCCTTAGCCCAACTGCCTCTTCTTCCTTCTAATTGGGAATCCTAATACTGCAAGTACTCAATCCTAATTCTACATTTGAAAGTCTATCCTATTCCTTTAAAAGTACTCCTGAACGTCTTTTAACGATAATAATATTTTAAAGACAGGGTCAACGTAGACTCAATTTTATTACTTAAATTTTACATATATAATATAATGAAAGAAATCAACTGCCATTTTCTGCAATCAATAATTTCAGTTTAGCATATACCATTATCGGGTCGGTAACCCTGCTATCACGCCCGTGGTTAATTTCCCGATAACATTAGCCTTCCCCTTAATTATAAATATTAATCCCTCTTTCTTTGGCCTTCTTCTTGTCTTCTTATTTTGAAAGATTAAACAAATAAAAACTTTATAAATGGTTCCAAGTATTTTAAAATTTGAAACCCGTTTTCAAAAGTGTGTTTAATTTGAATTTGGATGGATACCCGGCATGACCGGAGAGGGTCAGGCCCTTCCGACTTTTTACATTCCCCTTCGGACTTGGGTCCCTTTACGGAATTAATTTGATCGGTGCCATTTTCGTTAAAAACAATAAAAATTTATTGGTTCCAGATTCGGACCCGCGACATCCGGTATCTTTATACATTCAAGGCCCAAACAGATTTAGTATTTAAGTAAAGGCCGAGTAATATAAATTCATTAAAACGTTCTTATCTTGAAAATTTCAATATATTTCATCAATTATGAAGCCAGGTTTTGAACCGGTTTTGTTTTTATCCCGCATACTTTATAATTTTTCCCTAGCTTCTAAAATTGGAGGTTCCTAAAACTTATCCAGGATTTTATTAACGAAAATTAAAATTTAAACAATTTGAGTTGAGATTGCTTGAAATTTTCCAAGCGTTATTCAAACAACGCTGTAACATTTTATCAGGGCAGTTTTTTTTTTAAATCAAAAGAATATGTTGAAAGCCTAAGCTCATAAAGAAATTAAAAAAAATAAAACCAAAATTATTTTAATTTTTTGTTAGCAAGATCTATAATTAAAAAATTGAAAGTCTTTCTCTAAAACATTTAAAGTTTTTTTTAAGATCCCTTTAATTGCTAAATAATTATTCTTTTTATTTTTCTCCTTTTATAATTAGAGAATAATTTACTTTTTTTAGTTATAGGCTTTTTTTAATTTAAATTATATTTTCCTCCTAACGCTCGTATCAGCCGTGCTCTGTTTTTCCTTCCCAGGATTTTATTTACAAACAGTTTGATGATGACGTCAATCATATTATTATAACTCTTTTCTGCAAAATTAAATACATTTTTAAAAATAAATACTTCTAAACGAAAAATATGATTTATAACAATATTAAACAAAATTAGCTCGATGGGACATCATTAAAGAACGGATCAAAACAAAAAGGGTTGGTGATTAGTCAAACGGTTTTTCTATTTCGGGTGCTAAAGAAAAAAAATCTTTTAATGGAATTAATTTTAAATTCCCATTCTGGGATTTTGATTCTTTAACTGATGGGCTCAACAAACGTGTGAAATGATCATATTACTTTTTAAACATTTACCAAATGCGGCTGTTTAGAAATTGGTCGTGGAATTAAGAAGGAATTGGTAAATAAAAATAATAACCCAAAAAATTGTCTTATTATAGTTGGCTAAAAAACTTGGACCAGGTAACAAAAAACTTTTACTATTTTTGGCTGGTCTCCACAAAATGATGGTCAGCCTTAGCGAAAAGGTCCGTCCAGTGCTGGATAAAAGGCAATTTTAATGATGATGTGACGACTGAAATGTTTTGGAATACAGAATTATGAAAACAATGGGTGGTGAATTACATTCATAAGTTAACATTAAAAAAAAAGGAAATTTCGTATATTTTCAACAAAAGGAATTGGGCTCGCAGATCGTGCTGGGATATTGGCTCGGGGCAGAAATCTTTGGGGGTCTCTCAATTTCCTCGAGCAGAGGGGCGTTTAAGAACTCGTTCTTTGCAGCCCCAAAAAATGGACGTGGCAGGCCCCAACCAACAAAAATGGATGGGCTTTTATTGGACCAAAAAGCGCATATTGGGATGTCCAGTGATCCGGTTCAAACCCGGGGTACCGCTTCAAGAGGCACCGAATTGTTTGAAGCAACGTCCCGTTGATATCCCTCAACCAATCTGCTCCGCTATCAACCTGGGTTTCGTCAATCTGGAAAATTGATTTGCTGCCTTAAAATACAATCGACTGGTTGACAGGAACTCGTCGGTGGTAAAATTCTTCGGGACGGGTGCCAAACTCCGGTCCCCGACGTCGGGCAAAAGTCAAACTTTCGGAGCCTGGATCTCATGGCGGAAAAGATCCAACCTCCTTCTTGAACAGCGGGTTCTCAACCGGCCATCTCAAGCTGGTGGCCCTCCGTCCTCAATATTTAATACGAACTTTGAGCAAAAAAGTCCAAAGTCTTCTCAAAAGCGGAAAAGCCATCAACGAATTGACCAAAGAAACGGAGAAGTCGTCTTGAGACTAAAAGGTTCTCTCGGGGTTAACACAGATTTCCCGTCGCATTCAGCACACCGGCCGGATGAAAGGATTCTCGACCACCTTGCCGGGCCCAAACATGGGAGGGCGGCAATTTGGAAAAGCCCAAACAGGTCCGACAAACCTTTGAAAGGCCGGGAAAACCCGGGGCTTTTAACCCCTTGGGACCCAGGGCTGGGGGTTTTATTTTCTTAAAAAAGGAAGAACTTCGAAATATCCCTCCTGGTCATGTCTATAAGTTGTTTTCGGGGTCACTAATCGTCTTGCAAAACTTGACGAGCCGCCTCGAAAGAGCCGGGTTTCGGATTCGCACCAGACCCTCCACCCATGGGGCGGGTTTCGAAACCGCGGTTAACCGCCCTGGCCGCTTGGGACTGAACTTTGTCCATCGGACCCGGTCTTTCCCCGAGATCCTTACAGCAGTGCCTTGATTGGCGAATTTAGTCGGATGTCTGCCGCCCCCGCCACTATTCTGTCTGGTCAAATGGGCAACCCGGCCTATCCCCTGCCCGCGGTGTGAACAGGGAGACGTCTGTCTGGGTTTCTCCGCCCGCGAGGACTTTGGACCTCAACTGGGAAGGACACGGCATAAAAATGTGAACGGCGAGTACATCTCCATCTTCGATTTGCGGACGATATCGTCATCAAGTTGAGGACCGCTAGACCGCAAAAAATGGTGCAAAGCCTGGCTGAGTCCGCACTCAGGTCTCCGATGAATTTGGGTAAAACAAGGTCATGTTTAACGAGCAGTTGATCCGGGACCGATCTGATTGACACACCTCCCTCGAAGTGGTTTCAGTACGTTTACCTAGGGCAAACGCTCCAACTAGGTAGAAACAACTTTGAGGGAGGCCAACTGAAGGATTCGACTAGGCTGGCGCTTTCACAACTTGTCAGTTTTCTCGTCACCCATCCACAGTGCCTCAAATCGAAAGTCTTCGATCAGTGCGTCATACCTTTGACCTACGGAGCGAGACTTGGACCTTGGTTCGACTGGTCCAAATTTAAAGTCGCTCAGCGAGCTATGGAGAGGCTATGCTCAGATCTCTGAGGACCGCATCAGAAATGACGGATCCGTCAGAGCCAAAATCACTGACTAGCCCACCGGATTGTGCTGAGTGGCAGTGGGCCGTCATATAAGCCAGAACTGACGACCGCTGAGTCGAAAAGTTCTGGAGTGGAGACCGAGGCTCGGCAAATGTGTGTGGACGCCCTGCGGCAAGATGGAGTGACGACATTCGCAAAGTGGCGTGTGGGCTGAGATGAATAGCCAAGATAGAGCGGTGGCGTGCATTAGGGAGGCCTTGTCCAGCAGTGGACTGCGCAGGCTGATGATGATATGATGATGATGACGTAAATATAAAACTAGATAAAGGTAAGGTAAGTTTGCAAAGTATAATTGAGGAAGAAAGTTTTCATCATTTATGACTTTTTATTGTGTAAATATATATGGCACTTTTCTCAATTAAAATAATGAAATGAGCAAATATTGAACATGGCCGTGGGTCTTGATATTTGGTTTCAACCACGATAAACAAACAACTGAACTGAAGTGTTTGTCAAACTAACTTAATTAAATATTCAATTATGTTGAACAACGCAAATGAAATTTAATTAAAAAAGAGAATAGCTTGTATTTTCAAAACGAAAAATCTCGAAAAGTATGTTGGTTAATCCAATTGACAAGAGTATCAAACAACTTTGGACTTTTACAGCAATTTTAAATTAGTAGTAGCCGCTAAAGCTCAATTAACCTTTAAGTTAAAGTTAGTTTGCTCCTACATAACTATGTAATAATGAAAGTTTTCAGAATTTACATTTAGTTGATATGCATTACTTCTTCGTCGTAAAGTTCTTGTGCGTTCAATTTCGGACAAAAGGAGTTTATATAGTTTTTTACAACTTCCCATAGCTTGTCCTATAATCATAAAACCAATCTACTTTGAAACTGTTGACTTAAGTCTTAGGAAGACATGTTTTTTCTACAAAATAGATTATCATCAGTTTTTTATTTTTGACTATTTCAGGAGATATTTATTTATTACTAATAACTCCGGAATATATTCATAATAAGTCATTGTGTCAACGGAATCTGAAATATATAAAAAATTACTTTAGTGTATAAGTGTTTAAACCGGTATCCTTTTTTAAATGAAATCATTGACTGTCGTCAAAAATCTTCAAATCTCGCAATGTGTTTCGATAAAAAGATAAAAGGTAGAAATTACTAGATTACATTTTTAACACATAACTTTCAAGGAATAATCAACCCGACAGGTTCATTGAGACGCCAAAAAACAGCACAACGTTCTTAGAACGAACTTGGAATTACTACTGGTTCCAGTTAGACTTGTTAAGTGACTTCCTGTCTTAATTTAATGAACGTGCTTAAGATACTGAAAATGTTTCTTTCTTGAAGTCACCTTAAAAACATCTTAAATGTTTCGTAATTGTTTTTTTTTTTAAATAAAAAAATTATTATCAAGTTACAATTATGTTTGCTCTTTAAAAAAATACAGAAAAGAAAGGCCCACTAAACAGAACGTTTTGAATTAAGAGTTGGTAAAGGTGTAAATTTGATTTTATTTCTTACCTTTGACAACACAGTAGTAGTACAAGTTCAAACTTGTAACGATGATTAATTAATCAACAATAAATAAATAGTATATATGTACAAAGGGATAAAATAAGTCCAAAGCTGATAACAATAGCGATGTATAGCGTTGATCTTTATAAGCTGTAATATTAGATGGGTGAATTTGAGACTAGTCGTGATTATGTAGTTTTATTCTTTGTTGCCACGATTTCATACTAATATTCTTTTGCGGTAATTGACAAAGTGTCACGATATTAGGTTGGTATGTACCATCGCTTACTAAATGCTTATTTTACGAAAAATTAACAATGAATACAAACAAATCTCACTATTAGTTGGAAATCTGAAAACAGACAAGAAAACTTGAAACCGGTATTTAAATAACGTAAGTCTCTTTTAAGCGTAATAGTATTTAATCGAAACGATCCTCGGTAGATAAAGAAGCAATCAACCTTTGATCCAAATTTAATAATAATGGAATGGAACTCGCTTTATTTACAGGAAATTATTTTGTGCTTTGAAGTACTTTATTTGGTTATATTATAAAATAAGCTAATTTGTAGCATTTTTTTTTTATTTAGTTAAAATAACTAAATCATTAACTATTATATAAATACAAAATTCTCATGTAATATATTTTCGTTTATACACAACAATCACAGATAACAGAAATAAAAAAAACAATTTGTTATGTAGTTTTAACATCTTCGTAAATCCGTTACTAAATTACAAATTTAGCTATCTTGACACGTACTTATTTAGAAAGATCTATCCTTTTGAAAAATATCTCCTATTTACATCAAACTATCTGATAGTAAAAAGTTTCACCAAGTTGACATACCGTTAATGAAATCACCGAAAAATAATAGAGTCAGTATTAGTATTTTGTTGCAGCAAAGTTGGAATCTAGTAATAAAACAAGAATCTATAAACTTTGGATTCTATATTACTTCATCCATAAAATTATCACAGTGGAAATAAAAAAATTCTCAACCAGTAATAAAACATTACGAATTTACGCTTTATTTCTTTTACTTTCAATTGGGGAGAATACTTTGATAAGTTTTTTAAAATATGTTTGTTTTAGTTAAAATAAGATGGTGTTTATTTGTTTATTCTTTACGGTCGAGGAATTGCTAAGATGTTATTTAACCACCATGAGAGCAATAGCGATCATAGATGCATGTGGTGAAAATTTCGTATGTTTAGTAGTGCATAAATTAAATAATTTAATAATTATAATTGCCATCTCTTTTATAAGAATACAATTGTAAAGTCCTTGTTTAAATTCCATATATACAAAATTTTATTGTAAGTTTACAACTACAAACTGGATTCAACAGTTGATCGAACCAGCCAACCTTAATATCATCATCATCATTAACAGTTTGATATACTGCCTGGACATAGGCCTCCCTTGGTGGGTGGACTTACCAACCCATTGGACCAGAGTGGTGGGATACGGTCCAAACCCCTTGGATAGGGGTATTAGGGGAGGCCTTGTCCAGCAGTGGACTAGAAACAGGCTGATGTATGGGTGGATGACTTTACATGCCCATTCGACGCATGGATCATCTTACTTTTCAGACAATTGGGTGATCAGCCCAAATTGTTCTAACAGACTAGGAACAACAATGAAAATTTTTGAGTCCCTGCAAGATTTGAACCCACGACCTCCGCTTTCTAAAGCACACGCCCATACCACTAGGCTACGGAGGCATTTCGGAATTTTAATATACGGAAACTAAAATGTTTTTTCTCAGGTTTTTTGTTTTAAACATATTTTTTTAATTTATACTATTTTAACTGCTAATAGAGAAACAAATTTCATAGAGTTTGATAGAAAGTTTTACAAGATACAAAGGAAAATTACATTAATCAGTGGCAGTTACTACATATTAAATTTAAAGTTGAGGGGTAAATTAACGCCACGAATATTTAATAACGATAGGATGAGATGACATACAACTTTTGGTAAGCAAAACATTAAATGGCTAATGAATATTAATAATATTAGATAAGAACATATTTTAAATTTTCGTCTTAATTTAGTTTCGTTTAATACAGTTACCAATCTACCAAAGAAAAATTCATTACTGGTCTGTTAAAGACTTAAGCAGTGCTGTACTCAAAAGGATGATATCGGTAAATAGTAAACCTACCCGAGTCTAATTTAATTCTTCAATTTATAACTGAACTGCCTTTTATAACGTCGGCTGACAAAAATAATTTATAACTCAATTAGTAATTTAAATAGTTGACCATTCAGTTAAAATGAAATAAAAATGTATTAACATTGGTATGCAACAAACACTGGTGTATATAAAAAAAAACAGTTATCATAATTTTTAATCATTTTTGATAAAATTACTCTTACGTTACATTTCTTTGTTTTTTTACTAAACTTATACCTCGGAACCTAGTTGGTTAGGGCAATTTGGGCCGATCACCCAATTGGTTCGAAAAAAGATGATCCATGCGTCAAAGGGTAGTAAAAGTCGGTCCACCCACCAACCCGCATTGGACCAGCGTGGTGGGATACGGTCCAAACCCCCTAATGGATAGGGGTGTATTAGGGTAGACCAATGTCCAGCAGTGGACTAAAACAGGCTGATGATGTACGATGTATGTATACCTCGGAATACCTTTTCCAAAGTACTAGAGGTAAAATGTAATGTACTAATCGGAATACGGTTACACCCGAACTGTCAATGAATGATCGTATTAAATTAGTTACAATTCACATTTTTTTAATATGCAACTCGTTTATTTAATGTCAAACGTCAAAATGTTAAATGTCATTAAATAATATAGAGATGTATAGGTACTGAAGCTCTTTAAGAGAGCATGAAAATTTAATTATTTGTTTATTTATGTTTTTCACACAAAAACGGTACAAAGGCGGCTTAATGCCGATAGCATTGTCTACCAATCAACCTTTGGGTGGTTAAGAAAATTGAAGGTTTACAAAATAAATACAAACTTTTAAACAAAATTAAAATTACAATTGAACGAGTTGTAAAGCTTACTGGCAGTCCCCAATGTTGGGTAATTGATGCCATCGTCTATAAGTAAACCAACGTTTTAAGTCCCTTCTTGCTTTGAGACTAAAAATGTTACATCTTATTAATCTTCATTACACACGCAACGGTGCCTTCAAAGCAAAGTAAGAAAGACCAAAAGAGACCTGATTAAATATACAGTGAAAAATTAATCAGACCAACTAGTTTAGTACCCCTGTGCTTTCTGAATAAAATCGTAGTGTATAAACACTACTGCATTCCAGCTTGGAGGGCACCATAAACCGCGTAATTACTGAGTAAACGAATTGTAACATCTAATGTCAGTAGAAAGTGGTATTGTAGCGTTTTACGCCCTTTCATTATAGGGTGGATTTATCTTTTTACCGTCAGATGAGGATCCCTTGTCTGGTCACAATTAATCAAAAGATAAACACAAAATCTGATAGTGAAAAAGTTACAAGTAATTCCAGATAACATTTATTCATCGACCACTAAATTGTCCAATTTTAGTGACATTAACTTAATAACCTCTTACCATTTCCGTAACCGGTCCGGAAGTAATTATGGCCCATTTTCACTATATTCTACTGAATAATGTGTAATGTAAAGGTATTGTAATACCTCAAAGATAAAAATAAACGTTCAAATATTTGCTACTTATATTGAAATATGTCTGCACTTTGCCATAATGTAATTAAAATAAGTAAGTCACTTACAATTCTATTAAAATTGTTTTAATACTTTCATTGTTTACGCGATCTGTAATAAAAAAAGTGTTCGTGTACAGGTACATCAGAATAAAACTTCTTTATGACGTTATTTTCAAAAATAATTTACTATATGCACTTTAGAAATTGGTTAAATAAAGTTTAATAAAAGGCTTTTTATTATTATAGACATAAATAAATTCTACAATTATTTCATTTGCTTATTTACTACAAAGATTATTACTGAATTTCATTGATTAATAGAATTATTACTATCATACTACCTCCGTAGCCTAGTGGTATGGGTTGCGTTAGAAACCGTAGGTCGTGGTTCGAATCCTGCGGGGAACCAACAAATTTTTCTTGTTGTTTCCTAGTTGGTTAGGCAATTTCGGCCGATCACCCAATTGTCTGAAAAGTAAGATGATCCATGCGTCGGATGGGCATGTAAAAGTCGGTCCACCCACCAACCCGCATTGGACCAGCGTGGTGAATACGGTCCAAACCCCTAATGGATAGCGGTGTATTAGGAGGCCTATGTCTAGCAGTGACTACCAAGGATTATAATATATTACTATCATTGATGTCGTTATTATATAATTGTCTTATATAATGGCTTATGGTAACTGAAATACGAAATATATTGTTTACACAACTCTCGCTGGAGAAAGTATACTTCGAATCACGCGTAGGGATAAGAAAGAGATGGTGTGTAATAAAATTTGACGTAACAAAGAAAATGTTACACTAAATTTTTTCCAACCCCTGATAAAGAAGTTTCACTAATAAAACATTATTTTACGGATTATCGTCGCGTTTAATTGCTTTACAATTATATGATAATGAACAAATTGAACGCGGTAAAATCCATAAAAACCTTATTATTTATCATGAATAGTATTCGTAAAAGCAACAGAAAGTATTATAGAAAGATGTTTACACAGGACTGAAAACTTCAATTAGCATGTAGCGACCTAATTTCCCGTGCAGTGGCAATGTCCTACCCATTTGGAATGTATTAACAGCATCGCAGAGACGAGGTTCACATCCGGCGCAAACATTCTACGTCACCATAACTGCAGATAAAAAGGTTGATATCCGATAGGGACGTTTATGTGTTTTACTTTATCAAGTGTGTATACAATTACATACATAATTTTTTTATGGCATACGCAGGCAGACGAGCAGTCGGAGCCACCTGATGGAAGTGATCACCAACACCCATAGACATTAGCAATACCAGTGGTATCGCCAACGCGCTGCCTACCATGAGACATAGGATGTTAAGTCTCGTTTACTCAATAAATACGCTGGCTACGGTGCCCTCTCAATCGGAACACAGTAGTGTTTTCACACTCACTGCTTTGGGCAGAAATAGGCACTGCGTGGTGGTATGCCAGACGGTCTCCTTTAAACAGGAGACCTATCACCGGTGAATAAAATATCTTGCAACAAGTTTTGGATTGTTTTATGCACTATTAAATATACTTACTGCAGACTTATATTATCATGTATTTTATTTCTTATATATTACTTGTATATTGTAAACTTGTTAATCAGTCACATTAGAATTATCATAATTATTTTTATTATATAGTAATAGATTAAAACTTACAATTGAAGTAATTTATTACAGTCGATCATTTCTGTCCAACCCGGGACGATCGTAGTCCGTTAGCTAGACGATCAAATTATAAAAATTCGAATAATTTATAAAAGAAAAACAGTACAACATATGTTTCTCAATTTTAAATAATTTGGAGCGACAAATGAGAATGATGAATTTACTTTTATTTTTTTTAATGAAAATTATTAACAAAGATTTTTAACTCCACAAGACTCTAATACAAAATGACATACCCTAAGGATGCTTATGTTTAAAATATTTAGTCCTTTTGGTATAGCTGTTAGCATTTGTAGTTACTCAAGTGATTATTTGTAGTAATTATGGTTACTTAGCAACATTTGCTTTGCAAGAAATTGTAAGATATTTGGTTTGAAATCGTCTTAACTAAGTATATTTTGTCCGCCATAATAAAAGAACTCTTAGTCGAAATGTTAAATGAATTAAACTGAAAATATGAAGTAAAAAAGCAGAACAATATGCAAAATAAATTTATCAATTAGTTTAACAATTAATCTACACAAAGTTATGATTTATTTTATTGAATAGCTACACATTAACCACTCCGTCGGCAATTATACACTAAGGTAATATTTTAAGCGTTATCGCATCCAACAGGAACTCAGCATGACAAATCGTTCCAAAATATAATATGAATTGTTATTGGATGCGCAACGATAAGGCTGATAAATGTCTACATATATTGTGCATAATCAAAGTTTGATAGGAACTTAAGTTAAGTTGCAATTATTAATTACTAGATTTAATAAAGTAACAAGATAGCTAAAAACAACATGATACTCCACTCTTAATATGATAATGCTTCTTCCTTTATAATTGAAACAACTTTAAATAAGTAGATACATAATGATGTATACTACAATTTTCAACTTAAACATTAGGTGTGTTCAGCTTAAATTAATCCCGTATACGTCAATTCCTATACATGATATATTTGTATACGTGCTAATGAAAGCCTTCAAAACGCAGTGGAATAGTATGGATAAGACTTTTAGAAGAAGAGATTTGAAAGGCAAAAAATTTAGGGCAGCCCACTTAGTAACTCACTCAACCACTCATAACAATCATTGTTAGAAAGAAAATATTTACGTCCATTTGATGTGGTTTTATCAAATTTTTACTTAGCATAATTTTTTAAAATGTATTATTTTATGTCTTACACGTTAATCATTTATAATTATTTCTCATTTAACTATAGAAGTTTTATTGCCCATTTGCTAACTCGGTCAATCAGAAAGAATGTGCGCAAGTGTATAATGATAATGTGATCCAAGTGGATTATGGCTGCGGCGGCCGATCTGTATTAGAGATCGGCCGTGTGCAGGATATATTATAATGCACAAGTTTGCCTTTATACACTCAAAGCCGATGGGGCAGATAGCCGGCACGACCGGAGAGGGATAAGGCGCACTTTTTACATACCGACGTTTTGATCATCTTACTTCACAGACAATCGGGTGATCAGCCCGCATTGCCCTTATTAGCTAGGAAACAACAACGAAAATTTGTTGACTTCCCGCAGGATTTGAACCCATGACCTCCGGCTTTTAAAGCGCAAGCGCAAACCACTAGGCTACGGAGGCAGTTAGTTGTTGCAGTAGTTGCCTAATATTATAATGCAGCTAAATAGGATGTTAATCGATAAGTCATGTGGGACGCTAGATAGATTACTAACAAACAAGTTTATGCTGTACAACATGTGTGGGTAAGTTTGTCTAAATCATAATAGATAACGTATTGTGATCGATCGCCAATACAAAATAAAATGGATTTGGAGCAAGATAACATACGGTTCATGAAAAATAGTTTATTCTTGGTCTGTGCAAAATAAAAATAGTTATTACAATATGATAAATGTTATGTAAAACTTATTTATTAAATTAGACTTTATACCACTAGCGCAGATCTGAAATATTTCTACTTTCACTTGAAATATTAATATTTTATATTTTATTTATTTATATTCATTCAAGTCTTTTGTATATTAATTCAACTTCAGCAAAAATTATATACCTGCAGAGCTGAATACCTTCGATTTTCAGTCTCTTAAATGCAAATCATAGTAATGATGTTAAGATCAGGCCACTTGATTACAACTCTGACATAAGAGAACCATAAGCAAGAAACTAAGGCTTACTTTTTATAGGTAAATATAAATAAAGTATACATGAAAACAATTATTGTAAATATACGACTGTGTGGAAATTAAGTAAGCGAACAAATATGTATCATATTTTAATTCCGATAAATTTGATTTTTTTTTTTTTGCTGGATCTCGTGCCTGTGGAGTAAACCTATAGAACATAACCGGTTCGGGCCTGACAGGCGCGTCTCCCCGTAAGTGACTTAACTCACCAAGGGCCCCAGAAGGGGAGCGGGCTTGTGTCACCTTGGTTCCCGTTAGCATGCTGAATCGAGGGCTGCCCGGTTGGGGCCGACGCCTCGGCTCGATTCAGACGCTTTGCAATGATCATTTAATAGCTGAAGAGCTCTATCTAATTGTTATACCACTTCTAAAGCGTTGGCGCTGGGAAGAAGTGGCAAGAAACCCAGCAACGCTCCTATTCTAATATGGTGTTGGCTCAGTGTCATATAGCAAAGGGTGTAATTATCGACCTCACCGGGGGCGATGTCAGGTGTGTGTATGTCCCACACTCAATGTAGGGTGGTCTGGCTACCGTAGGGTGTGCTACCCAAGCCTTGGGCAGTAATTAAATTTTGTATTTAACAAGAAGGGAAAACCATCGCGTCGCCGGCGGCGGGCGGCGAACTCATCTGCGCCGATTAAATTCATCTTAAATTCAACAAATCTAGCGATTGGGAAGGACGGCGTTGTTGTTCATGCTGCCATCTAGGCTAGCATGTTGGTTCTTTGAGGCGGCTGAGGCCGCTGTGCGCTCGAGTCGGCTCCGGCGCTGGCTGTTCACGCGGAACCGCGGTGAGGACGGAGGTGGAAAGCGGTGGTGTTGGATGGGATTGTGGTCGCCTCAGAAGAGGCTTCCCTTGGGCTTCGTGAACTTGCGTTTTGGCGCCTAGGGCAGCGAGGGTTGGCCGTGTGGCCGGGGCGGCAGTTAACGCACGCGGGAGGTTCGTGGTGGCGAGGACTTCTTTGTCCTGGGTCTGGGGACAGGATGCGGTACCGTGGTCCCGAGGCATTTAACGCAACGGGCGTGCAGAACAGTTCTGCGCAGCTGATTAAATACTTGGCGTTTGACACTGCCCTGGCAAAACTGTTAGAGTGAGGCCGCCTCAAAAGTGAGACGGCCAATCCCACACAGCTGCTCGAGTCGTAGATGCGCTTTCCTGAGCGCTCGAGGTGACTCAGCACCATGCCATAAGGCGTTTGGTGCGTGGGTCATCGTTAAACCCTGGACTGGAATTTCATCCTTTTATCGCGGAGTTTCCGCGCATGGGATCTCCTTTAGGCAGCCCCTTTGACCACTGTTCAAGTACGCGCCTCATCCGGAGCGGAATGTGATACTGGTGTTCCTTTTTCCCGGAGGAAAGAGGTCACCTTTCTAAAATCGTCGAGTTCTAATTGTAATTTGATCCTGATTGCTTAGAGGCCCCAAATTTATATCATTGGATAGCCGAGCGTGGTCAACCCATTTTTCCTTCTCGCGGAGGTATTCGGCGGTTTCCTACAGGTAGCCGTGCCCGGGAAGGCTGGGCGGCTGGCGGGGCGAGGGGCGTGGGACGGCGGATGGATTTGTCGCCGGGAGGACGAGATGGAACCTGCTGGGGCAGGTTGGGAAGTCAGGCTTCAGCCTTGACAGGAAGGACGGGTGGGTGATGAGGCGCACCTTGCGCTTCCTCGGATTTGACGGTTTTGAGGTCGTCGGATTTGAGTTTGATGGCCTCGACCTCCATATCCGATTCCGTTAGATGCTAACGTCGATATAATTGTCGCGCTATCATCTCAGGAATGGCTCAGAAGGTCCAGGCGTTTCAGCGGAGTTGGAGCGGGGGACAATGTTCTGCGAACAGGATGCATCCGTCTGTTAATTTGAGGTATACTTTTCGGTGAGTTTTTCAATCGCCTTGGTGTCGAGACCAAAGCGAGTAGATAGCTCCCGGTCGACCATCGTAGTGGCTGTCTTGTTCAGCTGAGGGAGACATCTGCGGCGTCATCTGACGCTCCGTGGACCGGCGGTTGCCGGCGTAGAATACCGCCTCCGGCTACGGCAGGGAGGTGTCTGATTGCTTCTGAACAGGAAACAGAATATTAAAACGTTCGGTTTGTAAAAGTCGTTAAACGACTTGTTCGGCCAAAAACAAATTAAATAACCCTAAGAAAACAAGATTATGCCGCTTAGTGACAAGGGTTAGCAACACATTGTGTTATCAAACGAGTTGCAAACACAGCTGCGTACAAGCCGACCGCTTGAGGTAGCGCAAAACTCCCGATGACGTCCGGGTGCGAAAAGTTTAAGCGCAGGTGCACCTCAAAACGCAGATGGCGCAGCGAGACGGTTTCACGGCGGCGGACGATGACTCGGACGAGCTTGGAGACTTCGGCGAACACGTCGGTCGGGACCGCTGCTGGAGGCGCTCTGATAATTGATATTTATTTAACTTTATACCTTCTGGACTTCCACAAGCCTTTGTCAAACGCAACAAACTGCTTCTAGAGACAATATGCAAGTATAACTTAGAACAATTATTGATAACTTGAATCCATGTACATATTATTAGTTATAATGGTGTTAACACTTTGAACATAAAACATTTAACGATCTATTTTGTAAAATTTTCCAAATGGGTGGAAATAGGAAATATGTTTGAATGATATTTTTGAATGTACAATAGAATCACTTCCGAAAATTCTAAAACTGTATTTAATAGAAAGAGTTTATAAACATTATAATTTTCTTTGTTAAATTTTCAACTCACACTGTCTTATGCGTTAAATTACCTGAACATCTGTGTTAACGTCCTGAGATGTCTGATTAGCATATTGTCTGATAAAAAACGTTTATTAATTTGACAGGAAAGTGAAAGGGATCCTGCGAGTAAGGATCTTTTTAGATAGAAGACCGTTCTTTAAAAGGCATGAATCGCAATATTAAGTATATATAATAACAGCTGTTTCAGTTAAGGTTCTACTGGTTTATTATTGTTAATGTATATTTAGTTGCAAAAAGAAAGAAAACAATTTCGTATTGACGTCAAATATCAGTACTTTATAATCCGACACCAGTTTGTTTTAGTCGCCTGTATTTGTATTTGGTTAGTTAATGTAGAGTAAACTTTTCGATAAAGGAATATTTAATAAAAGATCTATTAAGATAGAAATATGTCCAGCTGTTGATTTAGACCACAGCTGCTTATCAATGTTTAAATTGCTGATATCCACCACTTTGACTAGCTGTCTTACTTAAACGAGCCTTTAGATTTAAAACAATAGAACCAATATAATTAAAGTCTTGAACCTTAATTCTATTAATTAACAAATGAGAAATTATGTAGTGCATAATTACATTACTCTTTATATATATAACTGAAGCAACAATATATTACAATGAATCGCTCACTTAACCGTGCGGAAGACACTGCCCTGACCATGATCCGACGCCTGGATCATCATTTTCAGACAATTGGTGCTCGGTAACTGTCCTACCACCAGAAAACAACGATAACACAAAGTGATGAGAGATAAATTTCGAACTATTAGTTAATAGGACAAAAAGAGGAAAAGTTTCAATTGTTGAACAGAGTTATAATTATTGCCCCGGGTACAATGAGGCATGTAAAAGTAGGCGAACAACAAAAGTCCAACAGATGCGCGTTATACTAGTAAATTGTTATGATTATGATAAATAATCGATATAAGAAATTTAGGACAAAACATCACAATATTGGCATTTGACTGCCTCCTGCATAGTGGAAGGGTGTGCTTTGGAAACTGGAGGTGGTGGGTTTGAATCCTGCGGGACTCAACAAATTTTCATTGTTGTTTCACTTGTTGGGCAAGGGCCGATCCCAATTGTCTGAAAGGTAAGATGATCGTCGGATGGGCATGTAAAAAGTCGGTCCGCCCACCAACCCGCCATTGGACCAGAGTGGTGGGATACGGTTTTATCTATTTTATTTCTTCTTATTGATTAGGGAAGGCCTGTAAACAGTGACTAAACGGGTGATGATGATGAACGGAGCTAAATGATCAGAGTTTCAGAAAATCAAAATAATAATAACAGATTAAAGCCCTTTGAAAAGGGCAACAAAAGTTCATTCGATATTTCACTTAAGGATATCAGCATTGCACTCGGAAAGTGGGGACATCTATCGCATTATAAACGGAGAAACGAAAATCCCTTTGAATTTATTAACCACGTGGTTTTGGATTTTCAAAGATTACCCCATATCATAGAGCCGAAATGTCGTTTTTTCATTGTCATTAACTATAATTTTAAACATCCCAAACCCGCATTGGACCAGCGTTGGGATCCGTCCAAAAAAAAAAATGGAGGAGGCGGCTTTGAGGACCCATGTCCAGCAACGCAACAAACGATGATGATTTATGATGTAACTATAATGTTAATATGTTTTGTTTATGTGTATTGTGCAAAATTCGATTGATTAATTATTTCAAACAATGAGTCCTTCAAATTAGGGTTTAAATCGTTCTACGTCATGCTCCTTATCGATTTGGGTTGGGTCGTTGGGCCTTAAAATTTTAATCAACGCCCAGTTTCTTTTGCGCTGAATCCGTTAATTATTATTACTCAGCTTCACCTCGGGTTTACCGATGTTGGATGAATATTAAGAATATAATATTAAAATATAAATTTTAACCCTAAAGGTTTTTTGGTTGTTAAGAACAATCGTTGTTTGTTTTTCACATATATGATACTTTTGTTATTTTTTAGTATTTTAATTTTTAATTTTTATATTTAAACTATTTATTTAAAGTTTTAAAAATTCCAAGAGTTTTCGAAAAAAAAACAACACCCTAAAGATTTTAAAATTTCATTTATTTTTTGGCCTTACGAACAAGGAAAGGAGGAAAAAAAATCGGTTTAAAATTTTTGGGTTTTTTAAAAATAAAAGTTTTTAATTTAAAAATTTTTAACTAAATCAAATAAAAAATTTTGTTTTGGGTTAAACTATTTTTTAAAAATAAAATTATAAATTTCCAAATGTTTATTAATTTCGTCTAAATTGACATGTTCACAAAAAACAAAATAGTGCTCAAAATAAGGCTTTAAAGTTCATGCGATCTGTTCTGCACATATTAAGGAAAACGTATAACCAAAAACAGCCAGAGATGACGAAAATACTTTTTTTTATTTTGTAATAATTATTGATTCAAAACAACTACTTAATATCTAAAGATAGCAAGCTAAAATTGCGTTTTTGTGTTGTTTTAAAAAATCATCATACCATTAGGCTTTACTTAATGTTTTAGAACATGTTAAAAGTAAATTATTACGATTAACAAGACGTAAAGTGTCGCTAACTGACAATATTGTGATTAATCGGTGTGAAATTAACCCTGAAGTGATAATCCAGTTAGAGATGGGTGTCCCTGATTTCGTTGTAATAAATTCATCCAGATTCGGGCATCTGGTCAGATAAATGGCTGCCAATTTGTACAGTATTTTGATCACATTAATCCTTTTGAAAGACACAGTGACTGCTATTATATGTATATAAAAGTCAATCTAATATCGCATATTTATATAATATATAAGAATATAATATATAAATATGCAATATAAGATATTATATATAAGTATTCTGCGTTCATTGTGTATTATATGTATATTAATCCCGATGATTCCGACTCTTTCGAGAGTCTATTGAAATGAGGCAGAATACGCTGACAAAGTGAAAATGGATTTAAATAATAATGCTAATTGATAGACAAAAAGGTAACACGATATTTAGCAAAACTGACAGCTTTTTCGGCTGTACTAAAATAATTTAAGGTATTGAAATTATATCTAAGCAAAAAGGTGTCATTAGTTTTACAATATACTCAAAAGCTTCTGCAATATTGTTTCCTTTAGCGAATTGCTAGCCATATCATATAACTCCTTGCTATATACCCTTAAAACTTTTTTTACATACTAATATAGCGCAATTTACGTGGTGTAACGAGCCATTGCCAATTGTACTTGTTTTAGACGATCCACATGGCCAACGGCCGTGGCAGATGTTTCAGCCGAAAGGAATTTAAAGAAGACAACTCCTTAGCTAATGTCATTCATAGCCTAGTGGTATTGGTCGTTGCTATACAAACTGGAGGTCATGAGTTCGATTCCTGCGGGTTTAAACTTTGTGTTATTATTTTTTTCTGGTTGATTAGAGATATAAGCGGAATGCCTGATTCTCTAAAATGTAAGATGATTTACAAATCGGGTGGGCATGTAGGTTAGTCCAGGTTGCTAAAGTCTTTTGCAGTCTTTAAAGAACCACTGCACTCTAATTTAATGATGACTGACTTCATTGGGCATTGGTTCATCATGCATAAAAATTAATAGACGCTCCTAAATCATCATCTTACGTAACGCTTTTGCGTATTTTTTATTGCTTACGAAGGCAGACGAGCAGACGGGCCACCTGATGGGAAGTGGTCACCGACGCCAATAGACATCGGCATTACTAGTGGTATCACTAACACGCTGCCTACCGTGAGACATAGGGTGTTTAGTCTCGTTTACTCACTAAATACGCTGCCTACGGTGCGCTTGGAACACAGCAGTGATTTCCTACTACTACTTTGCGACAGAAATAGGCACCGCGTTGGTACCAACCCAGACGGTCCCCAGTAAAGAGAGGACCTACCACCAGTCAACAGCGTAGCTACTTATATAAAAATCAACTTAATTAATGAATGTTGTGCTTCCGTTTCAGTCACAGTAACAAGCACAGCTAAAACTTTTGCACCTGTAAAGTGACTTAAAACGACTATAGTTAACAAAATTAATAAATCGATTAAACAGATTTCTGCAATTACTCATGTGTAGATTTAAAACATGAATTTGTGTTTTTTTCTATCTACATAACAAAACATACATGACGATCGCCAGATAACTCTATCTTGTACAGTTTAGGCTCAGTATCATCATCATCATCATCAGCCACTCAGTCCACTACTGGACATAGGCCTCCCCTAATACACCCCTATCCATTAGGGGATTTGGACCGTACCCCACCACGCTGGTCCAATGCGGGTTGGTGGGTGGACCGACTTTTTACATGCCCATCCGACGCATGGATCATCTTACTTTTCAGACAATTGGGTGATCGGCCCAAATTGCCCTAACCAACTAGGAAACAATGAAAATTTGTTGAGTCAAACCCACGATCACAGGTTTTTAAAGCACACGCCCATACCACTAGGCTACGGAGGCAGTCTCAGTATACAAATAGTAAATCGTAAGACAGGATACATCCACTCGCGAATCTAAGGCATAGAATGTAAAGGCATGTCGCGTTCTACCAAGCTAAAATGTTTGCTAGTACTTAAAACCTTTTTTCAGAAGAAATATAAAACATGACGTGCTTCTAAAAAATCTGTCAAACAATGTCAGACGACTGCAATCATTATTTTGTTTTAAAGCAACATTGTTGAACGCACGATGGTTTCATTTTCTATACATTTAACTTAAATGCAAATTCCCCACATAAATCAAAACTACAATATGCAATTTTTAATATTTTTAACCTACTTCGTCTTGGGACAAAGTCAATAAAACACAAAACTGAAAATATAGAATACGATTGTTTTGTTTTTCTTCTTCACGCAGTTACCAAAGAATATCGTCGAAGAAAATGTTGTTCGAGAGCTAAATATTTTCTTTATTGCTCACAAAGCGACTTACAAAAATATCGCTAATTAAATCTCTTTGCATACCATGTCGACAAAAATGCTTTCTGTTTCAGACTATAAGATAAAGGTACCCGTCAGGTGCTTGTTTATTGCAGTAATTTATATACCAGTGAGCGTCGAAAAAGTGGAATAAAATAATTTCAAATACGAATTTCTATTACTTCTAGATCTTCAAACAATCAATTATACATATGTACGTGTAACGCCATATCCAATAAAGTTTACCTCACAGAATCAAACACGCGATAATACGTTTCACGTTTTAGTTCTGTTCATCTAGATCGTAACATTCCTAACATACCGACCTATATTACTGCTATTAACAAAAGCATTCATTTAGAGTTTAGTTACAGTAAAGTAATTCGCTGTTACTTCAATTACGACCCTTATTTATAATGATGACATAATAGCAAACAAAGATTGTTGCCACATAAAATATTTAACAAGATAAACAACAGAAACAGGAAAGAATCGTAAAAACAAAAGTTTCAGCATAATGGGTAGAGATTATGAATTCACAAGCCGACTTTCCTTAAGGCTGCTTTAGTACATATATAATTATACGTATAATCATCTATAACAATCTATAAAAATAAATAAAACTGTATGGTCTGTTTATAACATTGTCTTAATATGTTGTTACAAACAGACAATGTATATGTTGTAACCGTTTTTAAATGATCTCAATGTGACATATAATCGATACATGTAACAAAACAACATTTTTAAGATTATTGTCTGTCTGTTTTCTAGCTTATTCCTGGAATAGCTGGTCCAAATTAGACAGTACTTGCACAAAAAGAAGTTTTTTCACAAAGAGTAACAGAATTATTATTTATTTACCACGCGGACGAAGTCACGCGCGTCAGCTTGTACTGTATAAATATTACAAAGTACAATACTAATATATTGTTTAGTACTAGTAGGTTTTTAAGTCTGAAGAATTTGTTTCGTGTGAGTAGTATTAATTATTCTTTAAATAATTAATAATTAATACTAATCACGAAACAAATTGTGATAAAATTAATTCTGTTATATGTGAGGGAGCACAAAAAATATAACATATTAAAGTTTTTAGGGGGGAAAACCTTTGAAGCAATAACTTGGTTACCACGATGTAGAAATTCTATATCTACAGAACTTAAGCTCTGATATATATTAATTTGAAAAGAATCTTAATAATATTAATTTATATTTTCTTTATGATTAAAATAATTCTAAGCCTTGGATATCCTTGATCCAATCAATTAGGTGAAAAATACTTAAATTCGTTAACTATTGTTACCACTTACATTAGAAGAGTTCAATTTTAACTAACATGATAGAAAAGGCAGTTTTACTATATTTTAACTGTCTGTGATAGAAACCTTAATTCTCGTTATTCCTGAGTCTGTTATACGTTTTATTTGTAAGCTAAATTAAACACCACATCTATTAAAATATTTTTCAGGCTTTTAACGAGATTATTAACGTGGAAAGTGTCTAATCTAGGCTTTCAGGTGCTCCAGTACGTTTTTTAATTGCTTTGTAAACCCTTTGAAACACCTTGTTAAGAACATAAGACCTCTTGTACTAACTTCATGGTTTTATTACTATTTATATGTAACTTAATGCAGCGCACAAAGCAATTTTAATAATTTATGTAAAATACTTTGATGCTCCGATCAGGTACTTCCGGCCAATTACCGGCCGCATTGTGCTCATGTATATTGACTAATATAACTTTTAATGTTGCTTGTTTCATTTAATAATAATCTTTTCAGTATTGCGGAATAGAACAAAAATTATAATGACGAGTGTTAGACTAGGGTTACTAATGAAATAATTTCTGCCTCCGTAGCCTAGTCGTATGGGTGTGTGCTTTAGAAACCGGAGGTCGTGGGTCCTGAGGGGACTCAACATATTTCCATTGTTGTTTCCTAGTAAGATGGGGCAATTTGGGCCATCGCCCAATTGTCTGAAGTGTAAGATGATCCATGCGTCAGATGGGCATGTAAAAAAGTCGGTCCACCGACCAACCCGCATTGGACCAGCGTAGTGGGATACTGTCGAAATACCCGTAATGGATAGAGGTGTATTAGGAGAGAATTATGGCGGGCATCGGATGAATGAAATTATTTTATAAATAATTTTAATCCCAATCAATAAAGTTTGTTTTTAGTTTTGACATTGGCATTTTTAAGTTTTTAAACGTAAATAAACATATTTCTGCGTTATTTATATAAATTAACGATTACACTCATGTAAACAGTGACAAAACCCCCTAATAGATAGGGGCGTATTAAGGGAGGCCTGTGTCCAGCAGTGGACTATCACAGGCTGACATTCAAAACGAATTGTTTATTTTTTAAATTTAAACTTTGAACTTAGAAGATGTTTTTCAGGAAGTTTTCTGCAAACACAAAACTTTTATTGCATAAAAATGATACGAAGAAAATACTACAATTAAAAAAAAAAAAAACTTTTATTTAAACATTTACTTTATTTTAACAAATGTAATTAATAAACAAAAAAATATGTACATTAGCCAATGAAAATGTTAAAACTTTACAAAAAAAGTTGCAATAAATGTACCATTCCATAAAACAAAATTAAATAGAGTTCTCATTTTGTGACTATACTGATAACATTAGAGCCGGGAATAGGAAACAAAGTTTGATTCTAATTACAACATTCGAACTGAAAATTCTAACTAAATAATATCGTTATTTTGAGCTGGATGTATGTTAATCTAAAACTATATATCGCTGAGTTAAAACATAAATATTTTAGCATAAATATTGAGTTAGAAAGACATTATATCAATAAACAAGTTATATACTCATTGCTAAATAAACCTCAGCCATTTCGTATGAATAGCTATTTTAACTTTTGTGATATTTGTTTGTATACAGTGTTTCCATAAATATATTAGATATGTCACTTGGGACTAATCAAAGTAAATATTTCACAGGATTTACTTAAAACTATAGGCTTAGAGCAATCATGTCCGCACGTAGTCCACTACACATAATAATTTTAAGATTAAACAAAATAATAACTACAGGGGTCATTATGATAGTTAATTGGAGCACATGTTTATTTTTATTCAATATACAAAGCAATTACATATCTATATATCTATTGCTAATAAAGCTTATATCTATAGGGTTACCACCCTTCTCCCTCGCAAAGAGAGAAATGAGCTAGAGAACATTTATCTGTATCCGGATGATTTTGCTTAGGGCCAAAATCTTAAATGACATGAGAAATAAATTATTAACCTCACTGAAAACCATAAATACCACGTACAATTGAAATTCAACCAACGGGTATCTGAGTATAAAAGTATTACTCAGCTATTTTGATTTTTCTCACCGTCTTTTTTAGCTTACTTTTACGAAAAATTAAAGGAATTTGTTTGCTTTTATTTCTTTAACCTCATACAATGCAACCGCTCAAACTATTGATAAGAAAGGAAAACATGGAAGCGTAACCCAAACCTATGTAGCAATAAAGAATTGGCATGTCCCACAGATATTATAACATTACTAGCGATCCGGTAGCTAGGCGAATAGAAAATATACGCAAAATATTATGCATGTTTTATACAAATGAGCCTTCCTCTTCAATCACTTTATCTATTAAAAAAAACCGCATCGAAATGCATTCGGTAGTTATAAAGATTTAAGCATACATACGGATATAGGGACAGAGAAAGCGACTTTTTTATAATATGTAGTGATAACAATGTAATTCATACTCATCCTGTGATAGTCCACTGCCGGACAAAGGCTTAATCCCCTCTATCCATTATGGGGTTTTGGACCATATCCCACCACACTGGTGCAATGCGGATTGGTGGGTGGACCGAGTTTTTACATGCCCATCCGACGCATGGATCATTTTACTTTTCAGACAATTGGGTGATCTGCCAAAATTACCATAACCAACTATTCGAACAAACCGATTCGAACCTACTACCTCCGGTTTCTAAAGCATACGCCAAAACAACTTGGCTACGGAGGCAGTTGCAATAATGCAATTGCGATGTCTTTATTTATGCAGTCATAACTTTCAGCTCAACAAATTTAATTCGGCATGTGTTAAAGTTTGTTCTTCACCACCAGTTTTATTGTTAGGCTCGGGGTTTCGCTCGGGGTCGGGAGTTGCAAAGTTTATTGGGGCCTGAGTTAAGATATTGCAGCGCATCTAATTCAGGTTTTATAAGCCGTCAGTGTGCATTTGTGTTGGCATATAGATACAAATTATGTTTCTTGTGTAAATAACTTACTACTTAAAAATTATACTACTTCAATTTTTGATTGTTTTTGTGTCAAATATATCAAGATTTGCACTTCTGAACTCACTAGCTGAAAGCTGCACGGGTATTTATGCTCGGAATATTTGGCTCTCAGCCTCCTATTTCTTTAGCTTTGGGTTTTTCACGACGTGGAGTGATGACGATAATGATAGCCTGTACGATTATGGACTGTGATGACGATAATGATGGCCTGTACGAATATGGACTATGAATGACGCATGGATTATCTTACTTTACAGGCAATCGGTTTAACAGCCCGCATTGCCCTAACCGACTAGGAAATAACTTAGAAAAGTAGTCGAGTACCCGCAGGATTTGAACGCACGACTTCCGAAATTTAAAACGCAGGCCAACACCACTAGGCTACAGAGGCAGATAAAAATATAAAATATCTGTAAAGCCTTTGCCTTTTAAAATATATGTCAATTTCCTTAACAGGAGCCGCAACAATTTGTTATTCCGGTTCACCAAATTTTCAAAATGGACCAACATTGCTGGCAAGTTTATTAACAACTACTTGTTATTTGTTGACTTTCATTAATCAATCGGTCGAACTTGGATTCAATTTATTAACTACTACAAAATGTGTTACAGTAAACTGGCTTGCTATAAAACTTTGCAAATGAAAAATTTAATTATCGTTTAAGCCAATAAACCATGATTTAATAAAAGAATTTACGGTTTCTTCATTATCATCATCATCCCGTGTTAATCCACTGCTTGACATAGGCCGCCCCTTTTGCATGGCTTCTCCATTAGGGGGTTTTAGACCGTATCCCATCGATGCGGATTCGTGGGCTATTACTTTATGTGGGGTGGGTAGTTGTTCCTGCATTATATCGCGTTTCATTTGTTTTACGGGCATACTGGTGGTCGACTATCAAAAGTCTATCGTCTTTTCCTTTTAACCACTTTATCCATTATAAAATAACCACTACAAAATCAGTTGCGTATTTTTAATGATGTAAGCATACACAACGACAAGCGAAACGACTTTTGTAATGTAGTGATTACATTCGCTTCTATCTTCTAGGCATATGTTATTGACAATTAATAAATCATATTTAATTACATGAGATTTTATAGAGTAAATAATTTATTAACTTTGAAATAAATTTAATCAATTATTGTATTCAAACGAAAAGGATTATTAATTGTATCGTATTATGTATTTAGCTTAGAGTATAAAATAATATACACTTATATAATATAATAGCAGACCCTGCCACGTGTTGCTGCGCTAGGATTTATTTACTTTACATTTAAAAACAACTTAAGGGCTGAAGATAAACGGAAAGAGAATATCAGTCATCACCATGTTTTATTAGATAAATGTAATTTGTAAAAAAACAGTGACCTCGATGATGCTACTGTTACACCTGAATACAATGAAAAAATCGATTGGATGAATGTTTAAAGTCAACAGACTGAAGACTGTTAGTCATTATATTCGTTCTGTTGATATCGTGCAAAATTCTACTTAGATTCCTATTAAAAATGTTATAATTTTTATGGATAAGGAGCCCTACCACCAAAAACATAATTTTAACGTATTAATTCCAATGTTATTAAAAAACAAAGAAGTAAAGTTGATTACATGCGTCGTCAAGCGTAAGGAAACAATTATTGAATGAAATAATAAATAACGAATATTTACAGTACCTACAATTGTGTCCGCCATTAAATATGTCATCTATTTCCTTCATATAGGATACACCATGACTTTTATTAAGTTTTGCTCTGTAAAAATCCTACAATTTACAATTTTACACGCATGTTAGAAAGCTATTTTAATCATTACTTTTTTTTTATTTAATGGCCTGGTATAAAATAACGACGTTATAAAGTTGCATTTTTGTTTTTACGATAGATAATAATTATTATAAAATTACATGACCAAAAGTAATTAATAACTAATTAACTGCCTCCGTAGCCTCGTGGTATAGGCGTGTGCCTTAGAAACTGGAGGTCGTGGGTTCGAATCCTGCGGGGACTCAACAATTTTCATTGTTGTTTCCTAGTTGGTTCGGGCAATTTGGGCCGATCACCCAATTGTCTAAAAAGTATGATGATCCATGCGTCGGATGGGCATGTAAAAAGTCGGTCCACCCACCGACCCGCATTGGACCAGCGTGGTGGGACACGGTCCAAAATTCCCTAATGGATGGAGGTGTATTAGAAGAGGCCTATGTCCAGCAGTGAACTATCACAGGCTGATGATAAAAAGTAATTAATTTTAAGCAATTACTTTTTATTGTCCCAATTCATAACATTATATTAACGAAAAGTTGATACTATTAAAAAGCGCCATCTACAGACACACACAACGCAACAATAGATATCGCCAACTGTATCAATCGTTTTGTAGCTAACATTTTGCATCAAATAATAATAAAAAATAAATTGTTGTAAAACATTATTGCGATTATAAATTAAGATGTAAGCTATTCTATCTTTTAAGTTGGATTTAACTGAACATGGTGGGCTACTATATTTTTAAATCAATTAAGTATTTTAGGAGTTCATCCCGGGCAAACATCTTGACATGAGTTTTATATGTATTAAGATAACAGCTTTAATATCAAATTTCAGAATAAGTAGTAGTTTTGTATTAAAATATTGTTAAACTAAGTTGGATTTTAATGGAAAGCTTACAATATCTTTAAAACCATCAATAGAATTGCTCGTGATTCTCTAAAGCTCTCAGGATCATAAAAGTGAAGCTCTAACTCACTTTAAACATTGGTATTGTCCTTTAGATTTTGCATGAAGGCAATTCCCTGTTGTGAGAACCATAACGATAATAACCCAAAACAAGCGTCACTATCCTGTCAATAACATCAATTTAATTTAAAATTTACAAAGCATCCTTAGAACTTTATAGGTTTAAGATTAAACAGATTGTATAGTGTTAATTTTTGTTCTAATATTTGCCCTTTGTTTTTGTTAGTAAATGGCTACATTGCTTGTATCGTTGAAGCATAGCATTTTAGTGGAGATCATGAATACAAAATTAACAACTATAGTATTAGTAGTATGTATTTTTTCAAATTGTTTGTGGTGGTATAAATTATGTCTTCTGCCTGCAAAAGTTGCGTGAAATCCTTTTTAGATTAATAGAAATAATTCTGGAATTTATATAACTCAACAGTTTCCAACAATTCAGATTTTTTCAGTTTACTAGACCTATATAACTCATTATAATTTGTTACCTAGATCACATTGTACAGGATGAACTGAATTAACTTTCATTGACTAATTCCTTCTCAGACCGTTAATTAATGGCCGCGTTTAAGTAAACAATCAATTTAAAACAGCGTTACAACCTCACTGATTGGATCCATAGGGATTGCTTTAGTCTTCTTCAAAAGTTTCACCACAATTTTTTCATAATTAAACCGAGAAGACTATACTTATTTAGATAAAATAATAAAAACATTGCAGTGTGATGAACAGAGTGTTCTTCTCGTGTCTGAGGTTTATATCTAAATAAAATGTATTAATTTAGAAAAGATAAGTAATTCATCTAGTTTCCATATAACAAGCTTTTCTTAGTTTAGGGTTAGATGATGTTGTGTTAATACACTGTTTCAGTATGAAGGGCACCGTAGCCAACGTATTTACTGGGTAAACGAGACGTAACATCCTATGACTCATGGCAGCGCATTGGTGATACTCCAGGTGCTGCCAATGTCCCCATTGACATTGGCAGGTCACAGATGCCCATGCATCAGTGATTAATTTCCATCAGGTGGCCCGACTTTTCGTATGCTTTCTTAATCAAAACAGATAAGAAACGCTTAACAATTGAGGACCACGTTTCCGACGTCCGAAATGTTTTAGAAATAGGATGCCACTGAACTTTAAGAAAAACTAGTTCAAACAATTCTGCAGACATGCTATATTTTATGTCCATTTTGTTATTCATAATTATTTCTATTGTTTACGCGAATATTATACATTATTAAATAAAATGACTTAACGGATTTTATCGCGTTTATTTTACATTTTTAAATTCCCGACGTTTCGAACACTTTCCAGTGGCCGTGGTCACGGGGTACATTGAGATGTCATGCGTCTTGTTGCCAGTGCTGAAGCGGGGTTTTCAGATCTTAATTTTAATTGATTATGGATCTTAATTTTAATGAATTATTTTAGCTCTACTCAAACCTATGCAAAATGAACTGGTTTTAATTTTACAGCCACAGTAGTATTATGCTTGGTTTAAATTTTAATTTATTAATTATGGGTCCCAGGCAGGTGGTTGAACCCAACCATTTTCACTATTGAAATTTGAATTTTTCTAATCTCAATAGCCTCACGGATCATCCTTGGTAGGAATCGGTGTTCTTTAGCGAGGATTTGTGGTCGATCAAATCCGATGCAATGGTTTGGGTGATTTAAAGTATGGTCACACGCTGCCGACTTGTTGGGTCTTTTATGTTTAATGTCAGCTATGTGTTCCTTCACGCGGTGTTATGCTCGCTTTGTCTGTCCAATATAAGAGAGGCCGCAGTCACGATATAGCTTGTACACTCCTGGATCTTGTAAAGGAATATTGCACTTGACAGGTGGTAGGAATTGACCAATCTTCCTCAGCGGTTTGAAATAAGTTTTGATTGAAGCCCGCCTCAAAATGTAGCCAACTCATTTAAAACTGACTTACTTATCAGATTGATTAGCGAATTTGTGGATCGATAGCTTAAGTTAAATGACTTTTTGGTTAAATGTGTTAAATGAATGGTGTGTCTTATCATCTAGTGCGAAACGAGTCTTTTTCACATACAATTATTATTATGAACTTCGTCCCCATTTCGAGGATCGTACATCTGAATCCGCTATTCCCCACCATAGAGAGAATCTACAAGGACTCTATCTAGGACTAATAGAAGAAATTAATAAAGGAAAGGAACAATAACCGTTAACTTCGTTCGGAAAACACATACGTTTGCTGTTTGTACTACTCGACCTTTTTGCATTTAGTCATGAATTGAATTTAGCAGGTGGACATAAAAATTACATGAAGTGCATGTCAATATAACGTATTAACGAACCGGTGCCGTATTATTCTATATACAGCGTAAATTTTTCGGCGAGAACACAAAGGTTTACACAATTTTGACGACACTCCAACTCTTCAAACGATTAAGAACTGGGTTGTTAAGTTCGAGGAGACCGGTTTGACGTTAGATAAAACGTGACGTCCTTAGGCGATTGGGTCGCCCAAGGACGTCACGTCTGGAACTAAAACATAGACACAGTGACACAGTCTATTCGCGAAAATCCGACACAGTCAACTCGTAAGCGCGCCAGAGCATTAAACGTATCCAGGACATCGTTACAACAGATTTTGAAGAAAGATTTACATATGCACCTTACAAAATTCAGTTGGTTCAAGAATTAAGAAACTGATGGTAATCAAAGACAAAATTATGCGAATGAAATGTTGAATCGGTTTAACGGGCATGTTAGTAAACAAAATTGCCGCTATTGGAGCCCCATCAATCCAAACCTTAAGCATCAGAAGCCCTTACATAGTCCGAAAGTGACTGTTTGGGCCGCAATATCAGCCCATGGTATCCTAGGGCCTTACATCTTTGAGGATGGCAGAGTGGCTATGATCGAAAAGTAATTCATACCAGGATTCAAAATTTTTCAGGCTTTAATGCCAGGACGTGGTTTTAACAGGATGGGCCACTTCTACACCTCTAACACTGCTAGCCCGTTATCCTTCAACTTTTCCTGCAAAGTGATCTCTAAGAGGGGACCCCGATGGATTTTTACCTTAAGGCTAAAGTATACGACACAAACCGCAGTCAATTGAGGCCCTAAAAGAAAACATCCGCAGAGAAATGACAAGTATTTCAACAGTTACGTGCCGCGCAGTGATCGACAATTTTAGACGTCGTTTGCAAGAGTGCCGTGATCGCAACGAATCACATTTAGATGTTATTTTCAAAAAATAATTCCGTTTTTAGCCTTTTTGTAAATAAAAATTTAATTCATAATGTAATTAGTTTTATTTTAATATTTTTTTTCATATCAAAGGACTTATGGGCCACCCTGTATCGTCCGTTTCAGAGAGCTCTAGTGCCTGACATAATGTAGTATCAATATTTGCTTGATATCTAATAACCGTCTTATTCCGTGTATTATTCCGTGTATTACGTATTCATTTTAGACATATACATTTTTTAATATTAATGTTACCCCATTTTTCGCTTTTGATATTATTGGTAAAACTGGTTTTCATTTAAGCTTTATGTAGTGTAAGCTTAAGTAATTTTCCGATAAGTTCGGTATTTAAGTTTTACTCTGGTATGCTACTTAAATAAAGAATTTCTGTGCTTAGTTATAATCTTATTTTATCATGTCCTTGTTTACTGAATAAGTATTCTGAATATGTAATTATGTTAGTAATAAGTAATTTATCAAACTATGACAGTATCTGTTCGCTCTCACAGTGGTTAAAACTGATATCTTGTCTATTTACTATTGCCGCTGGGCTCAGGTTTTGCTCAGAAATAAAACTGGATTTTGATAAGGCAGACAGACCAATGACAACTTAATTAAAACGATAGGGCCACAAAGATACCTTTAAACAATTTTGTAATTTGCATAATAGTTTAATTATGTTTACCCTTTTATTATCTTTTTTTATAACCTTTGCTTCAGAGCAGGACTGAATGACGAACTTTTCATTACTCCCTTTAAACTTCGATAATATTACAGATGCTGCAAAAACTGTTGCCCAATAATTAATAATTCCAAAATCATTCTATTTATGTGGCAGGAAAATATAAGTAAAAGAATACGTGAGCACATTTAATAGGTTTCAAATCAAAACCTTCTGTACAAAATCTTGCTTAAAATTAAATTTCATCATCATTTTTAGAGCGTAAATCACTGTATTGGATAAAAAAAGTCACTTTCTTTGTCCCTATGTAGCATAAATCTTTAAAACTACGCATTGGATTATGGTTTTTATAGATAAAGTGATTGAAGAGGAAGGCATAATATTGTAGAGAAACGATGATAAATTTATGTATTTTTCCATCGATTTTACAGATATCAGTATTGCATTGCCGTGCCAGCCGACGTAGGTCATTTGTAAAATATATTTGACTTTCGAACTATCACGGAATACTTAAATTAAAGATTCATAAAAAAAAAAATATTTTTTTGTGCCCTAATCTGTTTCAAGCGAAGATTTTTATAGATTTTAGTCTTTTCTTGTAATACATTTGGTCACTCATTGAATATTACGGGATTAAAGTAAGTCAGCGTTACGTGTTTAAGCTATATGGCAAAGATAAGTCTCGTTCGTGGAAACCAAACGTTTAATGGAGTCCCTTTGGTCAACCGATTTTAGAGAGCGATGTCTAGTACAGACACGCAATTTCACGCTGTTTCGATAGAGCTTATTTTGGAACCGCTTTCATTATGACTACAAACACTAACTCCACTTCAACCCAATTTCTAAAACAGAAGGATACAAGAAAAGGTATAGGTAAAAAATAATCACTAAAAGCTATAGGTAAAAGAACCATCTAAGTCATTGTTGTTCTTCCGTCGGCAACCATTTTCTTATAATGTATCGTGTGTACAATGATTTAATAAAACTGATTCGAAGCTATAATTTATTATATATGTTTTATTAAAAAAATATGTCTTGGTTTACAGGAGTACGCTCAAAATAGGAAGAAATAATTTTGAGGGAGAGGCCCACAAAAGGATTCGGAAGGGCTGGACAGCTTTTCATAAGGTTTGTCCAGTTTTCTCGTCACCCATCACACAGTGCCTAGAATCGATAGTCTACAATCAGTGCTCCTATCAATTATGATCTTCGGTGTCCAGACTTAGCCATAAGGTTTGATCGGATCAGTTAGCTGAAGTGGCAGTGGGCCGATCATTAAAGCCACAGAACTGACGACCGCTGGAGACGGAAAGTTCTAGATTGGAGACCGAGGCTATGCAAACGTAGTGTGGGACGCGCTGCGGACTGATGGTGACGACATTCACGAAGTGGCCGTGTGGGCTAGATGAGAATAGCCGAAGATTGAAAGCGATGGAGGGCATTAGGAGAGGCCTAATGGGCTATTATGTGCCGATAATGATGATTTAAAATATATTCTAAAATTTCACTGAGTAAAATGTTTTTACAATATTTTAAATATTACAAGTAATTAAAATGTTGTGAATCTTAATATTTACAAAGCATGTACTCATTTAAAAAATAAAGGGCAAAACTTTGTTTTGTTATACTGTGAAATTTTTATTATTTAATTAAAATTTACAGAACAAACAAGAGATAACGTATGATGGATTACTCTCCAATTTAAATTCCCGATGATTAGTGAGATTTAAAACGTGACATTCCTGTTGTTCCAAAATTGACATAACTGTAAAAATATTTGATTTATTTGCATTTACTTTTTCGGACTCGTTATGCCTTTATCCGCTGTTTGTTATAGTAATAACTTCTAAAACTTTATTAGTTTAAGTCTCTCTAAATAATAATATATCATAAATGACAACTTAATTTAAAATGAATGTTTTTAATAACAAACCCTTCTTAGCTATCAAAATACGTGTCTAACGGTCAGTTAAAAGCAATAGTTAATATAAGGTTTGTCTAAAATCGTTGCCTTATTTAAATTTATTTAATTTCAGATCTATACCGATTAACTGCTCCGGGCCGATGAACCAATTGTGTGAAAAGACAATTTGGTCATCGGCCCCAATCTTAAGTTTATCTTTAAATATTAAACCATTGAATTAATAATTGTTTGTTGTGATAAAACTGATTGAAAGAGTTGAAATAAGATGAAACTTTATATATAAATTTGAACATAAAACGATGAAATTTGGTGTCTGGATACTTGAAACAAGTCATAAGTGATATTTTTTCTAGCATTTTTGTAGCTTTAGACAAGATGAGATTGAACTAGGAATTGAAATGGGGATGAAAGTCAATACGGAAATTCGTCATCGTCGAAACTAAAGCAATTACACTTTGAGTCTAATGATGGACACATACCATGAAATTGCCTCAACTATATTACTGCACAGTATGTTTGAATACAACGCTTGGACTTTTCTCTTATTACACGTGGAGAAAGTGTCGGGTAACTGGTTGTTAAAAAATAACAGGGGCTTCAAAGCAATAAAAAAGGACTAAACAAAAACTAAGGATGGCGGCAGTTCTTGAATACATCATTTACAATATCTTTTCCTGTCACATTCCAAAATCACAAGGCAAACCTAGTTTTTAATTTAAGCAAAAATATACACCAATTAACGGTGGGCTACGGAGCTACGAAGGTAGTTATCTCTGTAGCATAGTGTTAAGGGCGTGTGCTTTAGAAACCGGAGGTCGTGGCCTCAACAAAATCCTGCGAGGACTCAACAAATTTTCATTGTTGTTTTCTAGTTGGTTAGTGCAATTTGGGTTGATCACCCAATTGTCTGAAAAGTAAGATGATTCATGAGTCAGATGGGCATGTAAAAAGTCGATCCACCAACCAACCCGCATTGGACCAGCGTGGTGGGATACAGTCCATAAACCCCCTAACAAAGAAGTCCATCAGTGACCTTAAAAAACAGGCAGATGATGATGATACACCAATTAATACTTTCTTGTGTTTAGGCGAATACTGCACATGTGCCCGTGACGATGGATCCTATAAAGTGCCCGAAACTTCAGGAAATTGCAAACCAAATTAAACGCGATAGTATCCGTAAAGTCTTTCATTAAATCTTACACCAATTAATTAATTTTATAGGACCTTAAAATAAAATCTTCTCTTTGTTCTCTTTATTCGCAGTTTGTAGTTCTTCTACTACTATTTGTTAATGTCAAGGTACAAACATTAAATAATTCTGAAGTATCTTAAGCAAAGCGGGCTCTCTCTACGTTGAAATTAATAATCTTTCATCTTCGTATTCATTTAAAAAAAAGTGAAGTATGTAGGTACTGGCACGAAATGTGCTTTATGACAAAATCCCCAATTACATATAAGCTATTTCATTCCCGAAGCATACCACTCTATAAAGGTTTTGCTCGTTGAACAATTTCTCGTCGCAACTAATATTGAATGCGAAACCGTGTTAAAATTGCTGCATAGAAATTTAACAATTTCGGCAAGTAATTAAGCTTATAGGTCCCCTAGTAGCTTAAGAAAATGAGTTTATATGCCAAAGCGAGTATCTCAAGAACAATCATAAGAATCATAAGAAAGAACGATAAATATTCTTTTTTAAATAATTTTATGTTATCATCATCGTCATCATCAACCTATGTCACTCTACTGCTGGACATCGCCTCCGCTAATGCACGCCACCGCTTCCGATCTTCGGCTATTCTCATCCAGAATTTTATGTAAGTGATAAAAATTGCAAACCTTGAATAACTTCTATCGAATTGTAAGAACAAAAAGTGGCCGTAGAATAAATCATTTTATTATGTCTGCGGACTTCAAATTGAACTTTTAATAATTTACAATATTCGAGGTCCATTTGTTTTACGCGCTCTATTAGATACACAAGATGTCTTGGAAATGTTTACGAGTTAGAGATTTGCTGCAAAGCTAATTATACCGACACATTCTCAAAGGTCTCCTTACCAATTTCATATCAGCTAATACTTTCTATTACGCCCAAATTACCCTAACCAACTATGAAACAACAATGAAAATTTTATAGTATAAGTAGCGAAAATCATTAATTTATTACTACAAGGGTTAGATTTTCCAAGAAATCCGAAAATAATGCATGTTCTCCAAACCAATTCGGACTACAACGGCCGATCTGTATTAGATATAAACCAACTACGTAGTATATATCATAGGGTACAAGAGTATACGCAAACACAGGTGCACTTGCTATTCCGTTATAATCTCAAAGCCCGACGGGCCGGATAATCGACACGACCGGAGGAATATCAGGCGCATGACCGGATTTTTTTACATGCCCAATCGACGCATATATCATCTTTACAGGCAATCGGGTGATCCCGCATTGCCAGAAACAACTCGAAAACAACGAATAAAAGTAGTTGATTGCCCGCAGGATTCGAACCTACGACCTCCGGTGTAAATAGCACAAGCCCATGCCACTAGGCTACGGAGGCAGATAAGCTTCTTTTAGTAGATGCATACATCTCGAATAATTAGACTGAAAAGGCACGACCTCACTTCAAAAGACTTTTGCTCTAACAAGGTTATGTATGTATCAGCCTTATAGAAAAGGCCAAGGTCACTTGTGCCATCAACTGTCCGAGGTAATTGAGTCCCAAAACGTGCAACGTTAACTGTCTATGTATACTGGTTCAGTGTGAGATAAAATTTGAACATTATTTTTTCTTTTACTTACGAATTATGTATGACAACTTTTGTAGTTAGTTATTTCACTAGAAGTTTTTAAATAAAATCCAAAAATCTTTATTTTTCCGACATTTTTTAAATTTTCTGCTTGCGAGCGTCCTAATATAAACTGTTAAGCACCCATTGGTAATTAGGTCAATTATTTTTTTACATTTGTATAACGTTTTCGTTAAGTTATTTGTGTCTATTAGTTTAAAATACAAAAATAGTTTTTTTTTATATCCACTGCAATTATTTTGATTTTATTATTTTTTTTTAAATTGCTACATTATACCATTTTGAAAACCCAACTGCTTTTTAAAATTGACTAATAAGTAGCACGACTCATAAAGACAATCAAAGTCAAACCAAATAAATAACCAGACTCAGCTTAATAACATCGCTTTAACAAATAAGGGTTAAATGTTTTCTCGGCCGAATGATGAAACCAATCGACCGAATAATAAGTAAAGTTCTGTCTATTGAATCGATAACCATTGGTAGTATTGTTTTTAAAACATTTTCGCTTTTTATTTATACGGTATTTTGTAAAGTTTTAATACTCTAATTAAGTTTGAATTTTAATTTAAATATGTAGAAATTTGTGTAAATCAATTTTTGAATTTTCCGAGAGTCACTCACCATTTCACAAGTTCTAAGGTGCTATGGTGCCCTCCAAAGCGGAATTTAGTATTTGAGCGCACTTCTACTTTCCATAAAATATTTATACTACGTGCTACAGTGCAGTCTAGTTTATCCTAGAAAAATAAGAAGCCTCCTTTTTTGTGTTATGATCATGTCGATGATATTATTTATAAACAGAATAGAGTTTTCCTAAGTTTCTAGTTTAACATTTCTTTCCTTATCAATAAATAATATCTACAATTAAAAGTTAATAAATTAGTTTTAGGTTTCAGTTCACTGGCATCTATATGATTGATAAATGAGTTTCACAAACTAAATAAATGAGGTACCAACACTAATGCGTTAAAATAACTTCTCAATACGTCAATCATTTGTTTATTTAATATTAATGTATGGGTTACTTTAAACATATACATTATGTACATTATGTACATTATGTACATTGTTTTATTCGACATTGATCTGTTTTCGTTAAGCCAGCGCTTAAAATTTAATCATAGTCAATATTTTCAATGGCTAATATTTTTTTAACTGTCTCCATTGCCTAGTAGTAAAGGCGTGTGCTTTAGAAACCGGAGGTAGATGGTTCGAATCCTGCGGGGATTCAACCAACTTTATTGTTGTTTCCTAGTTGGTAAGGGCAATTTGGGCTGATCACCCACTTGTCTGAATAGTAAGATGATCAATGCGTCCGATAGGGAAGTAAAATGTCGGTCCACCCACCAACCCGCATTGGAACAGCGTGGTGGGATACGGTCCAAAAACCCCTTAATGGAGAAGGGTAGGCTTTTGTCCAGCAGTGGACTAACACAGGCTGATGATGATGAGGATGTGTCAAAAAAAATAATGGTGACCATAAACTAGCAACCATTAAATATTAAACAACAAAATATTCACAAAAATCAACCAGACGGAAATCGATACATAAGGAATCATAATATACAAAAATGCCTCCTGGAAGGAGGAGGTTGACTGGACCAAATTGAGTGCCTCCTTCTTTGGCACAGGCAGGCTTAATGCCTATTCAGACCATGTGAAATTAAAGTGATAATCACTCCGAGGCCTACTTCAAAAGATGTTTGTGCACTTTTCTTTTAACTGAAAATAATTTCTAGCCATCCTGACTTTGCGAGGTAGCGCATTCCACAGAAAAATAAATTATATAGGAACAGATTGTGTAGTATAATGATAAAACGAAAGGAGTTTGAAATTATGACAGTGTCAATTATTACCAACTGTTTCAAATCCCTTTTAAAAGTTATTTCTCTGTTAAATTTTAACTGGAGTTCTCGAGTCGTACAACTTAAAACAAGCGTTAAATTTTACGAGCAATATTCATTCTATGCCCACATATAGGTTTCCTTGTACAGAGGACCATACCACACGGAAGCTGCGATACTAGCGGTACCTATTTCTGCCACAAAGCAGTATTGTCTAAAATACTACTGCGTTCCAGTTCCAAGGGCACCGTAGTCAGCGTATTTACGGGGTAAACGAAACCTAACATCCTATGTCTCACGTAGGCAGCGCATTGGTGGCACCCCTGGTATTGCCGATGTTTATAGGCGTCGTTGACCGCTTTCCTTCGTGTGTCTCGACTGCTTGAAAAAAAATCCATTCTATTTCTTAGATGGCAGTTTGATTAACTACATACGTTAAAAATATAAGAGAACATTTTTGAATAAAGGTTGTAGTCTGACCCGTGACTACGGCCGCTGGAAAGTGTTCAAAAGTTCGGGAATTCGACATAAGGCGGCACAAATCATGGGGTAGTTTCTTGGAAAAAGCACGTTGTCACTTAAATCGCGTACACAATAACTTAACCATAAGAGATAGCACACAGTAAAGTGCAATAGAATATATATATAATAGTATATGTTAAGCCCCCAGAATTATAATTCACAGAAACGGTATCTTTAGCTATATTCAATACAGAATGCTTTCTATGTTCGACTACATTGACCTATATTTTGCCATGATATAGTATTCAAATGCGTGTGCCCGAAATTATCGGTCTCATTTCATACATTTAATGAAGCATAGAATCTCATCATGGGCTTAGAAACTGAATCACAATCAACACCGTATGTAACGGAATTACTGTAATAGCAGAATAAACCCGTAGAAATCCATTTTACTTTCCATATCCCCATTCATGTGATAATTTGGTAATAATTTTTACTCTAATTACCATTTTCTTGTAATAAATCACCGATTTACTAATGTTAAATGTTACTAATGTTACTAATGTTAAAGTATCATAAACTCATTAGGTAAAAGTATGAACCATAATTTTCACCGACTTTCCAAAAGAAGGAGGTTACCTCGTTGCTTCGCTCCGGATCTCTATTTTGTTCATTTTTTTTAAATGATAGATAATAGCTGTCTTTTAAATAATTTTGTAAGTTAACAGGTATTCAGCAAATTAAGATAATTTTGGCGTCAAAAATCACCAGCTCGTGCGATTAAATTGCGAACGATTAGTCAACCTTAAGGAATAGTCTTAAACTAGGTTCTACATAATTGTATAACTTGAATTGGTCTACAATTAAGTCAGCGAGAGCAAATATCTAAGTTTTAAGAATATCCCACAAAAAGCATTTTAAATTAAACGTTTGCAAAAATTAAAACCAAATTTAATCAAATTAAATATTCAAAGCTCATTTAAGATAATAAGTTTATATAAAAATAAATGCATCTAAGAAATTTGTACATTCTATGTGCATAAAACGTGTCGTACATGACATTTTGATTAAATGAACACTTTAAGAGATATAAGAGATTTTATGTGCCGTGACAGAAATTGCCGCGTAGTTTTATGCAGATGGTACGTTGTCACCCGCTTATATCAAAATGGTTTTATGTCGTTTGAAGTCGGTCATATTTATTAAGTATGTAATTTAAATTGTAGAATTAGGGTCATTACTTTAAACCTCGTGGCTTAAAATAGTTCTAATTCGTTTTAGGCACCGGTCACTAAATCCTAACTGTCATAAACTAACTTGCAGTTTTGAATTTTGATACTGGTAAATTCAGATTTTCTACTTTGGAGGCAAGAAATTCAAAAACAAATTTATTCTGAGTTCTACCTTTATCAGTACGGTAACGAACATTGCTTCTGATGCTTTTCTGTTTCTGAATACCTATTTGTAATATATTTTTTGTTTAATTGTTTCCCATGATTTTTTTTTTAAATATGTGTTAAGAAATGGAACGCTGTCAGTATGAGTGGTTAATTTAGTCATTATATCGCTTAAAATTTGTACAATCACACAATATTTAATAGTTTCAATGATTGTATATCAATCATTCAATATTCAATCATTCAATAGGATTTAAATAAAAAATAACCTAAAAAAAGCTCCTACTTAGAGCATGTGTAAACTTAAAGAATTTTTGTATTCGACCGTTGCAATTCTGACATTTTTGTTCAGTACATCAAATTAACAACCGTTTTATTGTCTTACATCTATGAACAATTTGTTTGTTATCTTTTTCTTAAATTGACTACAATGAATATTTTGTTTATTTAATTTCAAAACCTGCTATTAAACTTATTCTACAACGCACAATACTTATAATATGTACTATAAACGGAACAGTACTCACGTTTAATCGGTATCGGTGCCAAATAGCTTCGGAGGAATCGGAGGTCCTTCATCAGGACGAGTGGGATAACTTCACAGTCGCTTTCCATCTCGTATTTATATTACATATTTTAAGTGCAATGTCTCACGATGCCTTTAATAGTTTAAACAAACAATTTATTAATATAATGCTTACAATGTCAATTTTAATGATAAGATATATTATATATCCGATATAGTATGAGCGACTGCCTCCGTAGCTCAGTTGTTAGGGCGTGTGGTTTAGAAACCGGACGTCGTGAGTTCGAATCTTGCGGGGATTTAACAAATTTTCATCGTTGTTTCCTAATTGGTTAGGGCAATTTTTGCTGATCACCCCACTTTTTACATGTCTATCCGACGCATGGATCATCTCATGTTTCAGACAATTGGGTGATCGGCCAATTGCCCTAACCAACTAGAAAACGACTATGAAAATTTGTCGAGGCCCTGCAGGATTCGAGCCCACGACCTTCGGTTTCTAAAGCACACGCCTATACCACTAGGATACGGAGGCTACTTTCCAAATTATTTGCGTACATAAAAATAAACCTAAATATGATCTTTTATGCTTTACACTTCCAGCTATAATATGTCTGTTATTATGTGATTTCCGATTTTATTCTTTTAAATTGCTGCGAGATATTTTTTTATCATTCAAGGTTATGGCGCAATTGTAATTAGACTTAGTCTTCATAAATTACATGCTTCTTTTAGATTAAGTTGGGTATATTATAAAACTAACACAATTATAGTTGTTCGTTGTGTCATCTTAAAGATTATTAATTTATTTTTTAGTTTTACTAATCATCGCTTTACCTTCGCAAACATAGAAGTTTAAAACTGAATCTTGGCATGTCCCATTAGACTTGACATGTTGGCTTTTGAAGAAGCAATAATTGTGGAGTCTGACCGACTCTTCTATACAAAAAGGGGCATTCTAATATTTCTTTCCTTAAATTTAGTTGCAAATATAAATCGAAGCCGCCAAAAAGCTCCCATATATAGTGAGTTGTCTGAGCAGAAAAAAATTTTTAGGCTCAAAAATTTAAACAACAACTAGTGTTACTTAATTTCTAAGGTTTAATAAATACTCATTATATAAATAGCTAACAAAGAAAACAATCGTTGTTAAGTTTAAAATGAAAACATTGAAATTACGAATAGATACAAACGAAATATTTATTTGACTGAAGCGACGATACGAAAAGTCTGCCCACGGCGTGCAGCCTTAAAAACATGAGGTCCGTTTGTCGTCCTGAAAGATAGGACATTCTTGCTCATTCATCCAGGATGTACTGGTTATACTGCCCATAGAACCAAAATACTGTTATTTTTTGACACGTCTGCTATAATAATAATAATATTTCTGGACGAATAACACAATATCATCTAGTCCCAAACTAAGCAAAGCTTGTACTATGGAAACTAGATAACTGATAAATACATAAAATTACTTTTCTTTTGTAAATAAATACATGTTATATAGATACAAACACCCAGACACTAAGAAAAACACTATGTTCATCACATATTTTCACAATATTTTCTCCGGGTGGGAATCGAACCCGGTGTGGGTTTAGTTTCTTTAGCAAAACAGTCAAGGTCACTAACCACTGCGCCAAGCGGGTCGTCAATATAATCTATGCATCAGTATAAGCTATGCATCAGTTGTAAGCAACATGGGGTTAATTCTATATTCAGTTTTGTTTTTTTTATGGCATACGCAGGCAGACGAGCAGTCGGCCACCTGATGGGAAGTAGTCACCGACACCCATAGACGTTGACAATACCAGTGGTATCACCGACGCGCTCCTACCGTGAGACATAGGGTGTTAAGTCTTGTTTCCCAGTAAATACGCTGGCTACGGTGCCCTTCAAACCGGAACACAGCAGTGTTTTCACACTACTGCTTCAGGCGAAATAGGCACCGCGTGGTACCACCCAGACGGTCTTCTGTAAACAGGGACCTACCACCGGTTTCGATAGTGACTGTACCTTTCATAAGTAGATTGAGATGTTTTATATTGTAAATAATTGGAATATTATTTTAAATAGTCTACAACCTCAATTAAATAATCTGGAACCTAACTTACTTCTTACTTTGGTTTTTGTGTATCATATCTATGTCCAGCAGTGGACCGATGATGATGATGATACAATTGTAAAAGAATACGGTTTGAAACAGACCTAAGCAAATCATGGTGTACGTGAATATTTATAGCTCACTGTGCGAGTATCGTTATGCTGTAAATTACGAGCATATTTCGATCAGCAATAAGCCGGAAGCTACTGATCAGATAACCCGAAATGCGATTTATAAGTTAAAATTTGCATCCGATATTGAACACTATTTCATGATAAAAATAAGTTATATATATATATATATATATATATATTATACAAAATATATCTGTTAAAACTTTTCAAATATAATGAAATTTATGAATAAGTTTTTTATCTCAATCTTTAAGAAATATTTTTTAAATGGTATAATTTATTCTGATGAAAATAAATATTAAAGAACAATTTAAAAAAACATTGACAAATAAATCTATATGATATATATATATATATATATATATATATATATATGTCGCGTCTTTCGCTTTCACGTATTTAATTTGTCACTTAAAAATAAATTAAATATTTATTTATTAACGAGACATACCAATATTATATAAATAAATAAAATACAGTTAAAATGTCAATTTTAGTTCTTATACGAACTCCAATAACAGGTTTGCACAACATTCACAAAAGCGGAACGCACCTAAAATAGTATACAAAATTAGAAATCAGGAAAAAAATACAATTCTAGTGTTGTTAAAAAAAAATAACAAGAAAGTATATGTCCGACTTCTAACAGCTTATAACTATTTGAAGCAATATGAGCGGGTAACAACGTGCCCTCCGTACGAAATTGCGTCGCGTTTTGTGCCACCTCATTTTAAATCGCTCATAACTTGAAAGGTACATTTCTTTTGAAAATCGCTTAAAGGATTCTGTAAATGAGTACTGATGAGTTAAATTTGATATATACTTATTTAATACTTACCAATATTAACACAAAATCCGAAAGGATTTACCAGTTGGCTCCAATCGGTCTAAGTTCAAAAGGCAGTTCAGTAATTAATTAATGTATTAAATTAGGCCCGGGTTCCTTTATTAGCGACTTGACCCTGTCGATTTCAATATTGCTTAAGCCCTTGCCACACCTTTAATGAAAGTTTGTTTTTATTTTATATTTAGTTAATTATAAAAATGAGATTAATCAAATAAAACTTAATTGAATACGCAGGTTTGATATACAATGAACCTAAAACGCTTATTTCAATCCTACAGGTATTAACAAAGAAATGTTTTAACTACTAAGTAAATAAAAATGTTTCATGAAAAAATACTCCACAATTGATCATAAACATATGTTAAAATTGATTATACAAACATATTTACAGTGCGACTTACCGGTTTATTTAGCATTTCTAGATTATTCAAAGGCGTTTGACACAATATCACCTGGTACGCCTTAAATGACCAAGAAATTGCATATGAGGATATAGAACTCCTTAGGAAAATCTATTCAAATAGTACAACACAGGTGCGCCCTGACACGCAAGGACCACCATTTCATGTCGAATGTGGCGTAAAACAAGGAGATTTTGCTCGAAATGTAATTGTTTAAAATAATACATAGGGAAAATTTTGGTATAAATGCAAATAGCACTCACCTAGCATAATTCAGATTTGCAGTCGAAATTGTCCTATTTTTCGAAAACGAAGGATAACTATCTATAGATAGTATCTTTCCGACTTAATGTTGAACAAGTTTGGCTATGCATTAACATAGACTAAATGAAAGTTTTGACAAATAGAGACAAGAAGCAAATATTATTGAGATCTGCACCAATCCAATACGTAGAATAATATCTTGGGCAACTGATATCTTTTAAATTTAGTTCGGATAGGAAATAGAAAGTAAAATAAAGGCCAATATTGGGCTCTAAAAGAAATATTTAAAGGATCGATGTCTACTAAATTAAAACTAGAGTATTCCAAACTTTTCTTGCACCGGGTCCTAACAGACCCACTGACACGTCAGCTTACCAATCCGGAGGGATATATCAATTACTTTGGTTCTCTGACGGATCACATCATTTCTGATTCGGTCCTTCAGAGATACTCCGACCATAGCCCTCTCCATAGCTCGGTGAGCGACTTCAAATATGTGGACCAGTCGAGAGTGTCAAAACGTAGTGTAGGATGCCCTGCGGCAGGATGCAGTGACAAAATTTGCAAAGTGACCGGTGTACACTGAATGGGAATAGCCGAAGACAAACGCGGTGCCATGCATTAAGGAAGGCCTATGTCCAGCAGTGGACTAACACAGGCTGATGACTATGATGATAATGATGATAACATACAATACTATTTTTTTATAGTTTCGAACGTAAATGCATTTAATATGATTGTTGTATAACATGTATTTGAGTAAACGTTTGGACAATCTGCCAAAGACATTGACACACTTACGAAAAATTAAAAGCCGTTCAAAACGGAGAAACGTTTTGGCATGTACAAAATTATTAAACAATTTAACAACATTTTCTGTACCTTACTGATTATGATAATTTATCTCACAGCATTTAGGTTTCTATCAGGGATTGCAATGCATGCTTTGATCATGATGGAGTTCATAATAGTTAATTAATAAAGGTTAACAAATAGCTTTTTCACTTTTATTCTTACACATTAACTTAGAAAAAAATATGCCGTCGGGAGAAAAGACATTACTAATTATACTCCATTCGCATGCTTTGACATGGTCGTTTTTTTTTTATTTTATTTTACTAATCGCATTTCATTACAAAGTAAAATAGTGAAAACGAAACTCATATGAAAGCCAGCACAAAGTAAACACCACAAATCCGCATCACCCTTTCTGAAACCATTCTCGTATTTCTTGTCTCGAACTGAAATAGTTTTAATGCATAATTCATTACAGAAATAAAATCTTACTAAGGTCTTATCACACATATCTAGCTGACGAAGCACGTTTTGGGATTTAATTACCTCGAATAGTTGATAACAGTAACTTGGGCTTTTCTTATCAGGGTGAAAAACTTTAGTATACTGTAGCAAGATTCTATTGAAGTAACGTCTTTCATGTTCAGTTTTATTAGTTTAGATGTTTTCCGTGGACTTAAGGAATCCATCGAAAGGCTGCATTATTTTATGGATTTCTCTATAGTTTTCCGAGTTCATGAAAGAATAACTCTCAGATGGCATATTTTTCACTGCATACAGTATGAATTATGTCATGTACCGTCAATGTTGTATAAACATTTAAAATAATTATAAACATTTGTAATAAATCATAAAAATAAGAGCTCAAGAGCAAGAATAGGTGGTGTCTTTCGTACGAAGTACTTCAGGAATGGTCTTGATTGATGTGAATGACAAATGTGACACATAATAGTTTCCCGACATGCATACTTCAATTGGTAAATATAATTTTTTGCATAATATTAAATGCAACCCCTCCAAATAAGCAATAGTTTACATTGTATAACTATAAGTAAGTAAAATGTATAATTGTATTTATCAATTAATAAAAGGGTAATATACAATCCGAAATTTTCATGTCTGTTCCTTTCCAAACAGAGCAACAATTGTGATGTTAATATAGTGAATTTGTTTTAGGATATAAATGAAGCGTGTTGAAGTAATTAAAGTTGTTCGATTTTTAAAGTTATTTTCGATTGCTTAAATAATATATATATATATATATATATATATATATATATATATATATATATATAATAATAATATACATATATATTATTTAAGCAATAAATAACATATACAATGAACGAAATAAAATAAAATTTATTCGTTTTCATGAACTAATTGTTACAAAAATTCGTAATTCTAATAAAAAATAAAAGGGTTTTTACACCGAAAGTATGTTCGAAGTATTTTTATTTCATTACAGTTATATAAAAAAGTTCAAAGTCCTCAGTAGCAGTATAAGAATATCCTAAAGCTTTATATCGTCAACAAGTGTAAATTTTACATACTGAAATTTCAAAACTGTTGTGAATTTAATATCGGAATCGACGTGAAATTGTTCCATGAGCAAAACTGTTTATAGTGTATTTTTCGAGAATGTGAAAGCTTATGTGCCTTGAGAATTTTGTCATAAGCACATCTTACGCTGTTATCAATTTAGGTCTGTTATTTATCATAACCTCCGTAGCCCTAGTTGTGAGGCGTGTGCTTTAGAAACTGGAGTTTATGCGTTTGAATCCTGCGGGACTCAACTAATTTTCAACATCACACACACATACACATCATCAGCCTTTGTTAGTCCACTGCTGGACATAGGCCTCCCCTAATACACCCCTATCCATTAGGGGGTTTGGACCGTATCCCACCACGCTGGTCCAATGCGGGTTGGTGGGTGGACCGACTATTTTACATGCCCATCCGACGCATGGATCATCTTACTTTCAGACAATTGGGTGATTGGCCCAAATTGCCCTAACCAACTAGGAAACAACAATGAAAATTTGTTGAGTCCTCGCAGGATTCGAACCCACGACCTCCGGTTTCTAAAGCACACGCCCATACCACTAGGCTACGGAGGCAGTTCAACAGATTTCAATTTAATTTATTTTATAGATAAGTGTCAAGTATATTAAAATATAATATATATAAATAGCATAATACTTTACTGATTTTGAGATACAATTCAATTTGACATACAGATAGCAAAAGTTTAATTTTCAAAGAAATTCTAGAACCTGTAGCAATTAAAAGAAATAAATTTTGAAATAAAATAAATTGTAAAGGTATTGCAAGAACAGAGTCCATCCTGAAGTGTCAAACAAGTTCCATAAATTTAACATGAGAATTGCTTTTAAGCCATTATGCTTTTAACTGGCAAAATGTCTAAAGGAGACAAGGAGCGTTTATAATTGTTTGTCATCAATAAATCGGGTCTTTGATCAAACGATCCCTGTCTAAAACGAAGCAATTTTAGACCAATTAATGTGTTATATAAAATAGCAAGGAGTCCGTACACGGGAATGGATTTTCCCAAGATCTTTAGCTCGTTAAATTGGTCGAGGTTTCTATTATTAATATATATGTATATCCATAATAAACATTGTTTAATTTTTCGTATATCTTTATATGTTATATCATATAGAATACTATGTGAAAGCCTATTATAATATATTTTACTCTTACACTTAATATACATTCGTATGATATTTCCTTTTCTGGTTTACTTTGGAGTCCGTATTTTATTATCTGGCTCATTCGTTTTATCATTTTTACCTCTATCGCGTTGTGTGCTACCTAAAGTTTGGCTAGTAAACAATGGCATTAAGTCCGCCTTTTGGCAAATTTTGTGCACAAAGAATTAATAAATAATCATACAAAAAACCGCAGTTGGAGCACCACACACGAACCGTTACCTTTTCAGCATTCACGTTGTAAACTGGTAGCTGGAAATACAGCCCCTTCTATGTGTACAAAGCATTTCTTTGACATGGCTGTTTTTCTTGTTGTTTGTTAAAGGTACGTGGTTGGTATTGAGTATACATAAGAGTGTCCACAAAAACAATACTGCGTTTTCATTTATGCAATATTTCGAAAGGTTTAGAGCAAAAAAACTTGCAAAAACAACTGAATCGCAGAAAATAGACAAGAATACAATTATACACGTAAATAATAGTACAGTTAACTGTGAAAAGTTTAATTAAATATTTTGTTAAAGAAAATTTTATTTTTTAAATTTTAATAACTTTCAAATTTTTTCAGTTATCTACAAAAGCATTAGAAGTGATAATAAAAGGGGTTTCGAGATTGGCTCTATCAAACTGGCGTGAAATTGCGTGTCTGTTTAGGACACCGCTTTTGTCAATTGGTTGGTCAAAGGGAACTCTATTAAACGTTTGGTTTCCTGAAGCAAAAAATGTTTATGTCACAGTATTGTAATGCTGCCATATTTGTTTGTACCTCAATGTGCTTCTTAATCTCTATGTGAAAATACTAAAAGGACACTGTGAATTTTGATAAATGATACAGATTTCAGATTTGGTATGTCTGTCGATTGACAATACCGTGCAATATTTTTACTTTTTCCTACATGCCCAAATGTTCTGAAGACGTCAACGTAATCACATTGGAAAACAAAATTTAATGTCACTTGTATCATTTATTCTTGACAATTCAGCGTGTATCTTTTATAGAATGTGTAAAAAGTTATTTATTGGCCCTAATTCATTTTATTTTAGAAAATGAATAACAACTTATAACAAAAATATATTATATTATATTTTAATATATTTTTATAGTAGGTTGTATCATGTTCTTTACCTTAACTTTTTAAAATACTACTTTTAGAAGTCTTAAAGAGAATTCCAAATAGTAAAAATGATTACAACAACAGAACATCTCTTATACTTAAAAACATTGAAATGGCTCACGTGACCCCGACAACAGCCACGATGTCTCGTACGGACGGTCAACGCATAACACCACTCAACACACTAACACAATCACAGATGCACAACACTTGTCACACACGAGGAGAGTTCCGTTCCAGGAAGCGGCTTTCTAGTATCTGTCCCGCTATAATTCAAACCCGATATCTATACACAATCGCTCAGAGACAAATCGTCAATATTGAGACTGCTTTTCTCTAATTACCCGCATTACAAATAGTATTTTGACTCTACAATAATTTAAATTGTCACTGGACGTGTTATTGATTTGTTAAATTAGACCTTATTTCTATTCTTTGCAAATTGAAATGAAAGAATCCGTTGAAAATACTGGCCGAAAAGCAATTAAGTCCAGGTGCCTATACAGACTTGATTAGATTTTATTGTACAAGCGCTTCCTTTGTGAGATAGTTGCTTTGTACTAGCCTTCGCACCTTTTAAAAATGTGCTGCAATAAATTTGAAAGCTTTATTGTATTTACTTTCATTACTACTGTACATTTTTCTTTATACAGTTTTAATACCTTTTGTCTTTAGTAGTTAATTAGCATCCAGGAACCCTCTTTAGGATAAGTTTTATTGTAAGGAAGCATTTGTTTTACGAAACAATATACGTAATTTTTAAGCTACGTAAATCAACTTTAACCAAAAAACCTATTTTGCGTAAATGGTATTTACACTTTCAGGCACAATCTTTGAATTCAAAAATATGAAACATTCGACTGAAAGAAAATAAAATTGTCACGTTTACCATAACTTAAGAGTAATCAAAATTTAAATTTTGTGTATAACATGAACCTAAACTGGAGGACAATACTGTTTTCACACTACAGATTTGCGGCAGAAATAGGCATCACGGAGGAACTACACAAGATGGTCCCTTGTAAAAAGGGACCGACCTCCTCTGCATGCATTTTGAAAAAGTTGTCAACAATGTTTAGCAGATACAGACAGAGAGTCTCGAAAAAGGGGGTTGGCAATGTTTATTATAATTCTGTGTGTGTGAGCAAACATTTTGATTTTGTTCATGTGTCTTTTTAGTGCGTTTTTATTCTCATAATGAGGCAGGGTTTTTTTTTTTCAATGAACCAAGCTACCCCTTTATCTTTTGTGGCAAAATTGCAACACGTTGTTATGCTGCTTCATGTGCTGTAACTCAAAAATTGTGTATAGAACATGAATTCCTGTTTTGTTTTACATACAGTAAAACCTCCTTTTTTGCGCTTCTTTTATTCGCATTTTCGCTAATCGTGGAAAATAAAAGATAGAGTCAAGTGAAATTCAAGAATTCCTTGAACAGCAAAGCAATTAAGAAAAAGATTAGCCTGAAAACGATATTTGTTTTATTATTTGTCACCTAGGAAGATATCATTTTGTATTCACGGTTTCTCTACTCGAGGCATATTTACGGAACAGATCCCCTGCGAATATGATGATATCATTGTCATCATCTGTGTTAGTGCACTGCTGGACATTGGCCTTCCCTAATGCCTTGTCCACTCGTGGGTTTTTGGACCGTATATCACCACGGTCATCCAGCTGGGTTCCTGGGTGGACCTACTTTTTACATGCTCATCTGACGGATGTACCATCTTTCTCTTCAGGCAATTGGGTGATTGGCCCAAATTTTCCTATCCAAACAGAAAGCTAAAAGATAGAGGTGTATTAGGGGTGGCCTGTAGCCAGCAGTATACTATCACAGGCTAATGATGATGATGATATTTCGTTAATATGTATTTTGTATATAGCATAAATTTTAGGTAAAATTATTTAAATATTTGTCTGCGTCCAGTATCACTTATAAATTAAAATTTAGCTGTGTTTACCTTTAATTTAAGTACATATAGTGTTATTTTAATCTTAACTTTTTTATGAAAATGCTCTTATGTTTCTAGTTGGTAAACCGTTTATAAATTCTTGCAGGCCCAAATATTATTGTAATGCCGATGGCAGATTTTTTCCACTTTAATTATACTTTACACTTATTATAAATGGAAGTATTTTTATGTGCAAGCTATTTTGTTAAAACACGTCTAGTAGTTTTTGCCGGGAAGAGTAACACATTCTGAAACACTTTTGCATTTTAATATTAGTATTTATTTGTAAAGAAACCCTGAACAAGGAAGACACGCAAGTCTTATACTGATATTAATCGGCTGTCGCTGAGAGGTATTTGCACTAACAACAATTCACCAATAAGTGCTTTATAACTATGACACCAGCATAACCACTATAAAAATTTGACAAATAACAAATCCTCGCTACAGAACACTAATTCTTACCATTAATGATTCTAGAGTATATAATGTCACTTTTACTTTTGCCCTAGTAAATAGCTCATAGACATGAAAACTCGTGCAAAAGACTGCTCCTTGAAATGTTATTTCAAGTATTATACCATATAGCATCATAAGCCTTGAGACTGTATAAGAGCAACATTATTTCGTGCCGTTAAGTCATGAAGTCTAGTATAACATGTTAATATGCAAGAATCGTACGACCTTCACACCGTTTCGGCTACGAAGCATGTAAAAGTAAAATTTTACGATGATCCCTCGAAGTTTATTCGCAAAAAGTAATTCTTGAACGAAATAACTGAAATAAAAAGAACGGTACTCGTTTTCTTGGAACAGAGAGACAGATTGATATGATATTATAAAAAGTAACAACTACTATGAGACGAATTTACTAGGCAGTTTTAATAAAAAAATTGTTTACCATTCGAAAATTACGTATACGTTGGGTGACGCTACTTTTACCTACGGAAATCAATGTCACAAGTCTATAAATAAAACTGCAAGAACCGTGGACAGACTGCTAGTCTGAATTACCCTCTTAAATTAATTCATAGGTACTGTGTTATTAACCGCCTTTATTGTACCCCATAACTGGCAAACCATTTTCTTTAAGATTAATTTCAAATTAATTACAATTTTTGTATTATTATTTACAACTGTGATGATCACAAAACAAATCAGTGACTGGAGTTATAGTTTTATTATTTAATGCATTTAATCCATAGAATCAGTAGCAATATTATTATAAAAATAAATATATTTTATTTAATACATCGCTTAATTTTAAAAAACTAACTGCGACTGTTTAAAAACAAATATTAGCAACAGAAATAGGCAACATTTCCTGTAATTGTCCTTCATATTTAGTAGGAACATCTTAACCACTTAAACTGAATACGCAAGTTGTCTTTACAAAAGACTTGTGGAAACAAACTCCGCCGTTTCCAGACTGCACCCTAGTCAAAATTATCGAGGTTGTATGTGCCACCAACTACTTTAGGTTATTGAGTCCCAAAACCTGCATTGCTTGTGATTCTACTTCTGAAGAGTTATATAGTATGTACCTTAATATAATAAGGAACTATGAAACTAATACCATTTTAGTCATTGCGGCTTCGTAGCAGTATATTAGGATGTTATGAAGTCAATTTAAAATACCTGGTTAATGCTAATTTACAATATTACTGTATAGTGGTGGGAAAATTTACGTTCAGGCTCAGTTCAGCGGATGGACGCGGATAAGCGAATAAACTAACTTATGGTGTTTTTTTATTCTTTTTTATATTTTTTCTGAGACTAAACCATAGTAAGAGCAATATTTTGCAATAAATGTAGTGCGATTTTATAAGGATTTTGATTACGCCTCAGTAATTAAGGGTAAAAGTTTGCTTCAGATAAATGAAGGACCTAATCGGACAAATAATACGTAAAAGTTTTAACTATTGAGAGCAGACCTCGCCCCAAGGAAGGCTTTGTCTTAACCTTCTGTTGTTTTTCTTTTTCTAATACGTAATTACCTTTCCACGTATCTTATTCTTTATTGGCTTACTTCCCAATACGAGTAATATTTTAACAAAACAAATAAAATTTTAACAATAATATATGACCGACTTCAAACTGATTAACAATTAGTCGTGCGCTTTGTTTAATTTCTTTTGTAAATCTATTAGGTATTGTAACACCTACCTTATTGAATCGACATCGCTCCACAACCCATGTTGTTTACTGTTATAAGTCTGGAAATTGTGACCGCTGTTTTCGTCAGAAACTATTGAGACAATCTCAATATTAAATAAGAGTAGGTTTAATATATATAATGTCTAAGTGGTTTTCGCACAAATGCTAGTGAAATTATAAAGTAAACGAAAAGTATGTTTTAAGAAAAATTTATTTACGAAATAAGCTAAGTTCAAGACAATTCGTAAAATTTTAATCAAATAAAAAGTATTTACGTTACATGGGTTACACATACACATGGGTTCCGGTATTTTTCTCAATTATTATATCAAGCTTGAGGTTGTAGCTGAAGGTATATTTAATATTTTTAAATATATTTAGAGACATTTAAAAATAAATATTTTTTCATTTTAGTCAAAATATTTCAAGAACTTCACTGTTAAATTCAAGTCACGTCAAGAGCTGTACAAAAGATGTATAAAAATATAAGTTAAGATTTTTATTTTTTTTCTTGACATATTTAAATAAATCGTACTGAATAAAATAATACAGCCATTTATTACAATTTCATGATTTTGCACAGCCGAAAACTGTACATAAATAATACGATTATATTTATTTCAATTCAGAAAGAATATCTTTTTGCAACAAGTAAGGTTAAATAGTTAGAAAGTTAAATATGTCTATTTTCAATTGTTCAAAACTGAACTAAATACAACACACTATGCGATGAAGTCAGACGTTGTTGAACGTAAAGTTCGTAATGTAAATTGTTCAGGTACGAGCGATTTTTATATTTTTTATCACAACATAGGAGAAACTGCGATGCAATGGAAAACTAAACAGAGATAATCAATTAAAACACAGTTTTTTAAACTGCCACTGACAACTATTGGTTCCATGACATCACTGGGTGGAATAGAATTTTTTCATATAATGCCATTAGTAAAATCTTTTGTTCTATTTCATTAGTTGTTTAGTAGTACCAGCTAGTTAGGTCATTGCTAAAAATGAAGAAATTAGCGTCTTTATACATATTGACATTTTTTAAAAGGTCATACGGATCATAACCAATTTAGTAAAAATCTAATTGTATGATAACCATAAAAGAAAAATGTGACTAGTATTTTGTGAACCAAGTGAAAAAAGAGAGCTTTTAAAAAACCTTAAAACGCTTTTTTATTAAGTAAGTCAAGCGATAAAACTAGCGTGAGTCACTTTAGTAAAAAAATCAGGTTCCTTTTCTTTAATACTTCAATACCATAAGCACTCTTTTCAGCCTAAAAGGGTACTGCATAAGTCATTCGTGAAAAGGGCGGAGGATCCCTCCACTTCGTACAAGCAATTTTACATTCAGGTAGTAACACAAGGTCGCAGTGGTTTGGTCCTTACAACTTTTTAACATATTATATGCATGTGTTCTGATATTTAATCTCACTTGTAGTTTCCTGATGGTAAGTGATTACCGCCGCCGTATTCGCAAAAGAGGAACAGCAAATGAATTGCCAGCTTTTTAAGAAGGAGTAGGCTCTTTTCTTGAGAGACCCTGGTCATATCGGTCCGCAAATGCCGCTGGCGATAAGTCATTCAAGCGCACAGTGTGTGGCAGAAAGTGGCGCGTGAAATACACGGTGGTGGATCGCCAGCTATCAAGGTGGTGTTGAAGGTACATGGTTTCAATTTTTTCTTGAATTTCTCAGTGGATATTATCCAAACAACTCCTTGCATTCAACGTCGTACGATCGGTAGAATACGCAAAGAGATGACTTGTCACTTGCGTAAGACAAGAAATCGCGACGATCGATAAGGGTAATATTTTGTATTTTAAATAGTATTTCATATTTGCCTATATGAAATACTATTTAAACATAAAATCGTATACTAAAAAGTCATGTTCTTTAGATTTAACAGACAGACTGAATAACAAGCTTAATAAAAATACCGATTTTGATATTTATTTATAATATTAATAAAAATTATATGTGAAGATTTATTTTAATTTACATAAAATGAATAAAAAAAATGATATAACATTTTATAAGCATCAAAACTGTTATCGTTTAGTTAGCTTCGTAAGCGCCTATTTAAATTATTGTAATGCATTTTTTTACTAGAATTGACACTAATATTTATTTTTAGTAAATACATATTTTATTGTAGCGTAGTTTTGTCAATATGTTTAAGATATACTAAATCCTTACAACTGCCTCCGTAACCTAGTAGTATGTGCGTGTGCTTTAGAAACCGGAGGTCGTGGGTTCAAATCCTGCGGGTAGCAACAAATTTTCATTGTTGTTTCCTAGTTGGTTAGGACAATTTGGGCTGATCACCCAATTGTCTGAAAAGTAAGATGATCCATGCGTCGGATGGGCATGTAAAAGAGTCGATCCACCCGCCAACCCGCATTGGACCAGCGTGGTGGGATACGTCCAAGCCCTAATTGATAGGGTGTATTACATGTCCAGCAGTGGACTAACAAAGGCTGATGATGTGTGTGATGTGAAATCCTTACAAATTATTTTCATATAGGTTTTAAGGTTATTCGGTACCCGAGATTTTCGTTTCCCAAATTCAAATCTCTGATATCTTTTAAGGTATTAAATTAAACCTAATACTGCCTCAAGCATGTTATTATTATAATAAAGTAGAGAATTTATTTATGTAAATATTGACCATGTGCTTTTCGGAAGTGATGCATAAATATCTTATTGAGTTTTTTCGTACGTTTTAACTAATGATAGATGCCTTCGCCGACATGACAATTTAATTGCAACTCAAGTAAAACATTGTTTTGGCTGGTCCTTTTTAATGTCCATAATATTTCAAACTCTTTTCTATACAACGAGACTAGATGTTGAAAAGGAACAATATACAAAAAAGTAATATATGAAATAGATTATTCATTACCTGAAGAAAAAATTAATGCTAGGATATTGAAAATACAATCAATACATCATCAGTCTTTGATAGTCCACTGCTGGACATAGGCCTCCCTACTACACTCCTATTCATTAGGGGATTTTTGGACCGTGATCCCACCACGCTGGTCCAATGCGGGTTGGTGGGTAAAACCGAATTTTCATGCCCATCCGACGCATGGATCGTCTTACTTTTGAGACAATGGGTGATCACCAAATTGCCTAACCGACTAGGAACAAACAATAAAATTAGTTGAGTCCCAGGATTTGAACCCACACTTCGGTTTCTAAAGCATACGCTCTACCACTAGGCTAAGGAGACGGGTGTTGGTACCGTTTGAATACGTTACAATTATTTATAATTATAGCCGACGTTTCAAACCCTCAAAAGAAGGAACCCTAATTACCAGCGATAAAATCCTCTTATATTAGTTAAATTGATATTAAATAATTAATGATATTTATGAAATACTTTCCGTATTTAACGAAGACTACGGAGGCAGACTATTCATTACCTGAAGAAATGAATGCTAGAATTGAAAACACAAAAATTACGTGATAAATGTTATAAAAAAACATCGAATTTGTCAAAACTACAGCTATGATTAGAGTTGAGCAAAAATAAATGTCATTAATATTATTTCGTCCAAAAAATTTCAATAACTTTGGTAAATAAATTTGATCCTCGTCATACAAACAACCGTTGGAAGCAAACACTGATAAATTAATTTTAGTATTCAGTTCACTGGCTATAAGATTGATATATGAATTTTATAAAGTGAATTAACAATTTTATTGAACTATTCTACTACTAAATAATATTGCAGAACTCATGTGTTTACTGATCGTATATACTAGCTGTATATACGATCTGTAAACTCACTATAATAACTACTTGATATAGTACCAAATAGGTAACTGTCTGCTGGTAACGCTTATGATGGATATATATATTTTAAGTATATTAATTTAATAATTGTCTTTTACTCTACTCTCTCTTTGTCAGGAAGTCGTTAAAGGATGTCAGAGCTTTCAAATTTACTGACAACTAATTCAACCGTAAAATACAGTTTAACATTTGGCTGTGGAGGCTAGTTGCCAGTCGCTCTGCATAAAAACTAGTATGCAGATAGATCTGGATGACAGCCGACCCTATAATAATTTGCAAATCGACTTGGCGAAAGATTCATTACATTAGTTACCAATGCTGCATGATAAGAGAATGTTAGATTTGTGTATTGGAAAAAGTAAATTAATTACATATATTTTTAAACTATTCAAATTAATTGTAACTCAATGTTCAAAGACTCAGCATCAATCTGAAATGCTGTTTTTGTAAAGTATAATTTTGACACTGAATTGAAAATTTATGAATAATTATGAAGTTTGGCACCTTAAGTTATTACTAGCATGTCTAAATAATGTAAATACAAACCTAATATATTATTTTAAGCTTTTAAGTTTTTGAAAACTTTCCTGTACAATATTACAGCAATAGATAACACATTGTTTTCAAAATTATTTGACAAATCGTAACAAAATGGTTTCATTTGCCAAGGTTCATGTTTCAATCATTTTAAAAATAGCTTTTTATATAAAAACTCAGAAAAACATTTTATCATAATTTAAGTTCAGAAAGTTGAATATTTTTTTTATAAGCAACCATCAATTTTAAGGCATCATCTAATAAAGGGTGCATATTGTTTTTTTTTAGTAATGATCATTATTGTATCCACTAAATATACTCTCGAGTATTATAATATTATTTGAAAGCATTATACTTTTAATTAAAAATAATACTTCATTTCACCACGTAGCTATCTAACCACTAATTTATATCCGTCCATATTAATGATAATCGTGTATTATGTTGCTTATATGTATGGGTAATAACACGTCTCAAACTGTCTCTTCAATAAACTAATAATGAAATATTGATGTCGTACATTAAGCCGGGATGAATTATAAAGTTATATACTAAACCCTTCGTCTCGTAAACACGTCAAGGATTAATCGTCACATATCCTATATTTTGTAACGAGCCTTTTTGATGTTTTAGTTTTAGCGTTTTACATTTATTTTACTAAATACCATCTAATTGTTTTATTTATGTCTGTGTAATACATGTTTCAGTAGTTAAGATTTGACGCGTTTTCTTATAAACATTATTAAAATGGTGAAAGTTGATTTGAATGGTGAAAACAATTATTTGCATTATCAGGAGTAAAATTTGTTAAATCATATTCATGAAATCAGCTATACAGGGATAACAATAAAGTGATGATTACCGTGAGAGGTGAGGATGAAACATCTCGGTTTCTAGTAAATATGTTAGCTATAGTGCCCTTCAAACTGAAATATAATAATGCGTTTATACTACTGTTTTGGAGCTGATATGGGAACAGCGGTGGTACCGCCCTAGACAGTCCCCCGTAAAAAGGACGCCTACCGCCTCTAAACGATTTTTCGCTAAAATTGAAATAAATTTTGCATTCCTAACTTAATTATTCACGGAAAACAGTTGCATTGCAGAAATTCTGTAGTTTGCAGTTTATTACGTTACACCTGCAGTGCTTTGAAAAGCGTGACGTTTTATGGAACTTTTCATAGCCTTTTAAGTACATCTAGACTGTTTTTAAACTTCACTGATGTTATTATTACGGTTATCTATCAAATACACATATTTAGGCTGTGAATTTACTTCAACAAAACACATATCTTTAAGTTAGGCTAAAAGAGGTCGTCTTCCTTTAAATCATTTACCTAAATAATTACTTTAGTTTCAGAGTTTTTAAGAATCGATTAAAAAAATTGCTTTCTTTAATTACCCTGCACCTGTACTACTCTGTTTCTGGGGATAGTATAATTTTAGATATCGTGACTTCATCATCATCATCATCATCAGCATCCATTAGAGGGTTTTGGGACCGTATCCCACCACGCTGGTCCAATGCGGGTTGGTGGTGGGTGGACCGATTTTTTACATGCCCATCCGACGCATGGATCATCTTACTTTTAAGACAATTAGGTGATCGGCCCAAATTGCCCTAACCAACTAGGAAACAACAGTAAAAATTTGCTGAGTCCCCGCAGGATTTGAACCCACGACCTCCAGTTTCTAAGCCACACGCCTATACCACTAGGATACGGAGGCAGTCGTGACTTACAGTAATATGAAAACCTTATACAGTAGTGTAGTGTGTGTAACAAAAATTAGGTACGGTGCTGCCCATTATTAAAAAATGTTTATTACTCAACTGACTCACTCATCGTAGTGCCTTTATTTACTGAATATATTTAAATATTCGACTCTTTTTCATTGTGAAAAGCATTAAGAGTCCAATATGTAATATGTACTTTTTATCATTTTATACTTACAATAAAAAATTCTAACAACAAAACAGGCAAATTTTATACAGTTAAACATTAGTTTAAGGAAGTAAAATAAATCTAGTATCCCACAAAACTTCAGAATAAATAAGGCAAAACTAATGGTTCCGAAAAGTGAAACAATGTTTTTAAAATCCTTAAGGCATAAATTCGTAAAAAATACACGTATTAGGACTAAAATGAAATATTTAAAGATGAATCCTTAGTTTTTTATACTTTATTAAGCCAACTAACTAACTAACCAATTAGCTAACCCAACCTAAGTGATGCGATATGTAACTCAAAGTTAATTTTCCAGTTTTATTTTAAGTACTAAAATTTTTCCCGAGCAAAGTTCAATTGCAATTTGTAACACAGCCTGTGGTCGTTTATAAATGAATGTATGTTGCAGCACTTAACTAACGAAAGTTAATGAACAACAAGCAATTGAAAATTGTCGTCAGTGCTTTCGGTTTAATTCGTTTGAAACATACAAAACTTTTTTAATTTTTTTATATTTGATTAGAGGAATAACTATGGCTTGTATTAATCGTATATTTTGAGAAAGGCCAAGAAGTTTCACCGTGTAAAATGCATAACTGAAATGAACCTTAAAAATGACTTTAAAATTCCCTAAGAAGAAATCGTTTAGCCATATTTTTTTCTTATACTTTATTATCTCAAAATGATGAGTTGTCATAATCAGCTGGAAGGATATACTATTAAATTATAAGAGTTATTCTACTAAGTTTTAAAGGTAGGTCTCTTTTTTACAGGAGCAGTCAGGGGAATTACCTCAATAATGCCTTCTGATGCAAAACTAGTATGTGTAAACGCCTTCCGGATTAATGGACACGGTAGCCAGTATAATTATTAGTTAAATGGTAAAATGTCATGTCCAGGTCGTACTTTGAACGTATTTTGTCATGTTTATTAACACTTTTTCTAGCATAATGAAATGGTGCGTCGAATGTATATGTAAAACTGTTGCCCAAGTTAGCAAAATCACATTTTCCATGAGTTTTAAGATATCAGATGATACTAGTTTTTTTAATTGTCTACCTCATAATAAATCCGAAAACGGCTTTGGTAAAATGATTTACAATGACAATACAGTGTTCAGTATATGCTGAATTTATAACGTTTATAATCAGCCACATGACGTGGAAAAGCGTTGATATAAGAAACGTTTAAACTTAAATAAACACGTACAATACATCTATTTATTTAAACAACCAAGGATTGCGAAGCGTTAATCTGTATATTGGATTTTTCTTTTACATTGAAATTTTAATTTCATTGCCTCCAGCTTAAATAATAAATTCAGTTATTATTTCCATAATGCTTCTTTCTATGGGGGACTTTTTAGTAACTTTATTCTGTAGTCTAAACAGAAAGGAATTATTTGTATGAATATTTTTCTACAGTACAGGTGTAGTTTCTGGAGTACAGGTGTAGTTGTTGCTTTGTGAGCGATAAAGTATTGTTATTGCGTAAAAATTAATGGTGTACTTATGGGTGTAACGAGACGAAAATTTTATCTTTAATCAAATTCTACGTTTGTAGAAATCAGTTGTCAGTCGATTTGAGCTAATTTCAGGGTGTCGGTTTTTCGTGACGGTGTTCGCATATCCTAAAAATTGTCACTCATAATTTATCCCTAACCTAACCCGCCAAAAGAAGCACACCTTTAATTATTTTATTCGACGAAGATCATGCATTTTAACTTGCATATTACTTAATGTCTTTGATGTCTGGTAGATTTCGTGGTCTTATGAAATCGGTGGCAGTTTTTTACATTCGCTTAAATTGTACGTTTTCAAATATTGAAAATTTTTGTTAAGTTAAATATGTATTGTGATAGTGTTTTCCAGTCGTAAACGTTAAAGGATACAAGAAGAAAAAAAAAGTAAATAATGGTATTTAGTTCACTGCTGTTGATATTATTATTATTTATTGCAATAGAAGGCAGACGAATAGTTGGGCCACCTGATGTAAAGTGGCAAAGCGCTACCTGAACAATAGTGTAAGCACACTTTTATGTTACGTCTCATTTACCCGGTAAATACGGTGCCCTTATAACCGGAACACTATTTCACTATTGCTTCGAGTCTGATGAAGGTGCATACGCCCCAGATGGCTCCTTCAAAATGGGATCTACCATCTAGCCAAATTAATAAAATTAAATGAAAGATGCAATATGTCCTCTTAACTTCGCTAGATAAATCATCCTGTTACTCAAGCTTGTAAACGTTCTGCTTATACCCTTAAATAATGTCTGATTGAATAAATATGGTAATAATAAAACAAATTAACGATTTATTGCAATTATCAAAATAATTTTATGCCCTAATATTACCGTAAAATATTTGCATCTTTGTGTTTATATCACACCATTACGACATGATAAACAATTTCAGCTATGCGTGAAACTGCGCTAAAGCAGAAGCTATTCAGCTAGTAAGTTGAACTAGATAGCTCCGTTTTCGACGTGCCCTGTTGTGAATTGGGCCATGAGCCAGAGACAAGTCTGCCTCGGCGGCCAGCACTGGTGGTTTATTTATTTATTCTTTTTTGCACAATTACATATACAAAGGCGGGCTTAATGCCTTGGGCATTATCTAACAGCCAACCTTAGGGAGGTTATGAAAAATTTAGCGTGGGTGCTCTTAAGGTACAATATGAGAATAACAAAGAATCAAAAAATAGGTGTAAATTCGAGATAAAATTTAGTCAAGGTAGCAAATATATTATTTAATAAATAACGATTAATACACTATAGGCATACATAAACATAAATATGTATATATAAATATATGCTACTTATGCATACATATATAATATAATATAATATAATATATATCAATATATACATATACACAAATATGATTATAAATACATAATTACAAAGTCAGTTGCTTCATGATTCTTCGTCCAGTAAATGTTTACGCACTTTTAAACTGAAAGACGTTTTTAGCCATCCTGATTTCCAAGGGTAGCGCATTCCAGAGAAGTATGGATTGAATTTGGAAAGATTTGTGAATGAAATCTGTACGATGAACTGGGACACAGAAGAAGACGATTGTTTGTAGAACGAAGATCTCTAAGACTAGCGACACTGAGGTATTGGAAATAAGACGACAAATAAGTCGGAGAAGAGGACGATACAAGTAAAGAAAATAGTGTGTAAGTGCCCTTAACGATCGACGATGACGAATCGGTAGCCACCGGAGTTGGGATCGGTACGACGACACATGGTCATATTTACGAATATTGAATACGAATCGAATGCAGTTATTTAGAAGCCGGTCGAGTTTATTGAGTTGATCTGCATTCAGGTCAAAGTAGCACGTCACCATAGTCGATCAAAGGAAAATTAAGGACTGCACGAGCGTTATTTTTGTTTGTATAGGAAGCATGTTTTTTAGACGATAGAGAGATCTCAGAACGCTTGTAACTCTATAAGAAACACTCGCTACTTGTTGTTTCCAACTGAGTGTGGAGTCAATCATCAGTCCGAGGTCCTTTACACTGTCACTAAAAGGAATTATCTGGGAGTCAAATTTGATTGGTGGGAGATTTTGTAAGTCCAATTTACTTATAATACGATTGCTTCCCACAATCATAGCCTGGCACTTCGTTGGATTGACAGTTAAGCCGAATTTCAGAGACCACACTCTAATAGCGTCTAGGTCTTCGTTTAATTTACAATTGCGTCTGAGATCCTATCTACTGTGTCCTGATAGTACAGTTGCAGATCATCGGCGTAAAGATGATACGAACATCGAAGTTCAGTAGTTATAAAATTAATGAAAATAGAAAATAAAATTGGAGAAAGAATACCGCCTTGAGGCACGCCTGCAGTGAGATTAAGCCAGTTTGAAAACTTTTCAATGGCATTAACAGTCTGCTGACGGCCTCGAAGATAAGATGAAAACCAAACCAGTGCTTCATCCGAAACCTTTAGATGGGAGAGCATAGCTAACAGAATATCGTGACTAACGGCATTAAAAGCGTTTGAAAAATCTATTAATACCAAGACTGTGGGTTTAGTACTTTCCATGCCAGCTCTAATGTCGCCAGTCACTTTAAGAAGAGCGGTAGTAGTGCTGTGGCCTGGCCTAAATCCAGATTGAAGCGGGCTTATTAAGTTGTTACTCAACACAAAGTGGGAGAACTGCTTCAGAACACAGGACTCAAGCACCTTAGACAGAAAGGGAAGGATTGAAATAGGCCGGTAATGGGCAGGCATACTAGGATTTGGGCATTTTGGGAGAGGACGAACATAGGCATTACGCCACAATATTGGAAAAGATCCGGTGGTAATGGAGAAGTTGATAATGTGGGTGATAGCAGGAAGTAAATAATCTAGAATGGGAAGTATCATTCGGCGTCCTATGCAATCAAAACCTACTGCATTGGACTTGATTGCATGAATTGATTTTTTGGTTTCTTCAAAAGACACTGGTCTGAAGTAGAAGGATTTAAAATTTGGGTGCGTCAAACCATTTAAGTAGGAAATAGCGCTAGAAATAGTACTAGGATCTATCGAAGAATATGTGACAAAATGATGATTTAAATCATTAAGAGATATTGAAGATGGAAGGTTTGATAAACGCGACTTACCGATACCCAAAGTTCCAAGGAACTTCCAGATATCGGAAGGTGAAGAGTTAGATAAATTATCAAGAATGTGATGACGTTTAGCATTTCTGTACCATCTGATTACACCGATTTCTAGCCAATTTGTAAAGCTCCAATTATCTTCCGTGCGGTTTTGCTTAAATTTTCGGAATGCGCGTCCCGACGTCTCATGGCTGTCCGAACTCCTCTGTTTAACCAAGGTGCTGGAGGATGTCTTATTCTTACTTTTTGATAGGGCATGTACACTGTAAAGTTTAGTGACGGCATCATTGAATATTTGTATTTTTCATCAATTGATTCTGCCGTTCCTAAAGTTTCCCAGCAGATTTGTTCAGCATCCTGACAAAGTTTCTCAACGTTAACATTTTGAAAAGAACGAACGTGCAGTACTTGGAACGGGTTTAGGTGTTTTTAGGGTATAAGAAAGGAAGATTAGGTCATGATGAGAGAAACTTGGGGCAGGATATTCCGTGAGGAAGCTTTGGATGGATTAGAAGTAAGCATTATGTCAAGCCATGTGTCTTCACCAGAGGTTACGATGAGTGCGTGGAGAGGTAAAACATGAAAACAGCATGACCTGACGATACGCAGGAAATTGCGGGTTCGGAACAATTAGGCGCTAAAAGATTAGTATTAAAGTCTCCCATAATGACGTGGTTAGCATACTCGGAACCCAAAGATTCTAAAACTGATTCAAAATCAGTGAAATAGTTGACATTAGGGGGACAGTATACTACACCTATGACTATCTTGGCACCAGTAACCGTAACTTCAAGGAACAGAAATTCAGCAGATGCTGAATCAGGAGACGAGGAGGCAAGTACTCTATACGGAAGATCGCTCCTCACGTATATCGACACCCTCCTCCCTGCCTGTACGGTCGTTACGTACCAAGATAAACCCAGGGAGTGAATACAAGGAAGAAGAGAGATGTGGTTTGAGCCAACTCTCAGAAACCAGAATGGCGTGAACATTACACTTAGTGAAACTGTCGTAAAGGTCATCATAGTGGCTAGGTATACTTTGTGCGTTAATGTGACAAATGTTAAATTGTTTTTGATTATTGGTATTAAATTTTAAATTTAAAAGTCGCCGAGTGAATCACTTAGCGACATAAAGCTATCGTGTCCGAAGAAGATGCAGAATAAAAGTGATCATCGTCGAAGCAAGTGACATTACTATAAATATATATCAATAAATAATAATATAAATAAATATTTATATATATAATAACCAATAATGAACTGAAGAAAAAATTAAAGAGCTAAATTGATCATTTCACCTCCGCCAGCTAATCAAAAGTAAACCAAATAACTTAAATAATACACAAACACCTATTGAAATAAAATAGCAAGATAAAACAATATGAAAGTAACAACACAAAATGCAGCATAAAGTTTAACTATAACAAGAAACACTTATTTATACATCCACTAAAAAAACACGAATCGAGTAAAAATATAAAAAAAAATAACGAGAAAAAAAAATACTTTAAAAATATAGCCCACATACTCGTATATAAATAAAAAAAAAAAATATCGTTGCAAAAGTTAACGACAAAGAATACAGCAAATTCGGAACGCATCGTGAAGCTGTCAAATAAATGTACCCTCAAAATTTTCATCTGTCACATACATAAAGAGTTTGACACCAACACTACTGTTTGTTTACAAGTGTTTAAAATATAGTTTATCTCCAATTTGCTTAAATTAAAACATTATTAGGCAACTATGAGGTGTCAGAAATGCATTACGTAAACAATAGTATGAAACAAAAGTTATAAATTAAAGGAAACATTCCAAAATACAATAATAAGATAAGTTTTAATTCAATGGTTGTTATATTAATATATTACTGTTTATATGTACATACATACATACATATATATATATATATATATATATATATATATATATATATATACATATATATATGTATACACCTTTGAAACTACTTACATAATCCACAAGATAAAATTTCAGACAATTTTAATGTATGCTTCCTTTCTTTCTTTACAGTGTACTAACATTTTATGCCTTGACCGAAGACTTCGGAAACTTTGTAATTAGCTTGGTCAGTTCTTTCTTCCGTAACAATTCTGCATATGGCAGCATCTGGTGTTCGGATAACTATAGCTCCATTCATCGTCCAGACAGAGCGCATACCAAATACAGCCGAGACTTCTATAAACACAGCTTGTCGGGCACGAGTCAGGAATTCTTTAAGAGATACTGCAGACCCCTTTAACTAGCCTTAGACTTCCAGACGGCCTGTTTGGTATTAATGTCAATGAATCGTCAAGTAAGGGCCGATGATGCTGTTTATTGGGTAAACCTAGTCTATGGCATACCTTGATGGATGATTTGGAGATGCTATTTAGGCCTAGTTTGCCATTGAATACCCTTAAGATGGATTGGATGCAGTCTTCATCCTCTTGTTCAGGCAAACCGGAGACTATGAGTGCCTTTCGCCGATTCCGAGTTTCCAGGTCATCGACTTGTCTGGAACAATCCTTTATTTGCTGGCGAAGAAGACTAAGGATGCCAAAAATTATCTCCCGGAAGTTACGCAGTTCTTCGCCTATTTTGGCCACAGTGTCTTTAGTTGATGTGGCATTGGTGATCTGGCCCTGGAGATCATCAAATCGCTTGGAGATATTTTCCTCCAATTTTTGTTGGATGGACATCACTTCAGACAAGTTGGGCATTGTGTTTGACTTAGTGATGATAGGTGTAGTGCAAGTGTTCAGCTGACGGTGGTGATGATCTTATGTACAAGCTACGTTACATTAATATTAAGGTAAACTAATAATTAATAACTATTATCACTAAAATTAGAAAAAGATTTACTGTATAACAAATAAAATTAAATTAAAATTCTTAGAGCAGTTAACAAAGACGTCTGTACTTATTTATCACCTACCACGAAAACACAGTCAAGGTGGTGTCACAGTCGCACCCTAAAGGCGCCAGGAAAAAACAGCGTGGTGGTTTTAGTTGTGCGAATCCGACACAAGGCGTTTTTGTCCCTGCGAAGACGTATATGCGTTTGTTAAATCAATGAAACGAGTAGGTGCATGACCTTGTGGTAAATGACACCTGGCCTGCCCATAAAAGGAGCGAAAGACGCCACAAATCCACTCAACGGTCTGAGACATGTAATGTTATGTCTACCCAGTAATAACTCTGCTCTACCCTTTAAACCTGCAGTCCTCTGGTAGTGTTTACATACTACTGATATGCGCAGGAATAAGCACCGTAGAGGCACTACCCCAGACGATTCCTCGTAAAAAGGGACCTACCTACCCTACTACATATCAATTATAAAAATTTTCCTAATTTTTATTTAAACCACACATTTCAATATTTAACATATATGTATATAATAAAATAACCCTAGTTTTTTGCTTAATTGCAGCTCACTGATAATTATTACAGACAATAATGTGCCTATAAGAACTTTTATTCTATACAATAATTCAATTACACTTAAACTAAAAATAGATATGGATGATGATGGTAAGGAATAATGTTCTAAGTAATGGAGTTTGAGGAGTTCTAAGAAACATTTTCCGTAGCACAGCTTTTTTGTCAAATCATCGATAAGTTAATTTGGGCTGATGGATGATTGCTCTTGTTTCTCCTCTCTCATTCTTTTATTTTTATTTTCTTACCAGTAAATGACTATGATTGAAGACAGAATTTTCGTTACCAAAAAAATCTACTACAAACTATACCTTATCAAAGTTTATGAATTTTGAGGTTTGTAATAATATTCAGCGATGTAAAGTCAACTTTATTATAATATTTTAATAAAAAAAACCCTGGAACTTTTTACAACAACTCTGCAACGTTTAACGTTTGGCTGTGGAGGCTAGATGCTAGTCGCTCTGCATAAAAACTATTATGCAGATAGATCATAAGCTTTTTCCTCAAGTTTAAAAAAATAATTGACCGACTTTAGTTAATCTGCATTAGAACAATTGCAATATAATCACACTATATGTTCTAAGCTTAGATCAATATATATTTTTAATCATTAAGCAATTATATATTAATTCCAAGTAAAAGAAACATAAGTTTTAACACAAATAAGTGCAGTATAAATAATTTTTCTACGTTATGGATATGTCTATTTAAATAATAATTTAACCAGCTTGTGGTTTTAGCAGACAGGCCACCTGATAGAAAGTGGTCACCTACGCCCATAGACATTGGCAATACCAGTGGTGTCACCAACGTGCTGTCTGCCGTGAGACACAGGATGTTAAGCCTCGTATACCCAGTAAATACGCTAGCTTCGGTGCCCTTTAAACCAGAACACAGTAGTGTTTTCATATTACTGCTTTTTCCTTAAATTAAATGAGAATAAATTTAAAACGTTTTTTCTTCTTTTCTAGTTCTGTTTAATTTATTTAACTAAATTAAGTCTTTAATTTAATTTCAACTCATTGGTTCGTTTAAAAAAATATCTCCTCCCATTTCTATGTCATGCGATATGAGATTTTTTAAATAATTTATTTTAGACATAATTGCTTAACTGTTGCTACTAAGGCTTAGAAAACATAATAATTTCACCAAAATATTATATAAATCAGAAGCCATTTATCTGACCAGATGCCCGCTAGACGGATTTATTACAACAAAATCAGGGAGACCCGTCTGAACAGGATTATCACAATTTCCGAGTTAATTTCGCAAAGATTTATCACAAGGTCGCCAGTAAGCGACACTTAATTTATGTTTTAAAGTTATTACTTTAACCTTTATATTAAATAAATACGAATGAGTATAATAATAAAAACGTTCTAATATTTTTTTTAGTCATTGATGAAACAAAAAAATGCAGTTCAAGCTTGATACCGCTGTAAATTAAGTAGTTGAATTAATGGCAATTCGCCGGTGGTAGCGTGTTTATGAATCAATAAGCAAGCGTAAACTTCTTCTTCGTCGATTTCCTTATTGAATAATAATATTTGAATTTAACATAATATTATTTTTGAAGCGAAATATTGAAAAACATTTCTCGTGTGATTAATTAATTTGCAATATTATCTACAATTTTATTACAATACGCAAAAAGAACCACCTGTTTTCATATATGGTATACTTTAGGCCCCTATTTCGAACGTAACCTACTCCTTTGTTACTATATATTTTATTAAATAAAATTACTTTACGGATTTTATCGCGTTTATTTTACGTTTTAAATTCCGACGTTTCGAACACTTTCCAGCGGCCATAGTCACGGGGTAGACTGAGATGTCATGCATCTTTGTTGCCAGTGCTGAAGCAGGGGTTTCCAGATCTTAATTTTTATTAATTATTTTTAAACTAAAAAAAAAAAAAAAATTAAATTGATATCCCTCTTCGTTTTGCAATCTTCTTAAAAGATTTTTGGCTCCTTTGAATTTTACTGATACCGTTTAATAAAAGTTATTTGTACAATATAATAAAGCTGTAATTACAGTTATAGTATTAAACAATCGTATCAGGGCGTAATGCTTCTGCGTGATTGGGAATAAGTCGATGACTTTTGATTAAAAATTTTCTAATATTTTTTCCTTTCCAGTCTCACCCGAAGCTTGATAAGTGACTCATAAATATTTACTGACCCTAATTTGAAAGGAATAATTGTTCGAGAACTACTTAAATCAATCGCAACTTAGAAAAGGTACGTATTACGGTAGATCAAATTGTAATTAGAAACGGTGATAATACTGTCCGGTATCTTTTGCTCTCAGATCTTTAGGTAAAATGTTTCTTGTGACTTTTAAGTATTATTGATGTGCCCTTCAAATCGGAACACAATAGTTGCTCTGAGGTGGTAGCTTCATTAGTCTCAGTTAAGAAACTGTTCACTATACGTTGTGTCTGTAATTTGAAAGGTCTATGCATAACACTCCTATCGTAAAGAGTTATTGAAATAATGCGTATTTAAAAAAACGCTAATTAATTTTTTTTACACGTGATAAGCGATTGACTGATTCGTGAAAATCTAATTTTAGTTCAACGCCTCGTCATCTAATAAAAAAATTACAGATATATATAGGGTACTCTATATATATCTGTAATTTTTTTATTACTCCTTCATTGCCTCTTAGGTCACTATTGGCACAAATTAATAGTATGTGAAGAATACCGTCTTCCGGTTTAAAGGGCACCGTTGCAGTTTGTGGCGTCTTACGCTGCTTTTTCTGTGGACAGGGCGAGTATCACTTACCATCAGGTGAATGTTATGCCAGTTCCATTGCTTTTATAAAAAAAAATAACAGATTAGAATCAAGAGTGGGGGTAGTAACATTTTAATTTAGTTTCTAATTTCGTGATGCTATAGGCTGATCAATTTAATAAGGAAATAATTGCGGTAACAAGGAATGAAGTAAAACGCTTCTGGTTACAATAAAAGCTTTTTTTTTATTGCATACGCAGGCAGACGACAAGTCGGGGCCACCTGATGGAAAGTGGTCACCGACGGCCATAGACATTGGCAATACAGGTATCACCAACGCACTGCCTACAGTGAGACATAGAGTGTTACGTCTTGTTTACCCAGTAAATACGCTGGCTACGGTGCCCTTCGAACCGGAACACAGTAGTGTTTTCACACTACTGCTTTGCGGTAGGAATATTACTTATATATTAATAGGAATAGACGGTTCCTAGTAACCTACCTACCATATTAAAGCACTTCAAAACTATGTTAAGAACGATGTTGAAAGTAATTCAATAATTTTTGTGTATCTGTTTGATTATACATCCACAAGCCATTGAAATTTGAACTGTCAATTTTAATGGAAATTATATTATTGTATTATCTCCACTGTGGACAAGATGTGTTTGTTAATTGTTCAATGAATGCGATGATCAAACGTTATAGGTATCCTGTAGTCATTAGCTGCTTACCTATTTTATTACAAATTATTATTATTATAATGCTTTGCATTAATGTTTTATAAACACGACAAGTTTATTAAACACTTTTCTGTCAAGTAAAAAGCAATAATTATTGATACCAAAAGATTTATCTCAGGTTATATAGACAAAAAAATCAATATTTTGTTGTTTTTTTTTTAAATATAACTAATTAAAAGTCAATTCACGTATATTACGAGACCTTTTTCATATGCATGTTTAGTTTGTGCAAGCAATGTTAGAATCCGTCTTTAAATTCAATTCAAATTCAATTTTAAATACCAATACTTAATGTGAAAGTATTGCACTTGCTTTGCAGGTTGAGAATAAAACGCCTGTGATCTACTTTTTAATAATCAAACATGCAATCCTATCAAAAAAATATAGAAATACTAGCGACCGACTCGCCCTTATTTCGTACGGGATGCCTACAATATTAAGCATGTGTTATACATAAAAACCTTGCTCTATAATCACCCTATCTATTAAATAAACCGCATTAAATTTGGCTCAGAAGTTTGAAAGATTTAAGCTTGCAAAGGGTTAAGGGACAGAAAATGCGATTTTGTTTTATACTATGTAGTGATGAGATTTTAAAACTTAAAAGTGTGTGTTGTCTGAAATTAGCAGGTCCTTTTTATACAGGAGACTACTGGGGCGGTATCACCGCGGTGCTTATTTATACTGCAAAGTAGTGTGGAAACACTACTGTGTTCCGGTTAGAAGGGCACCGTAGCCAGCGTATACAATAAACAAAACTTTACTTCCTATATCTCACACTGCAATCATTTAAATTAAAGTTATCATTAAAAAAATATTTAATAAATATACATAAATGTTCTATGAAGTTTTATGTTTTAGAAATACGGAAACAATTACTAAAATTCGAGCCTGCACAGTGACACATTAGTAAATTGTTAATTACTTAATTATAGAACAAAACGCGTCTATAAGCATGTAACTGTATATAATAACATACGATAAAATAACACTCGTCTGATAGTAAGCACGATGTAGATACAATAGAAATAAAGCTCATTGTTCCAACGCGGCCATTCAATACAGAAATGATTTTCCTTTTGTAATATGTGTTCTCGCACGATGTACGTCACACTATAAAAGTTAAACAGAGAGCCGCAAAGATTAATGATAATGTCATTGCATTACGAACGACAAAGTAATTATCCTTTGCAGTCACTACATCATTATCAGTCTATGGTAGTCCACTGCTAACACAAAGGCCTCCTTTAATACACCCCTATTCTTTAAGAGGTTTTGGACCGTAAACCACCACTCTGGTCCAAAGCGGGTTGATGGGTGGAGCAGGTTATTGCGTAACCAATTTGCGGCTGTGTTAGGCGACATAGAAATGCGCGCGAACAGCAAAAAGTAATATAGATATTTCTAGTTCGTAAATATTTTCTCTCTCTTTTAAAAAACAAAAAATAACAATGAAAACATCCAAATATACTTTACCACGGGTACTCTACTGAGGACAATAAAAAGCATTTATGGTATTACAATTCCAGTGGGTATAACACATACTGCTGCCCTAGCAGGTAACTGCCTCCGTAGCCTAGTGATATAGGCGTGTGCTTTAGAAACCGGGGGTCGTGGATTCGAATCCTGGCTTCAAAAATTTTTAATTGTTGTTTCCTAATTGGTTAGAGTAATTTGGGCTGATCACCCAATTGTCTGAAAAGTAAGATGATCCATGCGTCGGATGGGCATGTAAAAAGTCGGTCCTCCGTGGTGTGTTACGTTCCAAAACCCCTAATTAATAGAGGTGTATTAAGGGAGGCCTATGTCCAGCAGTGGACTATCACAGGCTGATGATGATGATGATGAGGATGAAAAAGGGCCGCAACCTAATATTGGTCTAATGTGAGGTAGACGGATTTTCTATAATTAATCTGACCTAGTTGTATTGACTTTTGTTTTACCTTGATAAAACATATATTGAAAATACGATCAGATAAAGGTCGTGCGTTCGATTTTTGCGGAAAAACAACTAAAAGGTAAGACTATTTTTGGCAAGTTTTAGGATATCGGTACTTTCAAAGATACTTATAAGTAATCTATCCATTGAAACTAGTTTTTTCTCTTGGCTCTTGAGGTCAGATGCCAGTCAGTTCTCGTGAAATAATGACATCCCGGTAAATCTGGATGGGTTAGAAGCCGATCTCAAGAAAACTTGAGAAAATGTTTGAGTGAAAGAAACTAGGTGAAATGACGCAGGGCAAAATTAAAACAATATATTTTTAAAAGTAATTCCGTTTATAGGGTGATAAACAATACGTTACGATCTACAAAATGTAGCATAAGATTTTTTTTTTACGGATGACTCACGTTGGTGGAGTTAACCGCTACAACCCGTCGGGTTCGAGGGCTGTGCAACTTTAAGTGTGCACAGACTTCGACTCTATTCTGTGGAAAGCTCCGAGGGACCCTGAAGGGGACCTCGGCTCAGAGCTCTCTTCTTTATCCGTAAGCGGGCTTGATCGAGGGTGCCCAAAGAGGCCGAGCCTCGGCTCGATCAGCCAGCTGGTCGAGGTCCATGCCTATGCCCGTTAGCAACATTTATCGAGGGCGCCCCGGTGGCGAACCTCCGGCTCGATAATTTGCTTTTAGGACTTATTAGTGGAAAGTTAATAATCACCCTATCTGGTTGAGTGAGAATCGGCCTGGTACGTGCCGATATCTGTTGTACAGTGAACTAGTTTGTCCTCGACGGCGAGGACAAGTTGTGTTACGTAATGAGTTTAAACGTGCTTGCGATTGAAGTCTCATCGTCCGGATCCGTTATCGCGTTTCGCGCTCTTCGATGGACGTCGTTTTTAGCGGTGAAATTGTTGGTTCGTAGCGGCGGCGCTCCGGAACTAGATCGTTTGGGTGTTGCGAAGCCGAGTCAAAATATCGGATGGATGCTTGTTTTAGATATTGTTTGATAGTGGGCAATTTCAGATCCAGGTGCAGGTCAATGTTGCGCAGTATACGGCGCACCAGTGGCCCTGCGCATGAATCTGTTTTGCAGGGCTTGAAGCTTGTCAATGTGTGATTGTTTGCATGTCAAAGACGGGACTGGCATATGTTAAAATTGGACGTATGACTGTCTTGTATAACAAAACCTTATTGTGCAGAGATAACTTGCTTTTAGGATTTATTAGTGGGAAATAGTCGACCCTAAGGCGTAGCCGCTCTGTTTTTGACCCGCGTTATGTGCGGGCCAAATTCAGGATTTGTCTAAGATTACCCCAGGTATTTGGTCTGTTTGACCCAAGGGATAGGGCAATCTAGAAGTCGGACATTGGAAGGAAGACACGTTTCGTCGCGTGAACAAAATGGCCGCGCTTTTGGAAGGATTTATTTCTATTCTCATTTCCGGAACCATTCCCCTAGGATTTGGCATGGTTGGAGTCTTTGACTAACTATGATAGGACATCTACTGGTTGAGTATATGCGGGTGTCGTCTGCGAATAAGGCGGTGTCTACAAGACGGTGTTGTGGGATGTCGTTAGTGTATAATGTGAAAAGGATTGGTCCTAATACGGAGCCTTGGGGTACGCCAGCACGGACCAGTCGAGGGTAGTGATTTGGTTCCCTCTACGCGGTATCGGAACGTTCGATTCCTGAGAGTCTCGTATGATGAGTACGAGACGGTCTGGCACCCGAGCTTATATAACGTATATAAGCCCTTCAGTCATACTTTATCGAACGCCTTCGCCACGTCGAGAAAAGCGCTCCCGTGTGATGGCCTCGTATTAAGCTGACTTTAATTTTCTCCGTGATGCGGTGAATTTGGTGAGTGCAAGAATGTTTGGCTCGAAAGCCGAATTGAATAGGGGTAGGAGCCCTTTAGATTTCATCAAAATCTGACATAAGCGGGCTTGGACAAGTCGTTCATATATTTTCCTAAACCCTTTAGGAGGCTAATGGGACGATAAGAACTTTGGGAAGTGCGGGTGGTTGCCGGGTTTGAGGAACCCTATAACTTCAGCATCTTTCCAAGTGTTTGGGAAAATACCCTTGAAAAGAGCTGCGTTATAAATTAGGACTAGGATGTTAATTATATGTTCCGGTAAGATTTTAATAACGCGGTTGTTTATTCCGTCGGTGCCCGGGGCTTTCCGAGGTTTGAGATTTTTGATAATCGACTTGACTTTGCTTTCTGTTACCGGTGAAGTTACGTCGCGGGGAGGAAGTTAGACAACCGCTCGACCTCGCTCTCCACCGTTTGGCGGTGAGCGGCGTCGATCGGTTGAGTGCTGAAGCGTGCATTGTGCCTCGAGGCTGTCGGCTAGACATTCGGACTTTCTTCGTCGAGAAACGCTAGAGGAGCATCAGGAAGGTTAGGATGGGATAAAGAGCGGCATCGGAGGGGTTCCGATTCCGCCCTTTAGGCTTTGGGAAGTTGCCAGAAGGCTGATGGGATGGGTGCATGTTGCTTAGATCTGTATCCCACCGATCGTTCCTGAATTCAGCTATGCGCGTCTTGGACTGATGTTCAAGGGTCTCCGGTTCCGTTCGGTTGGATACCAATCGTAGGCACGAATCGCAGCCCTCTTGCGTCGCAAGAGGTCATAATATCGTTTGCTAAGGCCCAGCGGGGTTTTCCACCACCGGGACTTGCTTCGAGAACCTCGACAACACTTTGGACATGTCTTGTGAGCGCATGAGCAGCGAGATTCGCGTCGTGCTACTGTGCAGGGACTTTGGGAATAGGCATTTGGGTGTGGCGAGCTAGTGAAGTCTAGCTGAGATTTGAGTTAGCGCCAGTCAATTATGTTTTGGTTTGGATGTTTTGGGAGTCAGGTGGTCCCTGGTTTGAGGATGACTGGGCGATGATCGAGGTTAGATCTTCTGAGCCTCTATCCTCTAAAGTAGATTGACATTTTAGGGAGGGCAATATCAAGCACATCCGATCTGTGGCCTACCGTGTGCAGGTAGTGCGTACGTTCAAGCGAGCAACGATACTGAAGTTAAGTAGTTCAGATGGTGCATCTGTTGCTGCACCTCGCGAGTTGGTTGTGTAACTGTTTCCATCGGTGTGCTTGCTATTGAATCGCCTGCCAGAATGACTCGCCTCCTAGGAGAATAGCGTCTCGAAGTCGGATTGAGCTATCTCGGAAGAGCTTCACATGGTAAGTAGACCGAGGCTTATGGTGATTGGTGCGTGTCCTGTCATGGCTAACCTCAGACCGAGGGCTTCTAAGTGCGTTAGCGTCGACGGCGTGTCGTTGCTACACAGTGCAGGGACTTTTATAATAAATGAGCGTGCCCTGCCGTGAAGCGCCGGCCCGATCATTTCTTATGATATTATAGTTAGCTATTTTCGGATCTCCTCTTCCGGGCTTTGGAACGTCTCCTGCCCAGTAGAATGTCGACGTCGTTTTCGCGTAGAAATTCTGAGATTTCAGTCTTTTTATCCGCGAGACCGTTTACGTTGAAAAATGAAATATTAACTGCGCGTGGCTTTAGACGGCCCGGGCCGTTTCTATATTTGTATGGGCGTACTATTCATTTACGTCCCGTAATTAAGTCGACTAATTGCCTATACTTGAAGTATGGCAAGACGGCTCGAAATTTCCGACGACGGCGTCAGATTCTGCGTAAAGACGATCGAGCTCTGCGAAGTCGATCTGTCCGGCTAATGTTTCAAGTTGCTGCCATTGCTGCAGCTAGGCAAGCTGTAGGGAGCTACGCGAGCCCTTTGTTTTGGAGCGGCGCTACGCGGGGCGCTCGGCGCTACTGCGGTTGTTGTTGTTGCCACGCGGGCATGGGGCGCTTGCGCGGGCGCTTGTTGCAGTTTGCCACGCCGGAATAGGTCGGAGGGGCGGGAAGAAATGAGGGAGGCACCTGGGGCGCCTTGGGACGGATGAAGGTGGTGGCGGTTTGCGCTTGGGTGCCTTGGGCAGCCCAGATAATTAGCCGTGTGGCCAGCGCTGGCAGTTTACGCATGCCGGCGGTTCGTACGTGGTGAGTACTTCCCTGTCTCAGGGTCTAGGGGAATCAGGAGTGCCATGGTCACCAAGGCATTTGACGCAGCGAGGGGCGTGCGTGACAGTTACAGGCCGAGTGCCCGTACATTTGCAGTTATGACACTGCGCAGGAAGGCCATTTGAGTGTGGCGCGTGGAATGTGATGCGACTTTATGTCGCATATGTAGTGTAGAATCATACACCTTTTTGGCCTCGTGGAGCGTTCTAAGGTCAGAAGGACCACATTAAAGGCTTTTAGTCTTGGGATGGGTTGGCGGAAGGCCAGTAAATTGGGATCTTTGTCCCTTAATGAAGTTATAGATGTCCTCTGTGGGCATCTCCTTCAGCAGTCCTGACGACTGTCCAGTACGCGCTCTTCGGGAGCGCGTAGTGTAATAATAGTCGTTCTTTAAAAGATACGACGAACTTAACTGCAGTGTGCGTCACTGTTCTCTAATTGCAATTTAATGCCCTGGCTCGAGTCGGCTGCTGTGAATTTATATTTGTTGGACAGCGCGGACCGTGTTCTGCCATTTCTCCTTCGACCGAATATAAATCGGCGGAGGTTTCTTATCCCTAGGTGGGATTGATGGTGGCTGAGAGGCAGACGGAGGTTGCTGTGAAGCAGCGGATGGTGTTTGCTGTGAAGCGCAAGTGGTTGCCTTGATGAGGCTGATGTTGTTGCCGTGAGGCGGCCTGAATGGATTGCCGTGAGGCGGCATTTGGCTCTGTGGCCTGATGTTTGTTGGCCTAGGGGCCGATAAATTTCCGCCGACGCTTTCGGCGCCTTAGGTGGCGGGTTGGTGATGTAGCAGGGAGGCCCTGCTCTTGCGCTTTTCTTGCGCGAACTAACCGGCAGGAACCCTCCTGCGTCTTCGTCCTCGTGACCGGACGGGATTGATCCAGCTCCATTTCGGTCAGGTTATTGGGTGATGTGAGCGGGGATGGGGTGTCCGAATGGATAGTTGGACACTTTTCCGACGCGGTGTGTTGCTCGCGTTGAGCATGGTGTGCGCTTATAGTGTTTGGCCACTTGCGCGGTGAGGGGCCTCGCGGATATGCAGTACAGTGTCCGCCGGCGGACGATTTTTAGGTCCTCGAAGTCAGGGCCCTAGGTCACTAGGGTGACTGAATCCATGCTAATGTTTTTTTTATTTAAAATGTTAATACTACGCTTACAGCACCCCCGGTGAAGCCGAGGGGTTTGTTCTCCCTCCCGCCCCAGTGAGCAGGAGTGTAAACCTAACGCGTTTGAAAAACTCTGGCGCTTTAGGAGCGCTGGGGTGGCTACTACGCTGCTGCCTAGTGCAGCAAGCGACGTTAAATTGACTGTCAATAAATACCAGTGAGTGGTGTGCGTTAATTTAGTTAAAATCACGGTGTGACGTGGCCAAGTGAACAGACTATAGTTAGATGGGTCCCTACATCTCAACAGAAGAACATGCGGACGCTGTAAAGGGAAAATTGAAATTATAGGCAAAATCGGAACGACTCACCCCGACCGGAAGGCTACAGCTTTTGCGCTCAGGCGCGTACGCCCAACGCGTCGACACTTTACACCGGCACACCTAGCACTATCACTACACTGTTGCACGGCGACGATGACTCGGCGACTCGGCGTCTACCTTCTGCCGCTTGCAGGCGTCGGGGAGGCGTGGCCACGGGTGGGCCAAGCGGACGGCGCAGGTAGCAGGGGGATCGATCGGTCGATCCGAGGCAAGATGCGCACTGTGTAGCATAGGACAACGGATGTACATGTTATGCTAAGATGTGCGAGTTTACTTACGTTTACTAAACACGGTGCCATTTCGACTAGAATATTTAGTACGTTGCAGCAGAAGTTATCATTAAGGGTTAGTCATCCTCATCTTCCCGGTATCAATTATTCCTTAATTTACCTTTATCCTAAAGGGAAGATTTGGCTTAGAGAAGCAGAAAAAGGCGCAAGTTACCTTTTCTTCTTTAAACAGCAAATATTAGAAGTTTTATGTGAATAGCAATATTTTAATGTCGTAAACGTAAACAATTTTATGTATTACAAATACTACTCAATTAAATGAGCGCCAACGTTTAAAATTCTTTAAAGTTGACTACTAAATTAGACATATAAAACAATATTTTTATGTTAAATAAAATTATAAAAATTATAGCTGTGTTGACTGTAATTTTGTTTTTAAAAAAGTATAAGATGTGGTTACAACATAAATGATACATATTTCAGGTACCACACAAGAGCTATATAGTTCCTAACATTATAAAACACTGTAAGAAAACTTAACGTTTGGTTTAACACTTAATTATCTATATTTAATATTATGTCTCGTTTCATAATTAATTCTTGGCAAAGCGGGCGTGATTTTTATTGCGAAAATTTATAAAGCTTTTCTCTGGGCGAGTTCTAAAAGTGCACCTCTCGTAACTGGATCACGGCCATCTTGAAACTTAGCCTGGAACTCGAATTGGCAGTAAAGTAGTTTTAAATTTATAGATTTTGTTAAAATACCTGTTAAAAATATAGCATTTTAAAGTTTCATCATCATCATCAGCCAGTATTTTTTCACTGCTGGACATAAGCCTCCCCCAATGCACGCCTTCTTTATAGGGGGTTTTCGGACCATATCCCACCACGCAGGTCCAATGCGGGTTGGTGGATGGACCGACTTTTCACATGCCCATCCGACGCATAGATCATCTTATTTTTCAGATTTATTGAGTGATCGGCCCAAATTGTCCTAAACAACCAGAAAACAACGATAACGCAGAGTCGTTTTCTTGCAGGATTCGAACCCACGTCAGAGGCGGATTTTAAGTTTTTTATATTTTAAAATATAAAGTAATAAACAAAATCAACTGTTTTATAATATTTATACCCTATTTATACCCTTTTCAAAATAATGAAATTCTAGAAGCCCCATTCACAGTTCATGTATATGAAAAGAGCTACATTATTCTCTATTTCTGTAGCAAAGCAGGAATGTTAAAAACTATTGCAATTCAGTTTAAAAAGCCACTTCATTGTGTAATTATTGGTTGTGTCAGACATTGTTCTTCAAGTCTCATCGCTGAGCTTACTGAACTTGGTGTCTCATATACTGCTTCAGTTAAGAAAAGGGCGTTACAATTTTAAATATAAAAATAATAATGTGTATTAATTACTTTTATCTAAGCTATGATAAAATACCTACTAATTCATAATTAAATTGAAAATTATTAAAAAGTGAAAAATGGGGCCGTACCACCGCGGTCCTTATTTCTGCCGCAAAGCGGGAGTGTAAAAACATTGCTGTGTTCCGTTTGTAGGGCATTGTAGCCAGCGTTTTTACTGGATAAACTAGACTTAACACCAGTTTTAGTACGGTAGGCAGCGCGTTAGTGATACCCCTGGTGGGCTATTAACATCGACAAAGTGGTAATGTCGATGTCAATGGGCGTTGGCGACCACTTTTTATAGGTGGCTCAACTGCTTCTCTGCCTTCGTACGCAAATAAAAATTGAATATTATATAGCCCCTGCTATTTATTGCTGGGTTTGAAGTCAAATAACTAACAAAGAGAAAGTTTAATCAAAAATATTGAGGGCAGTAGTGTAGGGTAATTACGCAAACATTTATATGCTACAAACATAACTTCAAATAATTTTGTTTGTATCAACTTTTTAATTAAACAAAGATAAACTCTTTAAATTCGATCTTGACTATTGTCAATATTAAATGAACTAACTCATTTTAAAAATCAATACTTTTTACAAACACTTATTTACGGATTTTTACGGGCTCATGGGAAGAGCTACATCGATCTTCATCGTAGTCTGCTAGTGATCGTAGACCCTAAAAAGATTTCAAAACGTCGGAAATAAATAAAAAGAATGACGCGAAGCTGTATAAATAAAAGCACTACTCAAATAGCAATAATTCAAAACCGTCGCACGAATTGCAACCAAATGTGCGTAAAGCATTTGCGAATTCGAATCAACGCAATTTGCCAGTACAATACATTTATCATTCAAATAGAATTGATACCGAATCAGTCAACATTGTGACTGTAATCAAATGTCATACATCATTGAACATCGATTGGATCAAAGATATTAATTCGTGATAACATTTCGTAGTAATATTATTCGTTGAATAGAGTAAATTATTGTCTGTCTACAATCTGTCTCAGCAGGATTGTCGGTAATATAGGCAGGAAGAATAAGGATACTTTAGAAGCGCCCTTCATTACAGGTAAAATTTCATAATATTAATCACTATCACAGCTAGTGTACGTGAGACAGTGTACTGTATCTTTAAAAAACATGCTAACACTACAAAGATGTAAAATTTCTATGCGTTGGACCGACCAGATTTGCAATAACACTAAAATAGGAGTTCATGTAGTATTCGAAGTGGGAAGCAATCGTCCATAAGATGATTAATCGAAGTTATGACCCAGAGCAATGAGGAATACGAATTAAACTAAATTACTTTACTGTGATCAAGTACTGTAAACTATGTCTTTTATATTATCTTCCAAATATTTTAGTCATTGGATGACAATAATTATTCTTGTTTAGCCTTTTTTTACGTAAAGAGCTGCGTACGCATGTTATTTCTCGCGTATGTACAAGTAAATAATTTTGTGATTGCAAACTGTTTTAGTAACTATTGATTACTGAAATATAAATCATAAGATCAGCTTATAGGTTAATAATAATTACATTGTAATATATATATATTTTCGTTTGTTAAAATATGACTAAATCAAAAATAAGCAGTGAAAAAATAACAGAAAAACGGGGGCTCGACAAGTTATCATTGTTCTTTAGTTTATTAATAAAAATCGGGCGTGTCACCTCATTACTAGCGTAAAAATAAGATGATGAAAAAATGATGATAATGAAATGTAAAACTTGTGCACTATAATTAATTCTGCTTAGATAAGTGGTCGCTATAGTAGATCGGGGTCGTAGTGATAATCTACTCAGAAATCATTATTATCATTAATTGTATTAAATGTGGGAATCTTTGAAGGAAATTATGAGCTACTACTAACTTTTATCAAGTTACTAAACGTTCACTACGAAATAGAACTACATAATTGTACATATTTTAAGTAGCATCAAGCTTTTTTAATTTGATTGCACAAGATCATTTTATTAACGACATCAGTATTTTTTATTAAGTACCGATGGAAAAAAATATTTAAGGAATCGGTGGAAAGAAATTTAGTTCACTAATAAAAAGATTGAATAAGCAGTGTGAGCTATAACAGAGCAGATTGAAAGAAATAAAATTTGGTTTTAACATTATCTGTAGTCTGTATTGATCCTATTTTGCGAGTTAATTTTTTTTATACTCTTAATAAAGTTTCAGACATGTCTCTTATTCTACTACCATGGCATTTGTAACTTTTTATAAGTTGTGTTTGTTATAATATATATATTATGTTATAATATTATATTATATATTATAACATAATATATATTATATATATTATATATATGAACAGGTAAATTTCATAGTAGTCATAAATATATGGCACTTAAAACTTATTTGAATTTATTTTCAACTTATTTACAAAAACTTTTGGTGCATACTCATTTGCTTCAAGCAAAAATAAAACTTTGATGCTAAATGCGCTTTAATATTTCCATTTCTCTTTAGGAAATGTCGTTTTTCAACCAAGAATTTACTTGAAATGAATAGAAAAGAGTAGGAGGCAAGAAATATTAAATTCCAGTCCAGAAAGCACCGTCGTTATGGCTGATTAAAATACAACATAGTATGATTGAAAAAGCAGTTCTTTGCAAATAGTAAATACAATCTTTAGTTAAAGACTATTTTTAAATATATATGGTCAGTTAAGAGCATTTATTAAAATACAATGTTATATTGTATAATTATATGAATAATTATATACAATTATTATAATATCTTTCATCATCATCATCATCATTATCATCATCATCATTATCATCATCATCAGCCTGTGTTAGTCCACTGCTGGACATGAGGCTCTCCTAATACTCGCCACCGCTTACGATCTTCGGCTATTCTCATCCAGCCCACCGGCCACTTTGCGAATGTCGTCACTCTATCTTGCCGCAGGGCGTCCTACACTACGTTTGCCGAGCCTCGGTCTCCACTCCAGAACTTTTGACTCCAGCGGTCGTCAGTTCTGCGGCTTATATGACCGGCCCTGCCACTTCAGCTTACTAATCCGGTGGGCTATGTCGGTGATTTTGGTTCTCCTGACGGATCACGTCATTTCTGATGCAATTTCCTTCAGAGATACTCCGAGCATGGCCCTCTCCATAGCTCGCTGGTGACTTTAAATTTGTGGACCAGTCAGACCTGTAAGCGTCAGGTCTCGGCACCGTAGGTCAAAACGGGTTGGACGCACTGATCGAAGACTTTCGATTTGAGGCATTGTAGGGATGGGTGACGAGAAAACTAGACGAAGCTTATGAAGTACTGCCCAGCCCAGCCGAATCCTTCTGTTGACCTCCCCTAAAAGTTGTTTTACCTAGTTGGAGCGTTTGCCCTAGGTAAACGTACTCCCGTGTGGAGTTGTCAGATCTCCCATCCGGCGCGTGCGTCCCAGGTTGCGGATAACGCCCCAGATATGGGGGTGCCAGGCTTCGGCCGGCGCGGACAGAAAACTGACAGGGGTGCTGCATCCTGCTCCGTTAAAGGGTGGAGATGTGGCGGAGACAGTTGCTCCCAGAGGTGAGCCTGTTGTGGCGGGCCTCAGACCCTCGCTCCCGAGTGACCCCTCTTTGTTAAGAGGAACACGGGATGCGAGCCGTCTACCCTGCGAGTGCTTCAGAGCCTCGCCGAGCAGAGATGTATGAAAGAGTAAAGGTATGAATGTGTGTGTGGGGATTGGGGCAAAGGGCAAAGAGCGTGATGTATGAATGAAGTCCCGAGAGGGACATTGTGATTCGTTCGGTGTATTGCACTCGGCTTTGCCGAACCTGGGCGATCTCGGCCTGTCGTGGGTGTCGTGGATCGTCTCGCGGCCTGCGGCAGTGCTGAGGGTCCTGCCTTCATTGGCCGGACCGCGAGGAGACAACCTCTCTGAACAAAACAAATCCCGTTGATCTCGGCGTTTGTGGTACGTGGCGTCGGCTGCTCGCAAGGCGGCTGGAACGATACACCAGCATTGAGCAGCCCACCCTGGAACTTCCCGCCCCCAGGCGTTTATAGGGTTACCGGTGCTACTTGGTCCCTGGCCCGGTGGACATCTTTTACCTGTTACTCGAGGGATTTTTAATGGAAAATTTAAAATCAAATTTAAAATCAAAAATTTAAAATCAAAAAATGGAGAAAAACCAAAAAACGAACATGGCGAAATTTGGATTCCGATTCAAGTGTAGAGGAGAAGCGCGGACCAGGTGAGGGCCGGCTCTCAGACAGTGAAGGCGCGGGGTTTTCCCCTCAAATCCCCATATAGGAAGCGCACTAGAGAGGATACGGCTGGTACTCAAAGTGAGTCTTCCAGCGAGGAGGATCAGCCGGCGCAAAAGGTGAGGGCAGCAGAAGAGGGCGACCTGCGTCTCCTCTGCTGCGAGATGAGCGCGGGCGTTTTCTTAAACGTCCAACAGCGACAGCTGTGAGATCGCAGTCAGTGCAGCGGCCAGCAGGACCCTACCACCGATCTGGTCCTGCTGGCTACAAACGAGGAAGGCCCAAAGGCAGCAGAGCGTGGAAAGGAACGTGCGCTCAAAGAAATTGTAGAGGCCGCTCGGAGGAGAGAGAGGCCGCAAATGAGAATGCCTTGACGGCGGAGGATGCTAAGAGATGATGCTCCAGAAATCTGAGGCATCATCTCCCAGATTCCTACAAAATCCGGCAACCTGAAGGGGCACTCACGTACGTGCCCTTAAAGGTGCTCCTCCGCCGTAAAACAGTTGGTGGACGTCCATGGCCGACTCCACGTCGCCGAGATCCGAAAATACTCGGCCGACAAAAGGGCTCTAGTAGCTCGGTGGAGGCCCTCGAGAGGAAGTGCGGCGTCTAAGGCCGCTCGAGAAAGAGAACCGGCAGTTAAAGGCCAGCCGCTAGGACGATGTCCACGTTGAGGGACTGCCACGGACTTGGAACAAATCCTGAGGCGCCTCATCGTGGACATGGTAGGCACCAATAGCTTCAGGCCCACCGCGACGATAAAAGCGGACTGGCTCCTGCCGGAAGAAGCGGCTTCGTCCACCGCTCAGCCACCGATAAAGGCGGCCCCAACGTTTGCGCACGTGGTGAGGCCAGCTGCGCCCTGCTGTCCCTGCTGCACCTGCTGCCCCACTACGTGCAGTGCCGGTGGCCACAGCGGCAAAAAAGACCCGACGCCGAAGGATGGGCCCCTACAAGCCTTCCCCAAAGGGAAGGCCAAAAAGGAAAAAAGGGCCCCGGACCACCCCAGGCCGGGTGCGACCAACGCCACGCAAGTGGCAGCAACGGCGCACCAGGGCAGTCCACGGATGGGTGGACGCTGCTGACGGCCGTAAAACGGCCAAGCCCTGGCGCTGGCCCTAAAATGACACCGGCAACAAGGAGGTGCGAATTAAAGGCCCCTAGCTCGTCGGCTGTAGTCATCAAGCTGCAGCCGGGCGCAGCGCAGAAAGGGTCACCTATTCCGACATCCTCCAAGATGCCAAAAAATGCAAACTGGAGGATATCGGCATCGATGGCCTCCGTTTCGCCAGGCAGCAACGGGGCCAGGATACTCCAGGTTCCGGGGCCGACAGCGGCGAAAAGGCCAACCAATTGGCAGAAAAGCCGCAATTGGTTTGGCCCAAAATAACAAAATTTCCAGGCCGAAAAGTGCGCGATCTTCGCATCTCGGGCCTGGATGATTCAGATGCAAAAGACGGAGGTGGCTGAGGCGGTAGCGCAAAAGGCAGCTGCCGGTCACCTCCGTAAAGGTCAGAGAAATCCGCCGGACCGGTCCGGTCTCGGTGGAGTAGTGTGAGCTGCCCTATTGCAGCCACCAAGAAAATAATTGGTGGTAGGGCGCCTCTAATCGGGTGGTGCGGTGCAGAGTCAAACGCTACTTGCAGCGCGTCCGATGCGCTGCTTCCGGTGCCTCGAAATGAGGGCGCATGGCGGAGCAGTGTCTCGGGCGTCGACCGCTGGCCACAAGTTGGAGAGTGCGGCCTGAACCACAAACCCGATAGAGGCGGCGAACAAGGTGAGGCCTGGGCTTGAAGCCAGGTGCCCAAGCCCAGCGCTTCGGCTGAGGGACTCAAATGGCCATCCAATAAGATGGCCCGCTGAGCATCCTGCAGACAAATCTGAACCACTGCGCCAGAGCTCAGGATCTGTTGTTTCAGAGCATGGCGCAGTGGTCGATTCAGGTGCCGTAGTGTCGGAACCGTATTACGTTCCCCGGCAATAACTGGGCCGGGGACCTGTCCGACTACTGCGGCAGTGGTCTGTGGGACTGCTGCGGGTCCCTCAACCGAGGGATGTGAAAAAGGTCAGGCTTCGTCGGCGCTCTGTTGGGAGAAATTGTTGTCGTTTCAGCGTACTTTTCTCCCAACATATCTCTCCGGACTTCGAGGGCTACCTAGACCGACTGGGGTCACTGATCGTTCTTACGGACCCTTCCCTGTGCTGGTCAGGGGGATCTCAACGCCAAATCTCCGGCTTGGGGTTCACCTGCGGCAGACGAGCGGGAAAGGACACTGGAGGAGTGGCTCCTGGAGGTCAAGCTGTCGTCTTAAACAGGGGTTTGGTAAACACGTGTGTTCAGGCCAGGGCGGGTTGATAATTGATGTATCGTTCGCAAGCCCCGCCCTGGCTCCGCCGAATACAGGAGCTGGAAGGTGTTGACGGGCGTCGAGACCCTGTCGGATCATCGTTACATCCGATTCAGGTCTCCGCCCTCCTGACACCTATACCGGCCCTGGCCGGACCGAGGGACGACGGCCCCAGGTGGCGCCTCAGCCTGGACCGAGACTGCTGAAGGAGGCGGCAATAGTGCAGGCGTGGGTTTTTGCCCAATATTGTCGATGTGGAGCGGGAGGCACAATGGCTCCGGGACGCAATGTCGCAGGTGTGCGACGCGTCGATGTCGGCCAAACGTCTCCTCCTAAACGCCGGTGTAGCTGGTGGAATCCGAAATCGCCGCGATGCGCAGAGAGGTGCATCGTGGCACGGCGCAATACACCCGTTGCCGGGACGACGGCGCAGAGACCCGGCCCTGAGGCGAATTGCTCGCCTCTTTCAGCAGCAAAAGGATGGCTCTCAAAGTGAGAGATAGCCAGGCGATCGCCGCGGCTAGGGAGAGTTGTTAGCGGTGCTGGACGGTGATCCGTGGGGCGGCCTACAAAATGGTGATGAATAGGCTTCGTCCTTGGGCCCCGCTCACCGAGAGTCTGGCGCCGCAGTTGGTTGCAGCTATCGCCGAGGCTTTATTCCCACAGCGAGAGGACACACCGCACCTTCGATGGTCCCAAATGGCACGGATGAGGTCGACCCAGTCCCGAAGCGCCAGAAGTCGTCCGGGAGAGTTCGGTGCAGCCCTTCTGAAAATGAGGGGCAAACGCACCACCCGGGTCCCGATGGCATTCCGGGACGCAGCGTTGGCCCTAGGGACGCCCTGGAGCCCAGAGTGAGGGCGATGTTTTCTGCCTGTCTGGCTCAAACCCTTAATACCACAGGAGGTGGAAGACAGGCAGACTCGTCCTCATCCAAAGGGAGGGGCGTCCTGCGGACTCGCCCTCCGCCTACAGGCCGATCGTGCTGTTGGACGATGGGGAAAACTCTTTGAGAATCGTGGCGGCCCGCATCGTACAGCACCTGGAGCACGTCGGTCCAAATCTGGCGGAGGCGTAAGGCTTTCGCAAGGGCCGGTCGACCGTCCACGCGGTGCTGCGGGTCAGGGTCCCTGACGCAGGATGCAGTGTCCCGGGTGAGGGTGTTTTGGCGGTGTCACTCGACATCGCCAACGCATTTAACACCCCTGCCCTGGGCCTGCATAAAGGAGGCGCTCCGATACCACGGGTGCCTCCCTACCTGCAAAAGGGTGATCGGGGCCTACCTGTCGCATCGACGTGTCGAGTTCCCGTGCCGAGATGGGCTCCGGACCATCGGTGTCGTGTCGAGTTCCACAGGGGTCGGTGTTGGGACCGCTTCTGTGGAACGTAGGGTTTTGATTGGGTGCTCGTGGCGGCAATATCGAGGTGTCGACGCGTCACTTGTTACGCGGACGACACCCTCGTCACCACCCGTGCACCAATTTTTCGCAGGGCTGCGATTCTCGCCATGCCGGGGTCGCTCAAGTAATTGGGCACATCCGGCGGCTAGGACAGAGGTGGCGCTCGAAAATCCGAGGCCCTTTACTTTTACGGGCCTCGGAACGCTGCCCTGCGGACGCCCACATCATCGTTTGCGGCGTCCGCGTCGACGTCAAGCCGACGATGAAATATCTCGGCCTAGTCCTAGACCGCCGATGGAAGTTTGCGCCCATTTTGAGCGCCTCGCGCCTAAATTGCGAGGCAGCGGCAGCTCTCGGCAGACTACTCCCCAATACCGGAGGACCGAGCAGCTCCTGTCGCCGCCTTTACGCCGGGGTCCGTGGGTCCATGGTCCCTGTCAGGGGCGCCGTGAGGCCGACACCCTCAAAAGGAAGTACGGCAGTACTAAGAAGAACCCAGGGTGTTGGCTATCCGGGCCTAGGGCTACCGGACCATCTCCGGCGAGGGCGGCGTCGCCTGATAGGCAGGCTCCTTGCCCTGGGACCTAGATGCAGAAATCCTCGCGTCACTCTTTCTGCGCGAGGAGGCGATGTCTCGGGCTGAGGCCAGCCCCGGAAGAGGGGCGCAGGACAATTGCGCTCCTTGCAATACAGGAGTGGGAGCGGCTGAGCACCAGCGCCGGCCGTCAAACCATAAACGCCCTCCGTTCTAAAGTGGTGGCTAGAAAGGACACGGTTCCCTACATTCCCGCGACGCAGAGTTCTCTCGGACACGGCTGTTTCGGGAGGTACCTGTGCCGCGTGTCGAGGAGCCCACGAGGATGCCACCATTCTGCTGGCGTATGTGCCGAAGAACGGCCCAACACGCGCTGGAAGAGTGCCAGCCTGGGTCGAGCAACGCCGAGAGCTGCGTAGTGTCAGTAAGGGCACGACCTTTCGCTTCCTGCTGTGTACGCAGGATGCTAGAGAGCGAAAGGTCGTGGGCGCCGTCCTGCTTTCACGAGGACGTGATGGCCGGAAGGAGGCCGCGGGAAAGGGACAGGGAGGCCGTGACGCCCTGGCTATCCGTGAAGGAGGCCAGGCGCCGAAGGGTGGCGCCGCGCAGCCTTCCCCTGACACTGAGCCCCTGGGCGGCCGGCAGAGGTGCCCGCCGCCCAGAGAAGGGCTCAGAGGAGGCCTGTCTGTTTGTTCGGCACGGCGCCTAGGACGTTCCGGTGTCCAACAGCACCCGGTGAGAAAGGCCGAAAGGGCGAGGGCCACGTCGCGCCGGGTCGCCGAAGACTGTGATCAGTGCCCGCGGCCCCGGCTACACGCATGAGAAAGGAACAACCGTTGGTTTTGGTAGGTATACCGGCCGCTCCATCTTGGTCAGAGGCCACATATCCCCTCCCCCTCACTTTGGCGGCGGGGAATCCGTCAAGCTGGATTTTCCAACGGAAAAAAAAATGTAAACGTACTCCAAAACAACTTCGAGGAGGTGCCGTCAATCGTGATCGGTCCCGGATCAACGTGCTCGTTAAACATGACCTGGTTTTACCAAGTTCATCCGGAGACGATGCGTCCAGAAGACTCAGCGAGGCTTTGCACCATTTTGCAGGTCCTTAGCGGTCTCAGCCATGATGACGATATCGTCTGCAAATCGCAGATGTGTGATGTACTCGCCGTTCCATTTTGCAGAGTCCTTCCCAGTTGAGCGTCCTGAACATGTCCTCAAGCGCGGCGGAGAACAATTTCGAGACATGACGTCTCTTTGTCTCACACCGCGGTGCAGGGGATAGACTCAGTCTGCCCACTTTGGACTACGACTGACATAGTGGCGGCGTTGTACAGACATCTCAGCATCTCGAATATCACCAATCAATTTGGCACTGCGCGTAAGGACTCGAGGAAAGACAAGGTCTCGACGGAGTCAAAAGCCTCTCATAGTCTACAAGTACCATGCACAGGGGCTGGTTATACTCAAGTGTCTTTTGTATAACCTGCCTCACTGTATGGATGTAGTCTATGGTGCTGTAACCCTCCGAGACCCGGCCTGTTTTCGAGGCTGCGCTTCGTCCAGTTTTCGTGCAAGACGATTCGAGATGACCCTCGAAAACAACTTATAGACATGACTCAGGAGCGATATTGGCCGATAGTTCTTCAAAAGGGTTTTATCACCTTTTGAATATCTATTTCTTGTGTAAAATTAGCAGTTTGTCTTCCGTTGATCACACTGTGTTCCACATAACAGAGTTTTCGAACATTATTACAGGAATTCATACATTTATTAGACGATTCCACATATTAATATGATGTTAGTTTTGCAGGTCAATGTGCTTTTATAAACAAAGTAATTTAACATTAATAATAAAATTTTAATTTATAACGTGTTTCTCAAGGTTATTTTATAATATCTGTAATATTTGCAAAAGGTAATATAAGGGAATATAAATAAGTTAATAATAAATTAGTAACGTAACATAATGTTGGCTCGATCAATAGATGATTAAATTTTCTTGTCTTATAATTATCAGCTTGAACACTTTTTCAAAAGTAATCTTTAAGTGGCTAAACTTTTTTTTTTTTTTTCGTTTTACTTTTTGCTTGAAGTTTGCGTTTAAAATTTGCACAATTCTACTGGATACATTTGTTTTGGTGTTAACCAAACGTGTTCCTCCATAAACAGTAACCCAAAATTTGTCATACAATGTTCAAAACCTATTCATAAGTCGATTTCACATTTATTTCTAAACTTATATAGAACCAGACATAATGGTACCCATATCGGGGTATTGACTTTTAAATGCGCAGTTATTGAATATATCCAGAGCGTAGAACGTCTACACCGGATGTGATGGTCGTATCTACGATACTCTAAATATCAGCAAGTGCTAGATGAAGTTTTAGACAGAGTTCAATGAACCTTTGAGAAAAATATTGAATGGTAACAACTGACATAATACTTATTGTATATAACTGTAGTGCTATAACAGTCTGCATCACTAGGACGCATTTAGAAGAAGTAACGATTTTTCATGGATACCACTGTCAAAACTGGACCTAAATTGTTATGGGACCAAACGAGGAAGCAGCTTTCAAATAAAAAACAATGTCAAACCAGTTTACTCAGGCAAAGTTCTAAGGTAACAAACATAAAAAAAAATACAGACGAATTGAGAACCTCCTCCTTTTTTTGAAGTCGGTTAATAAAAGACTGGTATAAGGACTGGTAAAAGATCTATAACAATAGCGTTAAAATGGCAATATCTACTTGAAACACCTATTTTAGTTGGTACCTAATAATTGGGACGCGTATATGTAATAGCACACTTAATTAATAATCATTTAACCAACTAGGAAAACATAAAAACTAAACAAAAGGTAAAGTGCAGATAAAACCAAACTAATAATGGTAGAATGTTACGTATATATATAGTCATATTTTTTGCCAAGTTACAGTAAGTTGTTTATAAGCTTTTGAAACTCAACGTGATTTATAAACTGTAACGTTTCAGCAGCAGTTTCAAACTTAGTTTTAAATGAGTTTTTAATGCAATTCAGGTCGCTGAGATTCATTATTGAAAATTTGTTACTAAATAGTTTTTTTATAATACACTTTTGAAACATACTCCAAATGGTAGCGCTTATCTAAGTAACGGTTCACAATGACGGTTCCTATACACAATTGTTATTAAAGACATAAAAATAAATATATATTGTTGTTTCAGGGAGAATGTGTTCTTTCATCATCATCATAAGCAGCCTGTGTTTGTCCACTGTGGACATAGCCCCTAATATACACCCTCCATAATGTAGTAATTGGACCGACTGCTAATAATCTTGTGATTCATCAAAAATTTGACGCTTTAAACTTTCACAGCGGGTTCTCAAGACCATCTCCAAGCTGGTAGGCGCGACCTCCGTCACCCAATACGCTCTTAATACAGAGAGCTATTGAGCAAAACCAGGGTCCAAAGTTTCGTACAACAGCTTGGAAGAAGCCATCAACAAGTGACCAAAGAGAACGGAGAAGTCGTCGCTCGAGACCAGAGGTTCTCTCGGAGGTTGAAAGCTTTACAGCCAGTTATACGCTCGCATTCGGCACAGGCCGGATGGAAGGATTTGAGCCACTCTTACCCGCCATGTGTCGAGGATCTTTGAAATCGGCCTGGGAAATTGAGGGCTCCGAGGCAACTTCAAATGGAAAAGCCCCGGGAGGGGAGTCACGACGGAGCTTCCGGGCGCAAACTGGTGCTGAAGAGACTCCGTGTCTTTAACTCTCCCTTCTCCGGGAGAACTCCTCAGGCATGGCATGGGTTTGGTCGTATTGTTTTTTCAAAAAGGTGATAAAACCCCGAAGAACTATCCCAACTTCGGTCCCTAAGTTGTTTTCGAGGGTCTCTCAATCGTCTTGCACGAAAACTGGACGAAGGCAGCCTCGGAACAGGCGGGTTTGGGGTAAAACCTGCCACATCCATACAGTGAGGGGTTATACAGAAGCGGTTAATAGCCCTGTACATGGCATTTTGGTTGGGGTTTTGACTCCATCGAGACCGGTCTTTCCAGTCCTTCAGCGTGCCAAATTAATTTGGGATATATCGAGATGCTGAGATCCAACGCCCCACTTGCGTCTGTCCAAATGGGGAGGAAGCCTATCCTCACGCACCGCGGTGGAGACAAGGAGACGTTGTTCCAAATTGTTCTCCGCCGCCCGGGGAATGTTCAGGACGCTCAACTGGAAGGACACGGAAAATGAACCGATACCCACATCTTTGGAAGGACGAACGCTCGGCCGAGACCCAAAAGGACCAAGAAAATGGTGCAAAGCCTGGCTGAATTTTCACGCATCGGTCTCCCGACCCAACTTGGGAAAACCGGTCCGTTTAACGGAACGTGATCCGTGATAATCAAATTGGGCAATTTTAAATGGTTTCAAACGTTTACCTAGGCAAACGTCCAACAGGGTAAAAAATTTGAGGGGAGCAAAGAATCGACTCAGTTTCAGCTTTGTCAGTTTTCCTTCACCCATCCCAAAGGCCTCAAATCGAAAGTCTTCGATCAAAGGGTCTTACCCGTTTTTGACCTACGGTGCCAAGATTGGCACAGGTCGATTCCCCAAATTTAAAGTCCTCAAAGGGCTTGGAGGGGTATGCCGGGTATCTCTGAAGGACCCATCAGAAATGAGGATCCTCGGGAACCAAAACCCGACAAGCCCACCAGATTAGTAAGCTGGGGCAGGGGCCGGTCATATAAGCCCAGAACTGACACCCGGGCGAAAGTTCTGAGGGAGACCGAGCCGGCAAATGTAGGGGGACGCCCTGGGCAAGATGGAGGACGAATTCAAAAGTGGCGGTGTGGGCTGGATGAGAATAGCGAAATGGAAGGGTGGCGTGCATTAGGGGAGGCATTCCAGCAGGGCAGGGGTGATGAGTGAGGATGATGATGATGATAAACGTTAAAACAACAAAATATTTTTATTATTTGATCGTTATTTACTTTAATTGATGATAGAAATATCTGGGCCAAACCTTTGTGTTATGGTTTAAGTTAAAATAATAATAATGAAATGAATATTAAATAAAAAAAAGAATATCATTATAATATTCGTAAAAAAAACTCAATTAAAAATAAAACATATGCACTAATAAAATGAAAATGGTTTTTTTTTTAAAACATTTATTTAAAACTGGTTTAAATTGAAAACATTTTTATATCCAATGGTGTTAATTAATGCAACTATGTCACGAAAACAACTAAAACTATAGGGTTTTATGATTTAAAATTCTTTATAAATTTTAAGATGTGATCATAAAGAAAACAGTTCATATGGAGCTGGTTTT